>OY735219.1:30013398-30358398 GCA_963457665.1 Thysanoteuthis rhombus
TTATAACATTTCTTCATACAATACTAACACGGGGGATTCAGAAAATAGTAATTTTTAAGATGCAAACACGTATTGAAAAACTATTGTAAAATCAGTATTCATTTATAAGCTAGATATCAGCTATTCATCCAATTATCTGGGGGGTATTCTTAAATTGTCAATCAACCTGGTTTATGTCGGTCGAGGTTCATTTTAACCCTATATTACCCCTCGCAAAAATCCGAACTAGGACACTCGAAATAGAAAATGGTAATTCTTTTGTGATAAACAATATACAAAGACAAATTAATGCGTTTTCCTAAGGGATTCAGAAAAATAGTTACCAGTGAGATACGAACACATCTCAACTCTATTTCATGACAGAAACAGCAAGCAAAGAAAAAAATGATGAAAGATCAATCATTTCGATCCCAATTTGGTATATTCTGTGCAGCTCTAAGCAGTTTCGAGTAGAATATGTCATGAAGTTGAAATGAGATAATTCAAGGCTGCTGATTCAAAATCAGCCAGATGACATTCATCATTTTTTGTTTTTTTATAACAATAGAGCTCATTTGAAACAATTCCAGAATTACACTTTTGTACGCCAAAGATCTCGAATGTTACAGCCTACCTCAGGAACCAAGCAAAATCTCCTCATGGAACATTTTGTAAAGTTTACTTGGATCACAAAGCATGTTCCAGCGAGTTGGTTTATGAAAATTCCAAGAATAAATGTCTGTATTGATAGTATGGGTTCTACCATTTCGTGCATACTGATATAGTCCTAAAGAATATGGAGAAAATGGTGACGACAGGAAAAATTGTTAATAAATTGACATGATGCATCATTAGAAAGCAAATTTCATCAAACTTCGAACAGCGTATATTGTCAATTTGTATCCGTCAAGAATGAAAAAAGTTACAGCTAAAAACATGACCCGAGCATTTACAAGAAACTTTTATGGAAATACTTCATAGTTAACAGTCCATCGGCTTTATGGTAATGTATCTCGTCGAATTGTATCCGTCGAGAATATGAGTTTACAGCCCAAAACGTGCAGATATATGCTAATTACTTTATACGGAAATCATATGTATATTTAGACCATAAGGATTCAAACTTGATAATATGGATTTAATTTTTTGGAGTACACACACACACACACATATATATATATAAATATATATGTATAAATATATATATACATATATGTATAAATATATATATACATATATGTATAAATATGTATAAATATATATATATATATATGTATAAATATATATATATATATATATGTATAAATATATATATATATATATGTATAAATATATATATATATATATGTATAAATATATATGTATATATATGTATAAATATATATGTATATATATGTATAAATATATATATATATATGTATAAATATATATGTATAAATATATATGTATAAATATATATATATATATGTATAATATATATATATATATGTATAAATATATATATATATATATGTATAGATATATATATATATATATGTATGTATATATATATATATATATGTATAAATATATATATATATGTATAAATATATATATATATGTATAAATATATATATATATATATGTATAAATATATATATATATATATGTATAAATATATATATATATGTATAAATACATATGTATAAATATATATATATATGTATAAATATATATATATATATATGTATAAATATATATATATATATGTATAAATATATATATATATATATAAATATATATATATATATATGTATAAATATATATATATATATATAAATATATATATATATATATATGTATAAATATATATATATATATATGTATAGATATATATATATATATATATGTATAAATATATATATATGTATAAATATATATATATATATATGTATAAATATATATATATATATGTATAAATATATATATATATATGTATAAATATATATATATATGTATAAATATATATATATATACGTATAAATATATATATATATATATGTATAAATATATATATATATGTATAAATATATATATATACGTATAAATATATATATATATACGTATAAATATATATATATATATGTATAAATATATATATGTATAAATATATATATATATACGTATAAATATATATATATATATGTATAAATATATATATATATATATATATACGTATAAATATATATATATATATACGTATAAATATATATATATATATATATATGTATAAATATATATATATATATATATGTATAAATATATATATATATATATATATATATATATATATATGTATAAATATATATATATATATATATGTATAAATATATATATATATGTATAAATATATATGTATATATATATATATATATATATATATATATATATATGTATAAATATATATGTATAAATATATATGTATATATATATATATATATATATTGTTGTAAAAGGTGTCCAACTACTTTTCCAAAGGTACATTTTATCAATGTGCATCCATCAGGTATAAGAAGTTACAGTCCAGAACGTGAAGCTAGGCATTTAACATTTAAGAGGCATTCTTATGCGTATGTGTACCTTATAGTCATGTAATGCGTGCTAACTTCGGAGTCCTAGCTGCAAGAAGATGGACCAATCAATACACGGGAGGTTCAAACAAAAGCTATGATCAGGAATGGGATGGAGGGGACGGTTGATGAAGGGGGTGTAAGTTGGACCCAGCTTCCCTTTTACCCTCGTTGAATTACTTACCGAGAGAGGAGAGTCAAAAAAAGGAAATAATGTCTTGCTGTGAACACAGATAACCAAGACACTGTGGATGAGGAAGAAGGGAGGTAGATGAGAAAGATAGACTTCGATGATTTTCTTCATGATGATCATGATGGTAGTGGTGGTGGTGGTGGTGGTGGTGGCGGTGGTGGTGAGTAGTTTGGGACACGAGAGACCTGACTAACCGCCAAAATAAGGGTTTATGAAAAAACATCATCTGATTTTTCAATATTGTTTGCCCTTTCTACGTGAAATAACATCCAGATGAGTTACAACCTTGACCTGAAGTACTTTACTGGATATTCTCAATCGGACTTATATGGAAAATGAGTTTATTTGTCTTTGAGGTTTTCACTTCAAAAGATATGCAATTTTCTACTTTTTGTGGTTCAGGTTCAGATATGCATGAGGTGTAATATAAGGTTGGAATGAAACCCTATTGGGTATTTTTACAGCCTAGCAAAAACAGATCATAAGAAACTCAGTTGATATCTAGTTTTTATGGAAACCTTTGATCGGGTTTATCGTGATTCTTTCTGTTTTCTACAGTTTTTGTCCAGTGGTAAAGATCAGATGCGTTTAAATCTTAGAATTGTTCGAAAAAATGTCTTCATTTGTCTTTGTGTATTGTTTACTTCAAAAGATATGCTATTTTCTAGTTTTAGGGTGTCTGGCTTTAGGTTCGCTCGAGGTGTGAAATAAGACCAAAATGAACCCAATCAGGTTTCATTACAGATTGTTAATAAAAAGAATCATTGAATAGGCATCTGGTTTGAATATATATATATATATATATTGTTGTTTCCAATATTATCATTATGGATCATCAATATATACGCATATATATATATATATATATATATATATATATATATATATATATATATAATATATATATATATATATATAATTTTTGTACGATTCTGCCAAACAATATGTGTATATATGTACATAGCTTCAATCTCTTATAAATATATATATATATATATATATATATATATATATATATATATATATATATATATATATATACTTCTACCAGAGTCTTCATATCAGTAAACACGCGCATATATTAATATACCAAGAGAAATAACAGGAGTGTGTGAGAAAGGGGGCGAACGAGATTTACTTTTTCTACGGAAATACACACTCATAAACTCTCACGCACATACATCTTCACATACACTCCGGTCGATAAAGATGAGCTTCCGCACATGCAAACGTGCAGATGCAGTGTGAATGTCGTTTTATCTCTTGCAAAGCACAGACCACGAATAGAGTGAGCAAACGGAACACTGACCCGATTCCCTCTGTTGCGAATCTCACGTAGCACTCAAAAGTGCACGTGGTTGTCTTATACGAAATCTCTCGGAGGATAACTCAATTTATGTTTCCTGGGTAGATAGAGCTATATTGCAGATCGCTTTTGCGTAAACAGTATAGGAAAATTGCAATCATCCCTTAAAAAATTGCTTTTGTTGCCATGGCAGTGATATGCATTTGCAATATGCATCTCTCACTCTATGTGATCAAGTATGTCTCTGTTTACCTGTTGTCCATTTGATAATAAGTAGATATCAAATCACTGCTGACCTCATCGCAAAAGCAAAAAGTTTGAATGTTCTATGCTTTTTTTCACCAATAATCAATATGAAAATAACACTCACTGCCCAAGAACTGAAAAGTGGAAAAAGACACACAGTGTAATCTATGTAGAACGAATTTTTTCATTGAACATAAGACTCCCCCATATATAGACGAGACATGGGGAATGAATACTTGTACGTAAGAGTAAATATGAGCTTGTATTTCTGGGAGAGAGAGAGAAGTGTGTGTTCAAAAGATTTGTTTATGCAGAAGTTCAAGTGTATGCGTGAATGTCTTCGTCTAGAAGATATTTGCTTCTTTTAACACTGAAATAACTCTAATGATAGTGTTTATCACGTTGACAAGAGAAGTAATATGGGAAAAAAAAGGAATATCTCTAAAAATGAACAAGTATTACATTATGAAAAAAGCTTAAGAAGAGGAGAGATCCAGAAGAAAGAGAGAAACAAACAAATGAAAAAAAAAAACAGGGAAGGAAAGAAAGATTCAAAGGCAAAACTGATATGGGATGAAAAAAAAAAGAAAAAAGTGGGAGACAAGAAATAAACTGTGAAGGAGTGCATGAACATGGGAAGAAACAACACACAGAAGATATAAATAGGAAGAAAGAAAGAAGAAGGAATCAAAAGAAGGAAAGCGGAAACTAAAGAAAAATACTCTGTGAAGGAACGAAATTTAAGGAAGAAAAAAATTCAAAAAGATAGAGAGAAAAATAAGGAATGATTGAAGGGAAGAGAGTGAAAAAAAAGAATAGGAAGAAAAAACAAAATGAAGAAGAAAGATCGACAAAAAATTGTATAAAGTAAAACAATGAGATAGAAAAACGAAGAACTGAAAATTATTGGAAAGAATGGACAAAATTACAGAAAGAAAGGAGAGAAGAAAAAATGTAGCAAAAATGGAATAAAAAAAGACGGAAAGAGACAGAAAGAAAAACAAAAAAAGGTACAAATTTTTTTATAAAAATTGAAGAAAATGCGATAAAGACACGATAGGAAGAAAAACAGATCCGGTCAGTCACAATAGAAATCTTACATGAACAATGCTTTTCAGCAGTCTACCGTGTAGAATAATCAATGAAAAACGATGATTAACGGATAATTTACTTCCCTTGCTTTTTGCTGGGCAGTGGTCCCTAAAAAGTTTGAATTTTCAGAAAAGAAACGTAAATGCTACCGGACACAAACTAAGGTATCAATTTAGTACTACTTCTAATTTCAACCTGAATCACTCCTCTAAAAACCAATCGGATGGGAAATTCTAAAAATGGAAAAATAATTTTTTTATAGACATTATAGAGAATAAATCTTGATATGTCACAACCCTTTCGTTCCATCTATGTACATGATACATACATAGCCAGCAAACCAGTGAGCCCAAATCCGAAAGTGAAAAAAAAACCTATGTTCATCGTTTTTGTAACATCTCTGGTCGTCTAATTTGAAAGAAAGAATGGAGAGCAACAACAAGAAAGACAAAAGAAATGGAAAACAGAAAGCGGAAAAAAACTAAGAAAAAATGAAATCGGAAAAAGAATACGTATGTTTGCAAGAAAATTCAGCAAAAAATCAGGTTTCAACAGAGGATACAGTCTTTGGTTTTGGCGAATAAGAGCTCAGAACTTTTGCCCACACCTAATAGCTAATCAGATTAGTGGGTTCTGCTTATTTTTTAAGGTTGAGCTTGCTACTGCCAAAGGCTTGCCATCCTGGTATGAATCTTCGATTGATTTCTTCTTCTTTTGGAGGTCTCATGGAGATTTGTTGTCCTGGGTAGATGTGGTGGTCTGCTTTCTCCAGTTCTGTGTCCTCGGTTTTGATCTTAGTTTTTATCTCCGATGTGGTTGTTGCACATGATCTTCGTCGCACTGAAATTCATATCCGTTATAAATCTCAAATGGCTGCGGGCTGGCCATGTCGCAAGAATAGCAGACAACCGATGGACATCGCAACTTACGACATGGCTCCCCAGAGATCAGATGCACAACCGAGGCCGGCAGAGTATTAGATGGTGAGATAAGGTAGACAAATTCTGCCGCACCCACGATAGAAAAGTGAGGCGAATCCTGGGGAAGTTCTATGTCCAACGACAGACGTTGAAAGACTGATGATGAAGATGATGATGATGATGATGATGATGAATAGCAAATCGTGTGTAAAATGAAAAAAAGTAATTACACATCCATGGAAGATAAAATTGCAGCACCCTGAATATCTTTTTCAATTTACTCAAGACCTAAGGTAATATAGCTCACATGTTCAGTATACATATGCAGATCAATATATTATACGCAAGTTCCAAAATTAAGGGTGTATGAACACTACTGAAACATCACATCAGTAGACACAGTCTGAGCACCGGTAAGAGTATTACTACATCACGAGATGGTCAAAAAATGTTATCTGAATATCCTTGAACCGTTACCATACATATAATTTACCCAGGTCATAATGGGCATCGTATCGTAATGATAATTTAATTTCCCATCGGTGTAGTTATATCGAGTGGCGTATTTTAGCACTGGTCTACTTTCCAACTGGTTCTATCTATGGTGATATTGACTGGCGTACCTAAGCATTTCGGTGTATTTATGGGGAAAGCACTGGATTGAGATTTCTGAGCTCTCTGTGTTATTCTGGCGTGCCGGCGGCCGGCGGGATCGCGTACATAAGCAGGGCTACCAATACATAAAGGGAATTTGAACAGCGCGGAAAGCAAATAAAGTACGAACTTATGCCTTCAAGAAAATCATGGAATCTTCGAATACTACTGATATCCTTATGTATAAGAAACCCCTTCGACAGTACCTATGCATTAGGTAAAGTGCGTTTCGCTGTCCTTGATATCGGAATATTTGGGTGGCACTTGTATGCATGTCATTTCATGTCGTATAACCACAATTTCTTCGTTTTAGATTTTAGAAAATATGTTCATTCTTTCATTGCCAGTGAAAACATGACTTTTATCAATATCTCACCACAAGACAAAGATAATAGATCGAACACAGACCATCGTTTTCTTTCAATATGTATACGTGGAACGCAATTATCAAGCTCCTTAGGTGTTCCTGTCTCGTTAAGTAAGTCCTTGGTATGATTGATTTCACGAGTGAAGAGTAAAGTTTAAATGCATTCATAAGATTTCCTTAGCATTGAGTGAAATATGATGCAGGGATCTTCAGTATCTACTTGACAGTCCCTAAGTTGTCCCTAAATGGTTCAACACCCGATGGTTGAGTGGCAGTGATAGGAGGGTAGTAATACACTTATTTCTAAAGTAGTTCGAGCCAGCCGGTTTCAAAAATCAGCTTTGGCATCATTGCTTTCACCAGGGATCGATACTACAACCACTGGCATTGGGTATACTACGCCGTTTGAAATATCTTTGGATCAAGTCTCATAGCTTTAATATAACTTGGCAACCAATCAATGGAACTTTTTCGCGAGTACACGAACGGAGAGTTTCATATCAGATTGATCAGTCGGCTATGAAACACCATTGAACGACACTGTGTGACTGTAACAGACACAATGACCAAGCCTGTTAATTCTTTACGACTTGTGTGGGGTTTCTTTGGAAAACATTGTGTCCCCAGGGTCTCTCCTTCTTCTCACCGCTCGACAGTCCAAATTCGGTTCTCTACAGGTTTCCCGAAATAGATTTCAGACAGTTTAGGAGCAAAGAGGAAGGCGACGAACCAGCTGATGGCGATTATAAAAATAGACTTGGCCGTTTTGAAAAGTGGAAAGGACACCAAGATAAGTATGTGAGATCCCAAGTGGAGTGAGTCCAAGGAACGAAGGCGTCATTGCCCTAGGTCGGATTTTTTAATTAATATCAAATGACTAGAAACACTCTGGACGAGCGTCTTTTATGGAAGTGCTGCTACTTCCTTAATGAAGTTTACATGATAACAATCCTCTGCATTCACGTCAAGCATCTTCGTCTATATAATAAACTACAATCATGTCCCCTGTTTAATATACGTATTATTTATAAGACTAATTATACTCAAAAGGTATCAACCTTTACAAATAATTTTAAATCTCTCAGATGAAGAATTTCTCGTGGAAGTAGTTTTTCATAACGAAGTCCCGATCGTCATTCTACGATCATTAATTCGCAGCGTGATTCAGAAGTAAAAAATAGGCCTTCAGCAAGTTTTGAACTTGATTTCATCTTGCTGGTCAGAACAAACATATTCTCTGGATTATATATATATATATATATATATATATATATATAGATATATATATATATATATATATATATATAGAGAGAGAGAGAGAGAGAGAGAGAGAGAGACATTCGTAGAATCACATGAAGCAGAAAGATTTTTTCCAAAATTGAGTAATTTAATTGGAAAAAACCTGGATAATGCCAACGAAACATGATATAACGTGGTCTCCATAACAGCATTGGAATTGATTTTTTTTTCTTATGATTTAAATCTGATCTGACAACTCTACTAATATGAAATGCATAATCGGAAATAAAATGTCTACGAAAAATGTATGCCTTAGTCATGTTCCGAATTGTCAAAATTATTAGAATATTAAGATCTGTACATACACACCATTACACACACTTATATATATATATATATATATATATATATATATATATATATATATGTCGCTCTTAATGGCCATCTCATGGTTAGGAGTGATGCAACGTTGAAGCAGCTAACTTATCGGTCGTATGTTCGAGTCATGCAGTAGCTCCATGTTACTATAATTGTTTAATATATTTACACTGTCTAGGCCGAGTGATTCATTCTCCGTGCATCAATGGGAGATCATTTCAGATACTGCTTCAAATGTTATGACGCGCGCACACACACACATATATATATATATATATATATATATATATATATATATATATATATATTGCACCACAAAACTTTAAACTCGAGTTGAAAATCGAAATTTTCTCAATACTTTTCTGGAAAGAATTCACTGCTATTTGAGATTTCAAGGTTGGCTATTTACTAACACTCCGATGATAAAAGAGCGAAATAGTCGAAGTCAAATAGCCGTGGGAAAACTTTTCAAAGACCCAGAAAGTTGTGGAGACAAAAAAAAAAGGGGTCAGACACTGGGGAAGAATCACAGTGTCCAGTTCTAAAAATGATCCTCAGACATCGGAGGGTGGGATTCATGAGACATCATCAGGGGTGAGATGAGGATTAATGGAGTATCCTCTCCATAGACGAAGAGGAATTCCACCATCATGGCCCTCGTAGCCTCTAGTATTACAGACCTGACCCAAAATTACCAAAAGAAACCCTTTTTGAATAATGTTAGCTGAGGAAATAATGATTTCGGATGCTATAAGATGTGGCAGGAAGATAGTACTCCAGTTCAATGAGAGCTGATTAAATGCAGTAGCATACGTGGATTTGCTGAGAAATGCGAATTTACTTGCTGAAGGGGTTCATGTTTCAGCAGGATAATGCTCCTATTCATGATGGAAGAGTCATAACAGTTTTTTTCTCCAAGAAATCCAATGAAATAATGCCCCTATTCATGCTGGAAGGACCATACAACCGTTCATCTTAGAGGAAGTAATAAAAGTTCTGGCAGGGTCGGCTGACACCCAATATCTCAACATCCTTGAAAGCGTATGCAAATGTTCGGCACGAACGTTTTCTGAATGAGGCGAGCAATTAAACTAAAAACTGCCATCTCAGCACTTTGGATTTATGTATGTAATATATTAGTCTGTTGTTTGGTTCAAAGCGTTCAAAATTGGATTATTCAAGTAATTAAGATGAATGGCGATACAACAAAATAATAGCAATGTTTTTGGCAATAAAATAATCAAATTACCAATGAGTGCTTTTTGTTTTTTTTTAATTTGCCAATTAACCGTACATCAAGATATCTTTGGATTAAACGGTTGAATTCAACCTATATTCTAAACAAGGTTACTATGTCTATAATTTCTACCAAGAGTATGATGCATGTAACGAATGCACCAATAATCAATTCATAAGATTGAAACAACGAATTAAATTGAAATATTCACCTGTGTGTAGGCATGTTTATGGTGCACAGTATATTCATACACACAGAGGCATACACACACACACACACATATATATATATATATATATATATATATATATATACCTTCTAGCCTGAAAAGTACTGCACCTGAGATCTTACACACCTACCTCAGCACATCTGTAACTTTTGATTTAGGTAAGTGCACAGACAGAGTTAAAAGTAATTTTGAAAGAAACATCAATAATATTTGTTGTGTAAAATAAATGCTTTTCTTCAACATTACTGTGCAGACGTATTGATGCACCAAGATAAAAACTCTCATCTGAGCAGGCGGAAAATAACAGATGGAAATAGATAGATAGATAGATAGATAGATAGTAGAAAAAGACAATTCTAACAGACGGTAATGAATTATTTTTTCTCTGAATTCTTGGATGTCTTTACTGCTTAAAGCACAATCCTCTGTAACACTGATTAAATGATCATCAGCCTTCAACAACCGGATGTTCAAATGAATTAGACGACAAGTCTATAAGTCACCGAATTATTTTTTTCACCTTAATTAATTTCACGTTAACGTCAAGGAAATGAAATAGTGAAATTATTGAATTATTTTTCTTGAATCATGGCGTCAGAGGTTGAATCCATTTTTTTTTTTTTCATAAATGCAAGGTTCAAGTCCAGTACTATCAGCTTGGGTTGAGATGTCTATTCATGGTTGAATCTATCCGTGGAAAAGATTTTTGTCACCCAGTGCTCATTAAACAGCGAAAACTGACGCGTCTACAACGACCTCAAATCAATTAATTTGAACAAAAAATGGGTAATATCTGTTTGTGAAAATATCGGAGGTATTTAATACGTGGCACCTTAGATAGATCGACAGGTACAGTAATTGATTATTTGTGTTTTTTTGTTCCTATTAGGGTTTTGACTGATGATTTACGGCGTTTATCAGTTGAGAAATCCACCTGGAAGATGCCTAGTATTCTTTGTGTCTTTTGTTGATTGGTGGCACAAATTTCCAAGACGGAAAATATTGGGTCAACCCCGGCACCAACTTTCTGGCTACAGCTAATATGCAATATGTAAGAAGAGCAGATAAATCATTTAGAATTTTTTATAGACATTAAAATTTCAGGGTGCTTTTCAATAACATAATCAGTTTATGTAATTTCCTTTTTAGACTTAGTCCCTCAACACCTCAAGCGTCAACATTTTTTATGTCATTTTTGTTGCTGATTTGTGTAGAACAAGAATAGATCAATTGGATTTCTAATCGTCTAAATAGCCTCGTTGGAAAGCAGGTATTGATTACATAATGTGCGGAGGGTAAATGGAGACAAGGTGTTTAGTACTAAAAAGGTGAAACCGTGAAAACGATATTTACCATCTTTTGGTGCTGGACGAGTTATTAGAGACATGTTTTCGAAAAACAATGCGTTCATAACATACCCTGCAAATGTGGCAGAGATTATAAAGGAGTGATCGACAGTCATCTGATATTCAAACTCGAAATACATGAAAAGGAGATAGGGTGAATAGGGAATTATGGCAGATTATATCTAGGGAGAAATCGGTTCTCTTGGATAGGGACCACATAGTACCGAAAACTAATCCCCGAAGAATGAGGAGATTGATGTGAGTGGAATACCTTGTCCTGTATGAGAGATGTGTAGTTCAGTTTAGAGTACATTTCGACGTTGCATACTCTTCTTGGTTCAGAAGTTGGGATTGGGGGAGATAATCATTGTATGAATATGGAATACCCTATGGTGTTTTGCTGAGAATATTATCGTCTAGGTGGCTAGCGCTCCTTGGAATGACCTTAGCCGGTTAGTATACAAATCATTATTTTTTGTTAGCCATCTTTACCGGTACACTATATTACTCAGTTGGTAAGGGTGCTGCTTCCCAATCATTTTTTCATTATTTCACAGTGGGGAGATTTTAATTCTATTAATATAATTGTTATTTAAGATAGAATAAGCCCTCGCGTATCACTAACGGATTTTTTTGTTGATATATGAGACTTGACGTTTTGGCCCAGTTGTCAAGAGAGCCGCCCACCGATCAGTTGGTCTTGATTTCAAATCACGGTATGCTCATTTTATATAACAGTTTGGTTTAACGTAACAGGGAATACAAAAAAAGGAAAGATTTGCTCCCTAGCTTTGTTGGGAATAATTCTTGTTGAGGATAAGAAAAATAGACAGAGAGAAAAAGAGAGAAGGAAATCGGAAGAGAAAGAAGGAAAGGCATATAGCAACAAAAATAAACAGTTGTGGGATCACAGCATTAACTGACGATAATACAAAACTAAGAACATTTATGAGACACCTTCTGGAAAAGTCATAAAAATGAAAACCAGACTTCATGTCTCCATCTCCCCAGTCATAAACTTTATTTCCTTTGTTATCACCACCATATTGGCGATGATCTTATTTTGATCCAATAATCACAGTTCCATATAAGCTTTTGCGTGTGTACACGCATACACGTTTTGCAACCAGCGCACGAGGGATATTAATGTGCGCACAAAAGAATATGAATTCTGTTGATAGTTAGCTGAGTTTTTATTAAAGAATATATTGTTTTTTATGCCGTATCAAACAGTGAGCGTCTAATTTTCTCATAGAAAAGGAATTGTGCAGCATTAGGTTTTTGCACATATGAACTACAAAAACTAAGAGGGGGTATGATCTTTTTCATGATCCTTCCATTCATTTCAATATCATGACTATGGTGACTTGTATCTATAGTATCTAAGTCATTCAATATGTACGTGAAACACAATTCATATGAAAATTCATATACTTTAAACCATCAATTCTTGTTATGGCATTTGACACAACACTTAATAATCAGATTACACATTGAAAACTTCAAATCAAAACTCAGCTAGTAGCTTTGTCAAGTTACAAATTTATTCATACGATAAATGAAATCGTAAAAAATTGTATGCAATAGAAGTTTATCTATTGTTACTTTTATGTATGTACGTTAAACACATTCTTTGCAATTCTTACAGATATTTAGACATTTAACGAATACATATAGATCAAAAACTTGGTTTGTCTAACTCATTCTTAGTGCCACTTTTGGAGTTACCTCAATGACTCGGTCGATCTATTCTACAGCATTCTTCAGGTACACAATCAGTGAGCTATGAGTTGTCCCAATTTCAATAATTGTTTGAATTATTGTACTCATTCTTCATGTTTCTTTGCTGTTATAATAACGCTTCATTCTACACTGACCGTAATGATGAAAAAAGTCTCTCAATATGCAGACATTGATGATGAAATCAACTGTATTTTTCTCTTTAGACTTGAGAGATATGAGACAAGTATATCAAAACAATGCAAGCTATATGATATACCATTTTCAGCCAGCCCTGTAATAAGGTATTCCATATTTTACTCGAGGGTGTTCTCTACTTTCTCTCTGCTGGAGAATTATCATTGCACCATGCTGAAACTCACATTGGATGGACTTATACTTCTATGTGACGAAATAATGTTCGCTGCTTCCGTGATTTTTCTATTCCACCGGGAGTTTAAACATCTATTATATAAAATCCAACCCAGATGAAATGATATGGGCCGTTCTATCTCCAGATATGATCTGCCGTACCAAAGCTGTCTACATTTCCTTTTGGATACAGCTTTCTCTTTATTCCCTGAGTCTAAAATGGAGGATATGGCTTGTTCCTTCCTCACAAACATTTCTATACTTGAATCGGGTGTTATAAATGAAATTTTTTTGTCAAACTCTTTTCCTGCTAAAGACCAAATCTATGGAAAGGTTCTGAAACAGCTGTGTTGTTGGAAACCCCTGTGAAGTTATAATATTAACAAATTCTTTGGATTTGTTCGTTCAAGCCTCTTACATTTGGTAAGCTAGCATAGTTGCTACACTGTCTGTATTTCTATTGATAGATCTCCTGGTTTCCGTTTCAGGAATGTTAATTACCAATTGATATAAAAAGCAGCACAAAAATATCGTCCAGAGGGATGGTAGTACTAAAAAAAATCTGTTGAAAGAGATGGCCAGAACCTTGTGGTAATGACACTAGCGGCACAAAGAATGTGTTTTTCCAAACAACTCTTAGTATTATAATGACTAATTTTAAAATTGCGAACAGTATCTTTAGAACTGCGTTATTGCATGTTGTTATTTAATTGCATCGATGAATTATCGATTCATAAATACGCTGTTTATTCAAGAACTATCAGATAACTGGAAACTTTTGGTCTCGCTTCAAAGCTCTTGAAAGTTACTCTAGACCTGTACTTATTTGCCACTGAATCGATATTTGACAATATCTGACATGATTATTTATCTATATGAATTGGTGATTTCAACACAATCAAATAGAGTGAATATGAGATAAGAATTGTCCAATAAAAGAACATTTTAAACTTCTGTGGATGGCCCCTTAGTGATAATATGGATGGTTTAGACAAAGTGCAATATTTGAAGAGGTTTTATATATATATATATATATATATATATATATATATATATATATATATATAATTTGTTCTACTTTCAATTTTTGTTTTAGACTGGAAATAAATTAGATATACATTTCCGAAATATGCTATCCCAATTTCAAAGCAAGTCGTATCCCCTATAAGCAAGAGTTTCAGGGTCAATCACTACCGATGTTGGTAGGAGATTCAGATGGAGGAACGACACATAGCAACCTCGATTTTCTCACGTCTTGCTCACCTTATTCCTATTGCCATATTCAGTATATCGATCTGTTTTATTGATTATCGATACGCCTGCCTCTAGACGTATCACCAGAATATTGCGTGATAAATGACCTCGGTATCACCCACACTGGCCAAAACACCAAGGTTTGAGAGATCAATTTTAGAACCTTCAATTAAAATACTGCAAGAATAAATGTTTGCACGGTTCTTCAGAAGTTGAGGGAAGGATCTCTGTTTTTTCCCCTGAATTATAAAACTAATCACACTTGAGCAAATACTAAAGAGGATTTCAGATTTCAACGTGCATAATGTAAATGGAATTTTTGCATCTCTCAACGCAATCATTAATACAAGATCCAGTTGTTATTTCCAAAGCGACTAAATTAATTCTAGATGTGACTTATTCTACATAGATAAATATATATCTATACTGACATGTCTCAATAGAAATTGTCATGTGGACAACGTCTTTTGGCGGGATACTGTGTTGGAGGTGATCAATTAGAAAAATTGAAGAAGGAGATGAATGATTAAGTTATTATTTTTGTATTTTGTTGGGCCCTGATCAACTAAAAGATCAAGTAAGCATAAACATATATTACAAATTGAACACTGAAAAACCTTTTCAGGGAAGAAATTTTCAAAAGCAAAATTTAAAAAAACTTTTCAAGACATAAGGAAGAGTAAATGTTGATATTGTAAGCCTTTTAGCTCCATTACTGCGGTTTGTACACGTGGTTCCTACATAGCTAGCCAGCTGAGCAAAATGGAAATGCATATCATCATCAACACCTCAACAACCATCAAAGATTTAATAAGCAAGCCACTGCACAAATCCTCCACCATCCACAGCTAGCACCTACGCGATTCCGTGTAAAGATTGCAAAAAAATTATATTGGAGAAACATTAAAACCTATTAATATATATATATATATATATATATATATATATATGTTCATATATATATATTTGTACATATATATATATATATATATATATATATATATATATATATATATATATGTTTTTGTATGTATAAATACGCATGTATATTTATATCTATCTATATATACATATATATATTTGTACATATATTTATATGTGTGTGTGTGTTTATATATGTATGAATACGCATGTATATCTATATCTATCTCTATATATATGTATATTTGTACATACATATATGTGCTTATATGTGTATATATATGCATGTATATCTATATCTATCTATCTATTTGTATATATATGTGTGTGTGTGTGGGCATGTGTGTGTGTGTGTGAGTGAGAGTGTGAGTGTGTGTGTTAGGTGTATTTGACCTATCTACCCTGGAAATCTGCATTGGAAAACCTGTACAATTTCTTCAAATTCAATAGATAAATAATCTCAATGATATACAAAAAGGCTTTTTTCCATGCTAACATAAAGTGAAATTTCCTGTCTCTTTCTCAGCTAACAAAAGCTTTTAAACCAACTGTGACAATCTATTCAGCTTCTCAATCGTATGAAATATGTTCTAGTTCTCATATGATTATCTTCATATTTTTCTTTTTTTTTTTCGTATTCTAATGTATAGAAAAAATATATTTGATATGTATAAGTGTGAACAAAAATCACAGAATAGAATAAATACTTTGTCTATACGTTATAGAAGAATGATTGACAAACAGTTTGATCCCTTCATCTACTTTGTAACACCTGAAGATGACTGTAAAATGGATCGGCCGAAAAATCGTGACTACACCGAAAATGGAAAAAAGAGACAGAATTACTCGAAAGGAAAGTTGACATGTATATACAAGCAATTAGTACGGTTCATTTGGAAGTAATAAACATTGAAAATAGAATGTTTACTAATTATAGTCAAACAGAAAAAGCTATTAATTGTCATAGGAAAACATCTTAAGGCAATCAAATATCTAATTAACCTCATCTCCCAAGATCAACTTCAACAAATTGATCTTAAAAAAATTCTTTTATTAAAGATACATTTGAAAATATAAGATACGGTGAGTCTGGTTGGGAGCAGGTTCTCAATTACATTTTTCATGAATTATTTGTTAGAGACTGTCAACCGGAACTGTAACTGATGCTATCAGCTTATTCCTGCAAAGTCTGATTCTGGAGGGGACCTATTGTTCGTATTATCAAAAGAAGCTCGTAGCTGTTATCGATATAAAGAATACGATGAGGTTGTTGTCAAATATATCTTTCTCATTCTGCTTTACTTGATTGGGCACATTTTTATTAGAAACCGTCAACCAAATTGTTACAAAATCTGTCAAGATAGGATTCTTTTATTTTCAATCATCTATGTTTGATTGTATCTCACGAACGGACTGCATCAATAGAGCTAGTTGGCTGAAAATTATACTTTACTTCTTATTATATCTAGGAAGAGATTTTTCGATTGTGTTTTTTTTTTATATTCCCCCGTAACTGGGTTTTAGTGGGGTGGTGGTCAATTTTCAAAGTCAGTTTATGCTAAATTATCATGAGATGTGAAAGTTGTATCAAACTCACTGACTGCTCCCCTTTGATATATGAAATTAATCACCCCCAACAAAGTATGCTGCAGAATATATTGGCCACAAGACAGTTTCTATTAAAAGAGCTTTTATTTGTTTTTTATTACTTCTAATTGTCGATATAACAGTTAAAGTACATAAAAAAATATTTGAAAGTCTATTTTATTGTCCTTTCCGGATCCTTCTACCTACACTAACGTCAGGAAAATTAGCATTCACGTTCTTTCTTAGAAGATAATATATATAATCAATACTTACTCCTAATAATCAACTATGGAGAACTGTCCCAAATAAACATTAGATGTTGATGCTCGCCCCTTCCTTTTTCTGGCCTAATCTTCGGGATCAAAGTGTAGTATCTGTTCCACGGTAGAGACCGAGGAGTCGGTACTGACACTTGCCCATCGAATAGGCCGGAGATTGTGTGTGGGTTGACATCAAAGACCGAGTGTGCCGGTGCAAGCGTGAGCCAATGAGGTTTCACTGAGGCTGCGTTTGCTAAGCGCATTGGGAGGCTTTTGGACTCATCCTTAGGCTCTCCCAATATTACTCGGCCCAGCTGCAGGGTTTCAGTTTCCCCGGGCAGCACTGCTCCATTGCACTTAAAGGAGCATGGATTAAAGTATAGTATCTGTTCCCCGGCCCAGGTCCCGGTGCTGACACTTGCCTGTCGAATGGGTCGGATATTGTGCGCCGGTGCGATGCGTCAGCCGGTGTGGATATATTGTGGCTACGCATTGCTACGTGCAGTGGGAGCCTTTGGACTCGTCCTTGGCCTCGGCCCAGCTGCGGGAGATCCGTTGCCTCGGGGCAGTACTGTTCCATCCCACTAAAAGGGACGGGTCGGGCTCGTCGGCTAGTGACTGCAGTTGCTTTAGCAACCAAGGTGACTTAGCAACCAGTGTTGCATTGGCTTGAGCTATTTTTGATGGGTTGCTCCTATTTCCCCTCACGTAATGCCCTTACCTTGTGTTGCGTTTTGCTCTGGTGGGAGAGTGAATAAATAGGCGCCCCGGAGCTTAACTTTCCCATTGCACTAAAAGGGGCAGGTCGTCCGGACACTTTTATGACAGTGGGTGATTAGCAACCAAAGTTGCGTCTGCTGGAGCTAGTTTTGATTTGTTGCTCCTATTTTTCCCCACGTAAAGCCTAAACCTTATGTCGCATTTTGCTCTGGTGGGAGAATGAATAAATAGATGCTCAACCTCACAGGGAGAGATCACAAGACAGTGCAATATATTAGAGAAGAAAAAATCAGGAATCAGAGATTAATCAAGAAAGTACTGTTCCCACGATGCCCACGATAGAGAGTTCTGGCAAATTTTGGGGAAAGTCTACGCTCAACGACGGACTCAAAAACAGTGATGATGATGATGAACATAGATGATGATTAATGTTGATTTATCTAAGTTTTATATATTCATACAAAGCCCATTTCTCAAAGGGTTTGTCTATTCCTGTTATTGTCTAGCAAGTATGGGGATTCAATTTGCAATGTCGGTTATATCCCTGACGCTGATTTCAAATTTAGATTATTTCTCATTGATCACTCTTCAACAGAGAGCGAGAGAAGTAACTTTTTCATTGATCACCCCTGATAAAGAGTGTTAAAAACCGTTACCCAAAACTGTTATCAAAGTCATCAATGTAGATTTCCGAAGATTTCAAGTTGATCCGGCTATGTGTGATTGTATCACACGTAAAAGCAGCACAATTGAGGTTATTTTGCTTGAAATTTGTACATTTGAAACTGATTCTAAATTTACTTTCCGGCTATTAGTCCAATGCTGTACAACGATACATACTCACCTGTGTGGAAAATATGACCTTTATTTAATTCTATTTCATTTTATTATGATATGTATTATTAATGCATGTGCATATTCAACCTAAATGTCAGATGGATATCGCTTGGAACAAAGTGGCATCCTCCCTTCAATTCCCAGGCCTTCTTCAGCATTCCCATTGTTCACAGCAGCGCTATAATTTTGCACTCTCTAAACAGATGTCCGGTGGTCATCGCTGAAGGTACAGTGACAGTGAATCTCCTCAGGTTCTAGTTTGTGGTTTGCACTGTTCTAACTTTTGCTCAACCATTCAGAACATGAATATCCCATTAATTTTGAAAAGAAAATTCACTCTCCAAATAATCACTTGGGGAGTTAAAACGTGGAATCCTAACAAAACTGAAAACCACACAACGTGCATAACATCATATGGAGATATCACAAAACAGGAGTCAGGGATATCATATAGTCAATTTGAAAACATAAAATGGCAATCAGCTGGTCACGTTGAAAGAATGTCAGAAAACCGAAGGGCATCACGACTCACAATGTAGATTCCCAGTGATTATATGCAAAACTGTTGCTTACAAAATATAAAATAGTGTGACGAAGTTCAGAAAGTGTTGGCCCCGCGACACCCATGATAGAGAGATCTGGCGAATCTTGGGAAAGGTTTATGTCCAATGACGAATGCTGGAAGACTGGTGATAATGATGATGATAAACCTCCCCCCTCTCTTCTCACCTTATTATCATATTATCATTATTATTATCATTATTGTAAATCATCAGAACAACATTAGATTATGGAATGTCAGCGAAGAGTAAGGAAATAACGTTAGTAAACTAAATTACTGGTGCAGTAAATTAGGCCCTCAACATTTGTTGCATTAGTATCACGATCAGAATTAGGGAGCATGCACGCATTAGTGTAATTTTCTCTTCTAGACTCTTGTCTCACTCGCATTTTCTTCTTTATGCTATTAACTTTAGTGTATGCACCTGACCAGCCTCTTGAAATAAGAGATGAAAACTGGGAGATAGATCTTAGAAAAGCTGGGTTAAATATTTGAAAAATGATCCTTTAAAAAGTTTAGCGAATGAGTTTATTATAAATGACAAAATGTCAACTCTCCTTAAATATATATGAGTGAGTTTGAGAAATTAAGTGATTGAAGCTGTGAATAAAGTTTTTTTTTTTTTTTTTTCAACACATCAGCGTCGTAATGAAGATAAAACGATGATTAAATTATCAGTAAGTGAGATACATGCCAGGAGAGTCTGATTAACTATTTGATTCATCAACTGCTTGAAACTACTCCTAAATGACTGTGCAACTCTTCCCAGAATAGAATAACTAAGCACCAACTATTTTGTTGTGGCAGCTCGCACAATCGGTAAGCCAACAGTAACTTTCTTATTCACAATGCAATTAACTAAATCAGCCAAAGATATTTATTATATTAACTATTCAATTTGTATAAAGGAGGCAACTGATTTGCATTAATTTTTTGTTATAACCCTTATAATGAATTTTACAGGGAATATCTTTTCAATTACCTCTATACATTTAGTGTCACTGCAATTGAAATCATGGGGGATCAGTTTTCGAAACAGGAACGATCGAAGACGTAGCCAGTGCGATGCTGAGGAAAATTGCAACTGGGTCCAAAAGTTTCCAGTACTAAATTTCAGTTCTATCTGACAATCTATGAGGCAACTTCGTTAGAAAAAAAAAACTGCGAAATGAGTTCAGAGATCTGCGTTTCATCCTTATAAAAAAAATGTTGTTCGTGTATGGATAGAACAGCAAAAAATACATCGAAATCAGAAGGATGTAATTTTAATCAGTCGTTATTTTCCTTTTAAATGGGATTTGTTTTTGTCAGATGGATTCAAGAATTAAAAATGATGAATTGCTGAATTATTTTTGGAGGATATTTGGAATATCTAAAGTGAATAAAGCAAAACGGGATCAATTGGTTCAAATATATGGAGTTGAATTTCAAGTTGTTGGTGCAAGTAGCCAAATGGTTAGGGACACGTGGAATTGGATTGGCAAAGCGAGTTCAAATTCTGGTTGAGGCAGTCTGCATTCGCTTTGCACTAATCCAATAGGGAAAATCCATCCCCACCGGTCATATGACATGGGCTAACGAGGAAGGGCGGGGGTCCATCACCTGATCAATGTTTTCAACTTTCTTGAAGAAAATTTTATGTCTATTAACGGTCTTTGACCCTCAAACCGAGAACAATGCATATGAGAGAATTATGCTCAACATCACATCGGGAAATCACAAGACAATACAATATATTTGAAAAAGAAAACAGGAGTTGGGGTATCATAGAATCCATTACAAAACTCAAATAGCGATGGACTGGTCATGTTGCAAGAATGGTGGACGGTCACTGGACATTACAGCTCACAAACTGGATTTTCAAAGATCGTATGCTAAACTGTAGCCGGAAAAATATAAGATGGTGTGACGAAATAGACGAATTCAGAAAGTATTTGCTTCCTGAAGCCCATGATAGATAGGGCTGGCAAAACTTAGATGAAGATATATGTTCAACAACTGCCTCCTAGAAGGCTGATGGTGATGATGATGGATGATTGTTGATTGGAAACTAATCGAATACAGAATAATGAAGTTGATTAGTTATGTGTCCCAATAGGCTCCGAAAAGGGTCTAAGAAGAATTATTAGTCAACGGGATAGGACTGTTTACTCGGAAAGTACCCATCCTATTTGCATTATCTCCGAAACTGGTTCCAAACACAATTAAAATGGCCGTGCAAATATATTCCTCACGTTTAGTGCAGTTTTCTTTAATACGTAATTATCACTGAACAATTCTTACGTCTATGAAATTAATCATTCAAATCTTGCTGTTCCGCCTGTGTCTTTCAAATACACAGCCAGGTTCATATCAGTAAGTATGTATACATCAATCAGGTAACAAATTTTCAAACTACACTCATGCAGGTCCAACGCTTAGATCGAAACGTTGAAGGTCTGCAGGCGAAGTTAGAATATCCTACCCTTCAAAAAATCCCTCTTTCTGTGGAAATGTCCACAGAAGGTCAACGAGCAAAGCATTCTTCGTGGAGAATTACGACCCATCGTTTTGAAAGATGGAAGACTCTGGTATCCACAAAAACTATTGTTTTCTATCAACGATGTCGATTTAAATCAGCTTGATTTTGCATACTCCACAAGAGCCATTACGTAACCCCACAGGAAAATCATAACAATTATTAATATGTTTGAATTCAGAATATGACAAAAATTTATTTAAAAAAAAAAGGATTGGCACAATAATTCAGTAGAGTGAAATACCACCGGATTTGAATTTAATAACACGATTGGGCTTTCATATAATAAGCCACTGAATGCAGTATCTACCAATTTTGTATATCTCCTTTGTTAATCAAGCCAACGTTGAATTTGCCTTAACCTGTTGAGGTAATTAGTTTCGAAAACGCTTGCTCATTGATTTCGTTCAACAGTCGTGGATCATTGTGATTTTTGGACTGAACTGAGAGGCGGAAAAACCGGAAAAATCAAGAGTCTTCGAAATCTGATTTTCCAAGGGGGTCCTTCGTCTATGTTATTAAAAGGAGCCGGCAGTTATTATCGATATAAAGAATTTGATGAGGAGTTTGTGGCCCACATATATTGATCACGTTTATGAGCATGTACTCAACTTGATTAAGCACTGTTTTTATTACAAAATCTTCAAGTGAAACTGTCACTAAAACTGTCAAAATGGATATCCCTAGTTTTCTGGTTTGTCCGAATGTCTGACTGGCTATTAATATAAGATGCATACAAGGAGTACCAGTTGGGGGCAGAGGATTAGAAATTCAGCATTAACTCTTTACTTTATCCACAAAAAACTCTTTGTTTCGTTTCGTTATCTAATTCCTTCTCGAAATAATTTTTTAGTAGAAGGTTCAATTTGCAATGTAAATTTGTGCTAACTTGACCCCTTGGTCTGTGTACAACAGTATTCACATTTGTTTCACTTTTTTATTTCAGACATTTTTAGTGATCACGGCACAACAGAATATGAGAGGTTTTATCAATTGGTCACCTTTTTCCTTCCATTTCTTTAATTGATCACCTGCAACACAGCATGCTGACAAAAGATGACGGTTTCTATTGAGTGACTAATCTGGCCTGTTTTTTTCATCTATTCATTTATCTATTTATCTATATTTCATGTTTAAATCAGAGACATATGTCACGGTAATATCTTGATAGTATGGGATCTATCTAGAAAATGTGAAGCCGTTTAATAATAATGTCTGTTCGTGAATGCTCCGTATGGTTACTTCCGATTGACTGTCTCGTTACATCGACCGCACCACCACGATAGAGCAAGCCTGACTTTCAAGAACAAGAAAAATCCCACTTTTTCCTCAAAAGAATGGTATACAATGTACTGACAGAGAACTGGAACAAAGAAACTAACCAGAAGATTGACTCTCAAACTGAGAACCATGCAACGTACACATGAGATAATCATGCTCAACCTCACGTGGAGAGACCATAATACAGTAGAGTATAAAGAAGGAAAGATGGTCCGAGACATCATTAGAACTGTTAGAAATCTCAAATGGCAATGGGCTGGACATGGTGCAGAAATGTCAAACAACCAATGGACATCAAGAACCACAATGTGGAACCCCGGAGATCATATATGAAACTGTGGCCAACAGAGAGTAAGATGGTGTGATGAGCTAGATGAATTCAGACAGAATTGGCTCTGCAATACCCATGATAGAGAGGTGTGGCGAATCTTGGGGAAAGTTTATGGGGAAGTCTGATGATGACATAAATGATCAAGCATTATGTATTTTATTATCCAAAATATAACTTGGTTAGATAATATTGGCAAGAATAGAGGGTTTTTTCCCATGTTGAATACGACGGAAAATCAAAGACACTTTTGCAGATTCTAAAGACCGATTAGGGACATTTCCTGGCAGCTGTTTGGACATTGCCATTTCAGCATTTTATAACTGAATGCTCATATATCTGACCCCCCCCCAAAAAAAAAACCAAACCAGATCATCGCTTTCAGCTGAAATCTCTTTCTTTGTTCCCGATCAATTCTGTTCGCTAATGGCCATAGAATGACGATCCGAGTGGTTGAAATGAGGACGTAAAAAATCATCATCATCATCACCACCACCACCACCACCACCACCATCATCATCATCATCCGTCTTTCAACGTGCATCGTTCGGCGTAGATCTCTCCCATGATTTGCCACATTTCCCTATCATGAGCGTTGAGGAGCCAATACTTTCTAAATTTGTCTAGTTTGTCTTCACATTGTATTCTGCTGGCCTTGGTTGTACATGTGATCACTTGGCATCCATGTTTGAGTCGTAATGTCAATTACTTGTCGGCCCTTCTAACTACATGACCAGCCCATTACCATTTTGGTTTTTTTTTTTTAGTAGATTCTATGTTATCTCGGACTTCTGTTTTCTCCCTGATATACTGTGCTGTTTTGTGATCTCCTCGTGTGAGGTTGAACGTAATTTTTTTCATGTGCACGTTACTTGCAACACTCATTCATCTATTCATTCATTTTGGGAAATTCAATAAAGTATCACTAGTTTTCAATTTTCTTGGTGATAATTTTGACTTTCGTGAAGTGTCTGTTCTTAAATTGCTGTGAAATTAAAATAATCTGTTAAATCATATAAAACTCATTCCTGGTCAAGTGGCAATTTACTAAGATTTCCAAATAAAGTCGGAATATTCTTTCACAAGAATATCCCAACTAGTTGTTGATGAGAAAAAATGTTTAGTTATCGAAATCAATCATTAATGCCACATGCAGATAAAATTTTATTATCAATTTTCAGTCCTGAATTTTTGATTTTCAAAATTTTGTTTAATCATAGATTTTTTTGAAAACTAGCATTTGGTAAAGTAGAAAACGTTATATGAACACTGATTTTTATTGAAAAATGAAGGTTAAAGCTACAAGTACCTGCAGGACTTAAACGCCTTGAAATGCCGAAAATTACTAAAAGAATTATAAAGAAAACTTCGTGCCTATTTCTTGTATATGAACAAGTATATGAATTCAATTCAGTATTAATTAAATTGTAATAATGTATTCAATTTCTGTAGCATTCTCAAAATGCTGTTCTGTCAGGTATCCAATGGTTTTTTTTTGTGATAAAACTACTGTGTAGTCAAAAACAGCTGGAAAATCCTATCACAGTTGTCTATATTCCAATATACTGGACGATTTTTTTCATACGAAAATATTAGATTAATATAATCAATTGAAAAAATATCTGTTTTACCTGACCTGGTATTCACTTTCGAAGTAAAATGAAAAGGACTTACCTGGAAAACAGAGAAAAATAATTCTTTATAAATCATGACAAGTGAGCACTAAATATGCACACAATTCACTTCAATATGGTAATCAATGGTAATTTGGTGCTAAAATATGATAGCACAAACATTTTCAAAAAGTATCCCCGTTATTGACTAAAATTGTTTGAATTCTCTATTTCGAGCTAGCATTATAGCTAAAAAATGTTATGAACGCATACAAGACGTCAAATTACCCTTACGGTTAATCTTCAGGTTAATGTTAGGCTTTGGGGCGTACATGAAATTTTTGACAGTGAAGTTCGCTTAAAATGTGAAATTTAGCCATTTCTGATCATCAAGGGGAATAACTCTCGGCAATCTTTATATGATATTATCAAAGGACAAAACAACCAAGGATTATCCATCAATACATCCAGGAGAATATATCATCTACAACTCAGGTTAATTATATGATTAAGGCAGTTGTTTCGAATTCAATGTAAGTAGCGTGAACAGAGGAAAATGTATCTAACAACCGAACACAAATTCGCAATCTGTATCCCGGGAGCTCGTCTCTTCAGGTCGACGCCTTAACCAATTTTGCAACGGGAGTTAATACAGTTATGCTGCCACCATCCACTTCAATATGTCTTAACGGACGGGAAATATTTGACCGAGAAATGTATGATAAATACCAACAATAAAATGAATGAAACACTTGCCGGAAATTAATAATGAAAATATTTCATCTCAGAATTTAATCAGCCTAAGGTATTCAGATACACTAAAAAATCAAAATATCACCTGATCAGTTTTCAACTGTCGAACCGTTATCTTATTCGCCCACGTTACGCAATGACTAAACTGGGCACAAGTTATAGTCATATTGCATACTCTCTATTCTCAACCGAATTTTAATCATCACAATCCTCAGCCTTTAAATATCCGTCGTTGGGCATAGACATTCCCTAAGATTCGCCAGACCTTTCTATCAAGGGCGTCGCAGAGCTAATACTTTCTCAACTTTTCTTGTTTGTCAAACCATCCTATATTTTGGGCTGGAAGAGGTACAAGTTAAGTGTCATCCAAGTCTACGCTCCCACTTCACAATCAAAGAAGAAACAAAAGAAGAAATAAACAACTTCTGTGATAACTTGAACTCCCTACTACAGGATACCAAAAAATACTTCAACATCATCATGGGAGATTTTAATGCACAAGTAGGACAAAGAAACGAACCCTACCTTCGGGAATTCGGATACAAAAGATGGAATGAGAGAGATGAGGACTTTGTGAACTTTGCAACTGCAAACGACTTGAAAATCATGAATACATTCTTAAAAAAAAAGAGCCTTTAGGAAATGGACTTTGAAAAGTCCCAACTATGAAGCCAAAAATGAAATAGACTACATTTTAAAGGACACAACCCATACCATCAAAGACATTCAAATTCTAAACCAAGTGAACATAGGAAGCGACCATAGAATGGTTAGGTGTAATATGCAAGCGAACACTGATGAAAAATGCAGATGATTGTTCCACACTAAACTGTAACCATTAAACGTACCAAAAGAACTCACCCAACCCTTCAAGCTAGAATTGAAAAACAGATTTGAAATCGTTACCGATGAAACTTACACCAACATCAACGAATTCCACAACAAAATAACCATCTTTCTTATCGACGCTACCTATATGTTTAAACTGGTAAACATACAGACCATCAGTAAAATCTCAGAAGAAACCAGGAAACTCATTAAAAAGCGCAAAAACCTCAAACCTCTAAAAACAACGAGGGAAAAATTAGAGGAGGCCGAACTGAACAGAACCATCAAAAGAAAAAAACTATGGGAAGACAAAAGAAGGTACACGATAGCAATCATCGAAACCACTCTCGGAAACGGTGAGGCTTCAGAGCAATAAACAAAGCTCAGTATACGACAGAAACAAATAACTAGCATATTCGAAGAAAACGGAGACATAACAACAGACACACACAGAATTGTCGAACGTGCTGCAATAATTCCACCGAAAACTCCAGACTTCAAGACATGGACAACTAAGCAACAATCAAGACACTGACGATCAGTTCGAGGACTTCCCGGAACTTACACCATGGGAGGTAAAACGAGCTATCAAACAAACAGACAAAAAAAAAGGAAATGGACCTGGACCAGATAACATAACCATTGATTTATTCAAAAAAGCTGGTAAGATCGTCTACAGAAAACTAAGTAACTGTTCAACTTGTGTCTAAAACAGAGTAGGGTCCCAAAGGACTGGAACACGGCCATCATAATGCTTCTAAATAAAAAAAGAAAGCCCAAAGACCTCAGCAACTACAGGCCTTCAAGCCTACTGAACTGAATTTATAAACTGTTCACAAAAATCATCACCAACCAGATCACTAAAACACTAGATGGAAAACAGCCAAGGGAACAGGTTTGATTTAGAAGGAGCTACTCAACCATGGACCATCGTCATCCAGAAAGCCAGCAGAAGGAGAAAGCAGCAAAATACAAAATCCTTCTTATTGAAGCATTCATAGACTTCAAGAAGGCATTCGACTCTTTAAAAAATTCCCACGGTCATAAAGGTTATCATTCTATGAAGTGTAGACCCTGTATACGCCAAGGTGCTGCAACACATATACCCTCACAGCAACTCCTTTATCATAAAGACTCTGAACCCTACAAACTCCAAAAAGGAGTAAGACAAGGCGGTACCAGCTCACCCAAACTCTTCACAGCCTGCCTCGAGATGATCTTCTGTAACCTGGACTGGGAAAATAGAGGAATCAAAATAGACGGCAAACATCTGATCAACCTCAGATTTGCAGTCGACTTTGTCCTTCTTACAGGGAACTTATACGACCTTCAACTAATGCTAGATGAACTAAACGAAGGAAGCAAAAGAGTTGCCCTACACATGAACCCCAGTAAAATTAAAAGTCATGTGAAACTATCACATTGAGAATAAAAACATGTGTCAAAATCGAAGATGCAAAACTGGGGATAATAGACCACTACATCTACCTTGGACAACAGGTCTCTATGGAACCCACAGAAAAAAAAGAAATCAAGCAAAGAATCACTCTAAAATGGCAAAGCAAGCTCAATCTTCAAAAAACATCACGGTCCCAATAACCCTAAAAGGAAGAGTATACAACCAATGCATTCTCCGAATAGTCAGTTATGGAGCTGACTCATGGAACCTAACCAAGAGAAAAACCTGCAAACTGAGAAACATGCAACGTGCGCATGAGAGAATCATGGTCAACTTCACATGGAGAGATCACAAGACAACACATTATATCAGAAAGAAAACAGGGATCAGAGACGTCATAGAATCCATTAGAAAACCAAAATGGCAATGGGCTAGTCATGCTGCAAGAATGAGAGACAACTGCTGGATATTACGACGCACAACATGGATCACGTACACGACTGAGGTCGGCAGAGTATTAGATGGAGAGACAAGCAAGACAAATTCAGAAAGTACTGGCTCTGCGACGCCCATGATAGAGAAGTGCGAACATTCCCGAGGAAAGTATACGTCTAATGATAGACGTTGAAAGACTGATGATAATAATGACAGTTTTGCAAATGATCTCTGAGTATCCATGTTGTGAGTTATAATTCCCAGCTGTTGTCTGACATTCTCCATTGCTATTTGAGTGTTCTATTGTTTTCTACGATATCTCCGAATCTTCGATCTTTCTACCGAAGTGGTCACTAACCGAACCAAAAGAAGGCCAGATGAACAGCTCTCTACTCTAATATGCTTCATCGTTCGGAGGTTATTTGGCTTATGATACGGTGATAAAACAATAAGACGGAGAAAAAAAAACTAACAAAACATGAATAATGAAAATGTTTTATCTAAGAACTCGGATAATTGAAAAACAAATGCTAGGAAAATATTGTCGGAAACAACTTTTCTATTCCAAGGAAACGCTCTTTCGATTTCAACGGCTGGAGTGTATTATTGTGGTGACACGCTACAATAACGTTCAAAATTGAGGTTCAGTAGTGTGTGTGATTTATCTATGATAGCGGTTTATACGTAACAGAATACGGTAGATGAAAGGTAATGTTGCATATATTTCTGCTCTGAATTAAGATAAAGAAAATATTGAGTAGCTTTGAAATACGAACAAATGGAAACTATACTTTTCAGACTTTAAACTCGTGCTAGGATCAATCACAGTTTGCAATATTTAGCAAAGAATTTGATTTATTTGATTCGAATTGAAAATCGGTCAATTATTCTCGGTTTCGTATTTCGTGTAGTCAAAGTCTGTCAGAAGCCAGGCGTACTTTGCTAAATGTTGAGACACCTAAGCAACCCTATGGATAGATAGATAGATAGACAGATAGATACATACATACATACATGCATGCATACATGCATACATACATGTATACATACATACATGCATATATACATACATACATAGATACATACATGCATCCATGCATACAAATACATATATACATACATACACACATACAAACATACATGCATACATACATACATACATACATGCAACCGTACATACATACATACATACATGCATACATGCATACATACATACATACATATTCACTGAATATTCCACCTTAGTATCATAAAATATAAGACAAACATTCAGTAAAGAATACTTACGGATGATACATAGATAAATTGATAGAATCATACATACTTGAATATATACAGTCAAACAGTCACAATTGATGCACAAAGAAAAATGTATACGCAACTAAGTCTATTCAATAACTCCCAACCCTACTAAGAAACATATTTGACCTACGTGACTAACAAAGTGTAAAAATGAAATGAATTAGACAGAAGTATTCAAGTGTCAGAAAATGTCGGAATGATTGACCGTAATTTTTTAGTATCATGTTATGTATTTCCTTTCAGTGAAATACATGCCATACAATACCCATGAGATAACTAAAACGAATTCAAATGATTAAAAAAAGAAAATAACAAAACTTAAAAAACAATTGCTCCAAATTTAGTGTCCAAAGGTACGTATCTTTTTTTCCTCTTGTTATTTTATATGATAAAATTAATATAATCATTTTTGTCACAGTACGCAATAATGGGCACTTACTGTATAACTACATTAGCGCAGAGCGCAAATTTGGAATATTGAAGCAGAAAATGAAATGGGACGGCCAACCGTGCCAAATCGAATACCCATATTTTCACTACTACCTCGTACTTTTAACAAGTCACATGCGTCTGTGAAAAAGCTGATATCCTGTAACTTATCAACTTTATTGTGATGATATATGGGGAGAAATAATGTTGAAAATAAACATTTAAAAATCATTTTTGAAGACGATATAAATCCGGGGTTAGTTTTGGTCTAAGACTCATTTACACTCCCAAACCGATTAATAATAAGAATTTGCTTAGAGAGATTTGGTCCAACTTTTTTTTTTTCAACAAATATATACTGAGCCGATTTCAACGACATTCAAATCTCGATATTTTTTTTTTCAAGATTTTTTTTTATGAAAAGAACTAATGAGATCTTGACGATTTTATATAGATGAATCCCCAGAGAAATTAGATCAATTAGGATTATATGCTGCACACTGTGTTTCTTAAACTTGCTCCAAAATGGTCAGCAAGTAATGCTAGAAAGTTTAAATACTTTCTGGTTGGACAGTTTTTCGTTGCTTTTTTTCATTGAAATACAGTGAAAACTTATCTTTTTTGTTTTCAGAAAGAAATATTTGCTGGTAATTTTTCGATGTCTAATTTCCAAATGATACCATTAGATTATTAATGCTTTTGCTACTTCGATACATTGTTATTCGGGAAAAAATGTTAGAATTTGATAAAAATTATCTTAGAAGCAATTTTCTTTATTTTTTGTTTCATTAGATATAACATATTTCCTCAAGTATGGTTGCATGTAATTTGGAAGTATCAAATGCATTGTTAGGTTTTGACATTTCGTGTCATCCATATTTTTTTTTGAACATGCACGGATAGTAAATATGGTAGAAAAGAGAGAGAAAGTGGGTGACTTGACCTTAAAAATGTTGTCGGCCGTAAATTACACCCCTGGTAATTTTTTTTCCCCAAAATTCAGTCAATCAATCTTTAAATTTAGTAATTTTCTTCGAATCAAATTTCTCTTGGATAAATTTCATTTTTTAAAGAATTTAAAAACTTGATTTGATATTTTTCTGATGACATATCCACGAATCATGGTAGTACTGAAATTTCCTTTTTAGTAAGAAACGTATATATAGTATTAGATCACTTAGAAATCCATTGTGAGTGGGTAAACTCTGCGATAACATCATGCTATTTTCTTGCAAACATCATCGAAATTAAACCTGAAAAAAAGTGTTTGATTGCTACGTATTATACGAGAGGCTACAATTCTATGTCTTTTTTAATCTCTAAATCTAGTACTCGAATTTTCCAAAAACTGTGTTATACATAAAAAAAATAGGATAGATAGATAGATAGATAGATAGATAGATAGATAGATAGATCGAGAGAATATATACGGATGATAATATCTTAAATGATTCATCGCTAATTAATGTAGCTGAGGGTACATGCGAATAGGATATAGAAAAAAGAGGAAGAGAGAGTGCCTCTATAACGTTTTTATTCCCAATCGACCAAAAGGTTATTTTCACTTAAAGCTTTTTTATTTTATCGTAAGAGTGGGAAAGTGTCTTAAAGCAAAATTTCAAACATCAGGGGATGCGTGAATTCCTCAAAGCGTATTTCGTAGCAGATTAAAATTATCAATCATCATTCGTTTGTTTGGCTTTCCGTCGAATGGTTATATTGTCATTTGGGAATGCTCATTCGACGGTATCGGCTAGAGGTTCCCTTTGTTGATACGCGCGTCTGTTTATTCATGAAGCCGTGTTTACCAAATTTTGTCCCCCTTTCAAATCAATGCAACACTCTGCGTGCATGCGCGTTGAAGCTAGTTGCTGGGAGAAAATGTAGTGTATGTAACTATGCCTGTCCATTTTGATTGTCACTATTGTCGGTACCTTCTGACAATTTTTTGTTGTTTTTCATCCACATTTTACCTTAATATGGCGTCTTTTCTGAGCTTGAAAAAGAGTTCTCCGTGCCATGATTTGCATAATGTTAGGGGAATCTCGATTTAGTTAGATAATATTTTGAGTTCAATGACCAAGTTCGTCTGAGAAATTGCAAAATTTAGATAGAGTTGGAGGTTTTCTTTTAAAATGTAAATTAGAGGTATATCGTTTGAATAGAATAATGAGGAATACTTTTCTCCCTCGGGAAATCAACCGATAATTTGGCTGCAACATGACACCAATGCTTATTTCGGAAATACGATGCAGCTCATTATAGAGCAGTGAAGGGAAGTTCAGGTTCCCTCCTACTATGATTCCTGAAATGTCTGTGGCAATTTACATGACGGGATCCAGGTCGGTTTCTAGCATGTTAGTTTTTGAAAATTAAAAAGTGAAAAGAAAAAAATAGACCTGTGTTCACAATGCACCTGGTAATGATGACATGATTCCAATTTATTTATCTATAGAAAACAAAGAGTCAAATTCTATTCAACTGTATGTGGCCTTTAAGTAGCAGAACCAATGCATTGTAGCCAGACGTTAAAAACAAATACTTAGTACTTTCATTGAAAAGAAAGAAGCTCATAGCAATACTTGTATACTGAACCTGAGAAAATCTGGCGTCAGTATCTCCAAAATGCATACCCCCAGATAAATATGAATGAATAATGAATATAATAGCAGCTATTTGGGTAGCAACGGAGATGGTGCAAATTGCGTAAAAGGGTCCCTTAGCGCTCTCTCTCTATATATATATATATGTATATATATCTATCTATCTTCATATATATATATATATATATATATATATATATATATATATATATATATATATATATACATATTGTTTATGCCAAATTGTTCAAATTGCCAAATTGGCAAAATTCACGAATCTTTTGTACAAAAAATCATTTATATCTTTATACGTTGGAACAGCTACCTTATCAGTCACAGATTCGTTTCTTGAAGCAACCCATTTCTGTAATTATTTATTCTATTTACGCTGTCTAGGTCAGATAATACATTCTCTGTGTATAAACGGGACGTAATTCCAAATTCAGTTTCGAAGTGATATAATGCATAATATAATCATTTCTCTCGGATTACATATTCCTTCCTTAACATTATAAATGAATGTATATATTGGACATCACACACATATATATATATATATATATATATATATATATATATATATGTGTGTGTGTGTGTGTGTGTGTGCGTATCAAATTTCCATTACATATATATATATATATATATATATATATATATATATATAGAGAGAGAGAGAGAGAGAAGGACAGATACAGAGATGTAGAGAAAATAATCACCGATAAATCTATGTATAGACTGGACATTAAATATGTGTGTGCGTATGTATTTAAATTTCCTGTATCCATCTTTATATATATATATATATATATATATATATATATATAGAGAGAGAGAGAGAGAGAGAGAGAGAGAGATGTAGAGAAAATAATCCTCTATAAATGTGTGTATAGATTATATATATATATATATATATATATATATATATATATATATATATATATATATATATATATAGAGAGAGAGAGAGAGAGAGAGAGAGAGAGAAAATAATAATCCTTGCATTAACACATTCGATGTTATATCTCGAGATGAATGGCCAAGTCATTACATCCAAGTGTCCCCTTGACTTAAATATTGATGTGAAAGATCGTTTACGTGATTATTAGTGTCGCAGACAAGCTCAGCGGAATGGAGAGCGAGAGAGAGTCATCAATTGATTGGTCAATTGATAGATAAACAGATGATTATTAACAGCCTTGTGTGCATTTATGAATACATAATTACAGGCTTGCTCAGATGGATAAATAGATGGGGATAGACTTTTGAATAGATAAATAGACACATAGATAGGTATAGGATTCGAAAGATATAGAGGGTCCTTAACAGATAGATGAATATAGAGAATTTTGAACAGATAGATACATACATAGATAGATAGATACAGAGAGTCTCGAATAGATAGATAGATAGATAGATAGATAGATAGAAATAGAGAGTCTTTAATAGACAGATATAGAGAGTTTTGAATAGATAGATACAGAGAGACTTGAATAGATAGATACAGAGAGACTTGAATAGATATAGAGAGTTTTGAATAGATAGATAGATAGATATAGAGAGTCTTGAATAGACAGATATAGAGAGTTTTGAATAGATAGATACAGAGAGTCTTGAATAGATAGATATAGAGAGTTTTAAATAGATAGATAGATAGATAGATATAGAGAGTCTTGAATAGACAGATATAGAGAGTTTTGAATAGATAGATACAGAGAGTCTTGAATAAATAGATATTGAGAGTTTTGAATAGATAGATAGATAGATAGATGGATAGATAGATAGAGTCTTGAATAGAAAGATATAGAGAGTTTTGAATAGATAGATAAATAGATTGATAGATAGATAGATATAGAGTCTTGAGTAAATGGATATAGAGAATCATGAATAGATAGATAGAGAGAGTCTCAGATAGATAGATAGATAGATGGACAGAGTCATGTTGAGTAGTGCAAATATGCACGGCTGCCATGGAAAGTGCTGGATATTTGAGGATACTTGTCACGTACTCTGCAGCGCGATAGTTCTGCTGAGTAGAAACAATTGGTTCAATAACGATAAAGATGGGGACATACAAGTTACTTTCGAAACAGGAATGAAAGTGGCCTAAAGTATACACAAAGAAAAAGAAAACTCGAGAAAAAAGAAACAGACATAAGTAAAATAGTTTGAATGAATCAGTAAGTCGGGAAAAAAAGAAGAAAATTCTTACATCAAATGATGAATCTAGAGCATAAAGCGAAGAACTGACAGAATGAATAATGTTAGCAGCACAGCTTTTTTTTTTCTCTTATTTTCAAAGTGGGCTTTTTTTTTTCACGCTTAGGGAGAGAAAAATGTTGTTTCCGAAAAAGCTCCTGTTTCTCTCTGCACTTAAGTGCTCGCCTCAAGAGCATAAAAACTGATGTCTTGCTGCAATGTGATGGAATGCAGCATTTATCATGAGGCACTCCAAGCGGATTTGCTGCTGCAGAATGGTTGTTTTCTGTCTCAACCGTTCTATGTCATTCGAAGGTCTTCCACAAGCCGAGACGATTTCGGCGATTACCCCATTAGCATACGGACTAAAATGCCGTTAGCTCTTGGCAGTGAGCAGGAAAGAAGAATTTAAAACAACGCAACATGTAAATTTGCTTATTATATATATATATATATATATATATATATATATATATATATATATGTTTGTTTGCAGTTGTGTACAGGGCTCTTTATAAGTATTTGGACGAACATAAAATAAGTAATTTTCTATCCTGCAATCTTATGTTGTTCATTATCGATCCATGAAATAGAAAAATGTTGATTAGCATTGCCATTTGGAAGGGTTACAAAACTAATTGGTTGAATGGCCTCCAACTAGGCCGTTACACAATTTTGGAAAGAATGCAATCTTGGACGATAAACACTAAGTCTCTGATCGTTCCGTTATTTGCAGAAGTACTTTTGGTATAAATCAAAATGTACTGCTTCTTCTTTTCCTGCCGATTATTGCATTCTTTCCAATATGATAAATAGATAGATACAATAGATATATCGAGTACTGGGCCGTGCGACGGTTTGAAACATGGAAAATGGAGTTGACGAGCTGAGTTCGACTTTCGGCTAAGGCTGGTGATGTTCTTTTTAGACTAATGCCTTTTGGAAAACCATAGATATTCATTGAATCCACTGTATCCCCACGGCTGATATATTGAAAAATATTTCTTCACTGGTAATCTACGATAATTGACAAAAAAAGTGTATGAATGATGAATGAGGACATTGTAAAACCATTCTCCCATAACCACAAGGTTGTAGGAGCTGTGAAATGATGTTACGTCCATTGCCAGTAAAATATATTGGATGCAGAGCAGTGTCTCTGGACCTTTTTGCTCCACATCTAATCCTCGACAACGAAACAAAATTGTATTTGAATTCATAAAAGAACAAATTAAGAGTTGAAAAAGTATAACATTATGATCAGAAATTTACCATTATTCTTTTTGAGTATTTGCATATATGTAAAGAATTACATTCTTTATAGAAAAAAGACCATGCATGAACTTTGAGGCATTTACTGATATTTTTTATTTCTTTATTGAATGGAAATTTAGTGATAACAATATTGTAATTTATTGCTTTCATACCACACAAAACTGTGTTATGTATTTGAAATTATGGAATCTATATTAAATTGGTAATTAGTAGTATTGTGTATTTAGGATTTATCACTATTGTATGGTTAGGAATTAATTGTATTAGGTCATAATTAAGCTTCGATACGACTGAGTTCTGGCTACGGAACATTTATCACAATTTACACAAAAATTCCAAATGATCACCACTCCAATATTATAAAGAATCATTGGTGCAGACATTTGTTTGACTGCAAGATATATATCTATTTTTTTTGTTCATTATTTGAGAGTGGGTGATACGTACTCAAGTTTGCTGAACATCTACCATTATTTATCAGTATTCTGGAGGGAGGCGTGTGAAATAATCTTGAAAAAAAAATGAGCAAGTGTTGTTGAGGATTGCTGTGTCTTTTACTGTTTTTTTTAGTGCGTATGTAGGCATGTATGTTATGTAATGGATCACACATTTATATTATCATCATGTATGTATGTGGGTAAACGTTCTGGAGATCTAAATTAATTTTTTTTTCCATCTGGATTTAGTTTCCAAAGTAGTATTCCCTGAAGATTTATTGCTTCATAGCGCTGCTGTTCTAAGACTTCTGGCGTTTTAAGAGCTATTTAAATAGTTTCGAAAATCAATATCTCCATTAAATTGATTGCTTAATTATAGTGAGAGCGACGGTGACAGAAAAAAAAGACACATCTAAAATGGATAAACAGATTTTGCTACCGGTATTAATTTTCTAAAAGCATAAATGAAAGAAAAAAAGCCTGAAGAAAAAGAATGTTAGTTTATTTTCCTCGATCAAAAACCTCACATTTTAAGAAACTCATCAATATAAGCAAGAGAATAAAATGTAAAAGAAAATAAAATGGCCAAACAGTAGCCATATTGGAAATGAATGTTTGGCCTGTTGACGTCCAAAGCAATGTCAGTATTATTCTTATGAGTTATCTCTCTGTCCATGGATAATAATAAAAAAAATTATTTAAAAATAAATTATGATTTCAGGCCCGGAGAACACAACCTAATATCTTTAAACATGAGATTTATAATTGGAAATTTTACTTTTTCTTTCTTTTTCTAGTATCTTTTTTTTTTCGAATTTCATCGATGAAGCGCTGTCGATTATTAGCAATTTTTGACGAGTGTTTTTTGGTTGCCTTTCATCATACTAGTAGTACCAAATTCTACTAGTTTGATCAACGAAAATGTAATGGGTGTTTACAACTGGGAATATTCTGACATTCTCTTCCTTATCCATTACAATTATCTTCGCCGTTCACTGTTTTATCTAAATGTTACTCAAACTTTCTATACAACTTCTTTAAACAGAGCAAAGTCCCAGAGGATAAGAAACCCCAAAAGAACAGACTGACTCCAAGAGAGGCTACCCTACCAGACACCACCTCCATTCGGTGATTCAATTGATGAGAAAGCAGCAAAATATAAAATTTTATTTAGCTGTTGCATTTGTTGACTTTAAGAAGGCCTTCGACTCAGTAGAAATCCCTGAAGGCATTGATGCTATCATGAAACAAGGTGTAGATTACGTATATGAATCTTGCAGCATATCAACTGACAAGCTACAGAAAAAATTGTTTCAGCCCTGAGAGGGGATACAACAAGTCGATTACAGCTCGTCCAAAATCTTCACGACATGCCTCAAAATCATTTTCTGAAATGATCTCCTGGAACCTAGACTGGGAAAACGAAGGAATCAGAATTGACGGCGAATACATGGAACCTCAAATAACATCGTTTTATTTTATTTATTTATTTATTTTATTTTTTTTTTTTGCAGACACTCTTCATGATTTCTTGGAAATGTTCGACGAAATGAATATAAAGTTTTGCATGAACTTCAGTAAAACACGTTGAGGACAAAGACACAACGATCAGAATAGAAAATGAGAAGCCAGAGAAAGTAGTCTACTACATCTGCTTAGGACAATGAAGCTCCACCAAAATCTTCGAAAGAAGAAAAAATCAAGCTTAGATTCAATGTGTGTTGGTGAGCTTTAGATAGAGCCAGACCTACCTTTAAGAACAACAAATTCGTATTAATCCTAAAAAGAAAGGTTCGTGATCAGTGCATCCTCCCTATAGCCACCGATGGAGCTGAAACCTGGAAACTTACCAAAAGATTGATCCTCAAGCTGAGAACCATGCAACCTTCCCAAGAAAGAATCATGCTCAACCTCACATGTACAGATCACAAGACAGAACAGTATATTAGAGTAAAGACTGGGGTCAGATACATCACAAAAACCATTGGAAAACTCAGATGACAATCGGCTGGCCATGTTGCAAGAATGCCAGACAGCTGCTTGACTTCCCGACTCACAATGTGGATCCCCAAAGATCATTTTCGAAAACGAGGCGAAAATATGAGATGGTGTGACAAACTAGACAAGTTTAGAATATTTTGGCTCCGTGGCGCCCTTGGTAGAGAGGTCCAACGATTGACACTAAAGAACTGATGGTCATGATAATGATGAGCAAAGTTTTAGGTTAACGTAGTGGACCAACTGGCATGAACTGACATCGTGAATTGAACCACCGGCCAAATACCTATTGGGGGATCTTTTAAAAGACTGACACGCTAATAACCTGTTGATGCAAAGACGAACATTTGATGATTTATACTTACGAAGTAAAGTGTTTGGTTGCCGTAATGATGCTGGACAATAAATAGGTGACCAATTTACTATGAATTCTCATTTTAAAATGAATACAACACGGAAAACTATTTCAGGTGGATTTAAAAAATATCTAAAACCTGTTCCACTTTGTTACCCCAAACAATGATACAAGGACGCGCACACACACACACTCATACACCCACACACGCACACACATATATATATTTGTATATATTGAAAGATGAATATATGGTCCGATAAAATGATTAAAAATTGTATTATGCAACAGAGACTCATACTTGAAATGATCACCCGTCATTACATGATTAACGGCTAAGACAATATCAATAGAATAATCAATATATATATATATATATATATATATATATATATATATATATATATAGAGAGAGAGAGAGAGAGAGAGAGAGAGAGAAACAAAGATAGACAGAGAGAGTGACAGACATAGACAGTGACGTAGCCATGTGTATGTCAATCTCACATTCATTCCCTACTACTGGCAATGATTTTCTTCCCAGTTTTCAATGCGCAACATACAGATTTTGAGCTGTACCTTTTTCAAACAAATTTCAATTCAAACAGTGCAATTATGAAGTTCTTCATTCACACCCAAATGATATTATGGTGATTTCCATTCATTCATTCTTAGGTCTGTTAGCGATCACTATGATTGCTTTCATTGGATAACTTAATTACTACGGAATTATAATACGTCAGTAATATGAGAAAAGACACTTTTATGGTGACAGGCTGTAAATAAATTAGAAAAAAGTATCGAAGCATTTCAAGGCAAAATGTTACTGTCTTACTGAGTTTAATCATTGAGTTATTACAGGTAAGTTCAAAACACACAGATGTGAAAACACTACAAATTTTTCTGTGGATGCTTTTTCAAAATGGAATCTTCCTACCTTGTTGAGATGCCACTGGAGTTTTATATGATTCTTCAATAATTTGCTGCACCCTCTTAGCGGCCGTCGTTGGACAAAACAATTTCCATAATTCGCCAGACCCCTTTATCATGAATTTCCCGAAATACTCTCTGAGCTTATCTAGTTTGTAACGCCATCTTATTTTCTACCGACTGCAGATTAGCACATGATTTCTTGAGAGCTGCTTTGTGAGTCGGCATGTCAAGCGGTTGTCTGACGTTCTTGCAATGTGAACATTCCATTGCCATTTGAGTTTTATAATGGATCCCGTTATGTCTCTGATTAGTGTTTTTTTTTTCCTCTAACAGACTATGTTTTCTTATGATCTCTTCCCGTGATGTTGAGAATGATTCTCTCTTGTGCACATTGCATGGTTCTCAGTTCGATTTTCAGTCTTTTGGTAAAGTTCCATGTTCCAGCTCAAATGTGATTATCAGGAGGATGCATTGGCTGTTTACCCTTCTTTTCAGGACTGATGAAATTTTCTTGTTTTTATTGGTTGATATTGTTCCACCGAAATCTAGAATGATTTTTCGCTGGATTTTCTCTTCTTATAAGAATTAATGGAGGATGTTCGTCCTAGGTAGATGTCGTAATCGACTTTGTTCACCTTCATGTTTTCAATTCTAATCATTATGTCTTTGAACTTTACATGCTTGTTGTAAATGACATTAGATTAGGTGAATTTCATGTGAAGACCAACAATATCGATTTCTTCATTTAGTTACTCTAGGAGTCTATTGGGAGATAAAGAAGTCCCCACCACCACCACTGTAAATGATCATCTTATGAATAATCACTCCATCTGTTCCAACGTTATATGTGCTATGGAATATTTTGGCATCTGCTTACTTAATATAACTGTTTCAATATTTGGTATGACACTATAGAGGGGCACCCTGGGATTTTTTGTGTAAGCGGTACGATATCTTCAAAATAAATGGGAATCTTTCATGTTTATATTATCAGAATATTTCAATAAGAAGCTCAAATTAATCGAAGAAAATCATTATTTTTCAGCATACGCATTGACACCCTCCCTCTCTCTCTTTGGTTACAAATCTTCTTCGGCAAAATTGACAACTTCAGAACGTTTCTTGGAGCCATCATTGAGCTTCTTGTACGCGTCAGTTATTGGTAGTTTCACCCAATCTTTCTTTGAAATTTGTTCCAGCTTTAGGAAAATTTCTCGATTCCTGTATGGTATGCGTTAAAACATGACTTCAGATTTCTGCTCCATCCAAGGATTTTCTATGAGATTAAGATCAGAATCCATTTATGCCAATATGAAACACTTCATCTATGCCTTTTCCAACCACTCTCACGTGCTTTTGGATGCGTCATTTAGGTTTTTATTGTGCTATGGTACCCATGATCCTCGGACAAGAGCTAATTTCCTTACACTGAGTAGCACACTCTATTCTGGAATGATATCATAGGCCTGCTTTGCTGCTTCTAGTACTAAAAAGCCTTGCTTGTATCTTGATATAGCAAGATTGCTAAAGGATTTTACGGCAAAAATTCTTGGGAAATGACTCAAGACGACTTAACAGAAATGGAATAATGATAAATCAATATTAGTGCAAGGACATTTTTAACACAAAGTAAACTAATGATCCAACAAGTGTCATAAACAATTATAGACTCAGTTATAAACTCCTTTATCAATAATCATAATTATTGTCATACGATGTCTATCTAGGAAGTAAGTATCCAGTGATTCTGAATATCTAGAGTGCAGTTTGTGTTGCCTTGAAGTAAATTGGCTACCAACTCGTAGGAGTTTTACTGCGTATGAGTCAACGGACACTCTCCCGTTATTACGTCAGCAGTGAAAGTCATTTGAGTGAAAGTGTAAGGCATTCTTCACATCATGTGCAGGGTCTTTGGGCATGATATTACATCACACAGGTATGCAAGTCTCCTCTCAGTTTGTATATGGCTCCATGAGATTTCCCAAGAAATTTCAACCCTTGGAAGACATTAGGAAAATGAGATGAGTTAGCTGGTGGCGATCACAGAAGAGGACACTGATATGAGTGTGTGTAGTCCCGAGGTCAGTACCTCGCCGAGAACAAAGGTACCATTGTCCTTGATAGGCCATTAATCCCTTAATATTAAATGGCTGGATACTTGTCGGACATATCTCTCGTATAGTTTGATTGATTTTTCGACAATGAAGGACGAAATTGAAATTCTTGCAATCTGTAATTCCTTGTACTTTTAGTATTTGCTTAATTTTTACAGCAGTCCATTTGAATCATTCATTCAACTTCGAAGTTGAATGGTTGTAGTCGATTCCCAATTTGAGTCAAACGGCCAGTGACGATTCTGATCAAGACTTGAACATTATTTACCTTCGTAAACAAAATGGAGAAGAGGTAGAGGCATTCGAGCGTGTCAGTTCGTCTGTCCATTCGTCAGTTATTCATTTTGATCGTTTGTCTACGTAATATATAAAAAGTACTGACTGAATTTCAATTTTGCCTGAAGATGTGCAATTGGGTTGGAAAGAGGTAGCAAAATGTAAGGGCAGATCTAAGATTTTTTTTTTCTGATTGATAGTTTTCCGGTTTGTTTTTTTTTAATTATTTACATTCATGACCGTCCACAGGAAATCTCCAAAAGTTATCAGCGAATTTCAATGACATTATGCAGAAAGTTTGGAAAGAAGAACGGGTTGAATTTCGAAGTAGGGCCTTGCACAATTATATCCCTACGGCGCAATCTCATGTCAAAAGAGACATAATATTCGCATTTTTCCTGTCTGCAAGAAATCTTCAAAAATCAACAATGAATTCCTATCCGATTTTCTGAAAGGGTGTGGAGTAGACTGCGTCGGTGCTGATCAAATCTTTCAGCGGATCCATCAAGAATTACTTTCCTTGAGTTCTTATCGTACGTCAAACCACATAATATTATTAGATCTTTTTCATGCCTAATCACTCAGCTTGAAGTGTACTCAAATAGCTGCTGGATGCACAAGGAAATGTGTCCTAATGAAGATCTTTCCGTGCCTACTCATATCGAGTATCGAACTCGGGTCTTTCTGTGTATGAGGTAGGCGAGCAAACCGCTAACACTATCTGCAAAGTTTGAGCCAATTTACATGATTTTGCTTGATTTTGTCCCCGAATTAACAGCATCTTCCTAATCGTGAAGCGTAATTACAGAGGGAGAAATCCGTACTTGTTATTAACGACTTCCTTTCTATAACATTTCAATTAAACAGTTCATTTCACTTCGAAGTTAGCCAGTGAATAGATTGTTCACCGCAGATAATTCGAGATTGCAACGGGCAAAAAGTCATCATTGCCTTTAATCAGGAAAGAAATGAATGAATGATTAGTATGCTCGCTTCTCTACTTGGAATGAAGTGAAGATGCAATTCTGTCGTTTCAAAAATAAGTGAGGAAAGATATGGAGAAAAAAACACAGGTGTTACGTAATTTGATTTGCTGGAGACAAACAATGGGAAAAAAAGCAGGAGTGGAAGAATACTATAGATTTTGTTTGCAAGTCATTTTAAAAATACACTCTTTCGTACCTACAAACCTTGATATGTATCTACGTGTTCCAAGTTGAGTTTAACCTAGCAGTGGGCGATTTCCAGGATTTTTTTTTTTTTTGTGAGATTGACTATCTATACTAAATGAAATATCTATACGTTCTGCTTTATCCCCTTAAAACGAACCTGAAGGACATATTTCCAATATTTTGAGTTTTGCAAATTGAAGAAACTTAGATATGATATAAAATATACAAGAATCTATTTCAAAAAATGAATTTGAAAAATATAGGCGTTTACTCAGCTTCCTTCAGTCTGGCACCTACTGATGGTTTGCTAGTCTATCCCACTAACCATAACCTCATGGCAAAGTGATTTTAATGTGACATTTTTATAAAAATCGATTTTTCGTTTTTCATTATATAAATTCCATTAATGTTCCCCTTTAAACGTGTCCTTGTGTCAAAGTTAGGAATCTGGCGATCCAGGATTGAAAAACTATATAATACTCAAATATAACCCTCGAATTTTATCAGTGGAAATAATCTGTCGTATGACCGAGGACTTTTAGCAGCATGCAATGTTAGGGATAATCAAGTAAAGTTTTAGAAAATAAAGGATGATTGATGAATAAGGTACTCCTCTGGTTGTTTGGTGGAACTTTGCCATAAAAAAACCTGACTAAAGAAAAAAAAAGGTTTAAAAAATGCCAGACATAAAATACAGCCAAATTTAGCACGAAAACTTATTGCTAATTGAAACCCAACCAAACACCTATGTGTCAGGGGGTAGAGATGTACACACAAGAAGGAGTAAATTTTTTACGGAGTTAACTCCCTTAGCTTAATTTGTGGTGCCTGTATGTCAAGTACATACATACATACATACATATATATATATATATATATATATATACGTAGCCAACCAGCCAGCCAACTTGAAAACTGAAATAACTTTTGTTGACAGTTTTGATTGGCAGTTTCTCACAGACATTGGAAAAGTTCTCTCAATTTTTCTAATTGTTTTCTTCTTTTATTTGCTAGGTTTATATAAGAACTGTCAAATTCTTTAAAACAAATATTCACTGATAATCCTACATGAAGCCAGTCGACTTGAAGTGTTTGACTCCAATAATAGATTTACACGACGCCGTGTTGAAAAGTAAGAGAAATTCTATCAGAGAACAAAAGAAAAGATTATTAAAATCAACAATCTCATTGAGAGCAATATCGATCTGAAAAAAATCAATGACAGAGGTGAAAATTTGTCAAAGAAATGAAATGACTGACTCAAAATATTATTATGTAGGGTTATATTTCGATCAGATATTTTATCAGTAAGTTCGATGCTGAACGATATATATATATGTACACACACACACACACACACACACACATATCTATCTATCTATATATATATATATATATATATATGTGTGTATGTGTGCATGTGTGCGTGTATTGAGTGCATTGATCAGGAGAATTTCGTATTCACTGTATATATAGATAAATGTTTTCCATCATGAACATAAATGAATACATTTTTCATCTTATATATGTAAGTATTCATACACACACAAATACACACACATACATACATACATATATATGTAAATATTATAATAACATGTATGTTAGTTAAGCAAGATGATTCCGAATTTTCTGCAAAAGTTATCCACCTGATTGAGTACAACAGCTTGGTGGAAGATGAAATAGCGTTCAGTATTTGTTTTGCAGCGGGCTGTGATTGAGGTATCACGCACCCGCTCCCTTACCCCACATCCAATCTCCTGGAACATCGATATATACTGGTCGCAGGTTCCTTTCCTCCAGCATCCGTATTTTCTTCAATTGTTTACTCTATTTGTCGGTGTAGGCCTAATGAAACATTCACCGTATAACAACAGGAGAGAGTTTCAAGTAGAGTTTCAAAGTGATATATATATATATATATATATATATATATATATATATATATATATATATATATAGAGAGAGAGAGAGAGAGAGAGAGAGAGAGAGAGAGAGAGAGAGAGAAAGAGAGAGAGGAGAAAGAGACAGACGGATAGAGAGACAGACGGATAGAGATAGCTGGGTAGAGATTTTATGATTGCAACTGCTACTTCAAACTTTTTAATCATAACTGAAAGTAACTATATGTGACAGTCAAAATTGATTTGATTATTGAACATTTTCTTAGATTATTTGATTAGAACATGAAACAATGCAGCTAACCAACAAACTAATAGCAACCATATTTGACACTTGGCCGTGGAACAAAATTATTGTGATTTTTTTTATAGGGTTTGGTTCTTAAGAGATTTAGAAAACAACAATATTTTTTTAAAACTTCATTGTAGTAAAAATATTAAATAAAAATGTAACCAGGCTGGTCTGACGTTTAAATGTCAGAATCAATAGAAACGTTCACATCTTTTGTTAGCAGATATTTTTGAACGGCTAAGAATTTGTTTTAAGGGTCATTTAAATGTCATTCTTAAGGTTTTTCATTCGAAAAGGTTGCCAACTTACACATATATTTACTAATTGTTATTCCTATATGGTTGGTAAAGATCAAGCAGAACAGATAGATGGATAGATCGATTGCAAAATCACACAATTTTGAAATATACATACATGCACATACACAAATGCATAATGACAATGAATATTAAAGACAGGAAGATCTTAATTTTTCTACTCCCAAAAGTACTCCCACACTTTCCAACTCTCATTTCGTCCAAGATAGCTGACTTTCAAAAATTTCTGACAAACGGTTGGGTGTCTTCGAGATCATATGTAAATTCTTGCTTTGCAGCAAATCAAGTCATTGAAAGGATTCAATAAATAGGTGGAAAGAGAGAAAACCTACAAGATAAACACGAGGATTTTTAACATAAGAATTAGATAGACAAAACTACAATAAAATATTATCCCTTTAGTAGAGTTTGATATTCTTGTAACTCTTAAATCTCTGTCCCCAGCAAATTCCTGATCATCCTTAGCCAAGTTAGAAATTAAATGGAATAATTCCCACACTTTCTTCTCTATCATTTTGACTGGGGTGGATATCCGAGATTTCGGGGTGATGGGTCAATAAACTCCAAGCTTATATATAAATCAGAGGAACATGCTGGCTCCAGGAGGAATTACTCGGCTATTGACTATCTTCATTCAGGAAATCAAGTGAAAGAGAAATGTGCAGAAGATATAATGCCAATTTTGTAGCAATTGTTGACCTCAAGAAGGCTTTCAATACAGTAAAAATCCCCAATGTCATCGACGCAATTACTAAACAAGATGGAGACCCTTTATATATTAGAGTTTTGCAAATGTATCTACCAAAACAACGCTCTCTTCATCTGGCTACATAGAGACTTTGAGTCAATCCAGCACCAAAACACTTCACAGTTCGATCTTCCAAAACATAGACTGGATACACAAAGGAATCAGAATTGACAGTAAATATTATCCCTCGAGAATTTTCATGATCTCTAGATAATGCTAGACGAACTGAAAGGCGAAAGCAAGAAAATTGGTCTTCACACGAACTCCATGTGCAACAAATATGTAGTGGACAAACACACAACAATCAGGATCTAAAAATGCAGAAATTTATAAAGTAGACCACTACATCAATATGGGAGTACAACTATCCATTAAATACTAAGAAAAAAAAAAGGTTAAATCAAGTGAAGTATCACTCTACGCTGACAAGCTTTCGGCAGAGCAAGTCCAAACTTCAAGACCAAGAAAATTCAAATACTATCAAAAAGAAAGGTAGGCAATCAATGTGTACTCCTGATAATCCCCTACGGAACTGGAACATGGAACTTATCTGAAGAATTGTCCAACAAACTGAGTACTATACAACGTTGACTGGAGAGGATCATGATTGACTTTACATGGAGAGATCGTGAGATAGTGTGTGATATTTGAGAACAAAGAGTCGCCAGATATCATTGAAAGAAAAAAAACATTAGGCATCTCAAATGGCAATGAGTTCACCATGTTGCGAAAATATAAGAGAACCACTAGACATAAAGACTCACAACATGGATCCCAAGATACCAAATGCAAAATTGGAGCCAGCAAAAAAATATGGCACGATAATCGAGACGAATTCAAAAAGTATTGGATCTGCGATCCCGACGACCGTGAGGTGTCGCAAATCTTGGGTAAGATCTATGTCGAACAACTGACATCAAAAGACAGATGATGATCATGTTGATAAAGATGATGGTGGATTGGGACTATCCATATAAACCTATATATATATATACATATATACATATATATATACATATATATATACATATATATATACATATATATATATATATATATATATGTGTGTGTGTGTGTGTGTGTTCATGTGTGTGTGTTCGTGTGTGTGCATGTGTGCGTATGTGCGTTTCTGTACGTGAGTGTGAGTGTGTGTGTGATTTTTGATTGCTTGTGTACATGATATTGTGTTCATAAAAAATAACATGCGATTCTGGGGAAGATTTTTTTAGAAGAATAAGAGCCACACACGTGTATTCACGTAAACACATATATGATCAGTGACAATTATATAAATGGCCAAAAAAATATCGTTCCACCGTTGATATTCAAAGCAAACACAATACAATTTACGTACTATTTTCTTGTTGTAAATTTTCTAGACACTCGCTCACTCGATGTTGAAAACGGCGCACAAAAATGCTGGGAATACCTGATAGTATATAAGTGTGTGTTTGAGTGTTGGGGTGTGGCTTTGTGCATGTGGTGTACCAATGTTGAATTAAAAATAGGAAGTGTATACATTTTTTAGCGCAGAGCTTGTTTGTTCCAGTCATTGGATGAAGCAAAAAATGGAGAGAAAAAATATTGCCTCTTTGTTAGAATATTACCTGACCTGCGCTTACCCTATGGGTTTGGGGGCTCAGAAGAAAAAGGAGGAAAAACGGCAAACTTTCACCTTCATTCCTTGCCGCTCATTTTATCAGAAGTGACGTCAGCCATGACGTATCTATTTTTTGTCACGCGCATGCGTGTGTGTGTTTGTATGTTGATGAGAAAAGTGATATATCATCCAACAAAATTATTTTAGAATGCATTATATTGTATTGAAGCAATGTTTGGAATTATCTCCCATTATCGCACGATTAATGTATCATTTGGCCCAGACAACGTAAAATTAATAAAGAATCAAAGGCAATAAGGCTACTGCAGGTGTTAAAAAAAACAAACAGAACTGATATTGACAGAGAATGAATAAAAATTAGATTTGGAGTTAGGACAGTTATCTGAGCGTTTGCATTACGGGCAGCTGTTTAGCTCAATGGTAAGAGCAATGTTACGATGAAGCAGATACCCTATCGGCCAGGTTTAATTTCTGCAACAATTGTATCTTACTTTGATTGCTTTTTCTATTTACGTTGTCTGGACCATATATATATATATATATATATATATATATATATATATATATATATATATATATGGTAATTGCGTTCTGCAATCTGCTTTAATGTACCATATGATTAGAGTTTTACACGAATCGATATTAATTTTGTTAGACTCCACCAACTTTAATGAAAATGTATATCATCTGCTTTAGGCTTTTATTGAGAATGACCATTTTCAATTGAATCAATTCACAAAACATAGGATACAAATTTTAAAGGAATTTTTAGAATAAATTTGATAAAACGCATTTCCTGCTTGAACTGTAGAAGTTAATAACACCAAACCGTCTGCATACACTCCATTACACCCCGTGGATGTTTTTTTTTTTTTAAGCCAAAAAGATTACCAAATTTGTAAACATATGAAAAGAGGTTTAGTGTTCGAAATTGGAAAGATCTCGAAAGTCAGGCACTAATGATTCACTTTGAAAAAATAGATTCATTTTTGTACATATGGTTCCGTGGCGCTCTTAGACGATCATTTGTAAATCGTATTCGGAATTTAACTGTTTTTTTGGAACTTTACAAACTTTGGATTCTAACATTAAAACAGTTTTACATGAGGTAGAATATGTAATACATTTGTATCTTATTCCATCGTAAAACTGTATTTGGGTGTTTTCGAAACTTTATATTTTCCATATTTTATCGTTCTAAAGTTCGTGAAAACAATTTTTGTTTTTGCTCATTCTTGTAAGCTGACATCATCCTGTGTCTAGGGAAAATGTGTCCGTTTCGATTCGATCTATTTTAAGGCTAAGTAAACTTGGAATTTTTTTTCTTCGAAGGAAAACATGAAAAAACAAAAAAAACAAACAAACGTGAGAACAGAATATTTTGATTTTTCCCCGGAAGTCTCTGACAGCTGCTTCCCTTCATTGACGAAAAAAAGAACGTAAATAGTTATAAAATCTATGTTTCAAGTCTGCTAAATTGGAGGGAATACTGTACTCGATAAATTAGTGATATACCATTTTCAGACCCCCACTGCTCATTTATTTCCATTTTATTATTTGAAAAAAAACTTACTCCCTCTGTTTTTGGCACCTGAGAGTAAGCTTTTTTCTTATTGATATGATTATTAATATATGTGCTCTTTTGATATACCAAATTCGTGAGTACTGATATGTAGATGTGTTTCTGTATATAACATTTGTATTTTAGTGAAGGCACGTATGTATTTGTCGGTTCGTGCGGATCCCCCCTCTCTTTCTCCCTCTCTTTCTCCCTCTCTTTGATCCGCTGAATCTTTTTGCGTATAAATTAATGCACTTCGGGAAATATGATGGCACCTACGCAGTCACTGCTTTTTTTTTTTCCTCACTTTCTATCCAGCAACTCTTGAAAAACAATTTTTTGTTCATTGATTAAGGGGAATTTCCCGATAATGATTAGGGAGAATTAGGGAAATGTCGATATAAGTTCTCAGAGTGGAAGTTTCAACTGCAAACCAAGACATATATCGATACGCACTTCGATGAGATTTAACAGAACTAAACAAGTGAAATATTTAAAAATTCAGTATAAGTAATCACTTTTTTTTTCTTTTTTTCTACGTCTTGTCGTGGGGAGATAAAGATGGCGGTCATGTTATTTGGATCGTTTTATTTCATTCAAATTTACTTGGATCATTTATTACAATCCATTTCCGGCTTACTAAGCTCGTCGACGTTTTGCTAGAGAACCATTAACATTTTGGGAACACGTTCCCTATACTTGACGAAGGATTTAGCGAGGAATTTCCTGTGTCATAGACTAGCTGCCAACCAAGGCTGAAGAATGCATTCTGCTCATCCATTTACCAATAGCAGGAGGCCGGATGAATAATACAATTTCTAAGGGCATTATAGTGATATAAACAGAAACTGAAAGGCGGAGTTCGAACTTGCATCGCCTAATCGTTTGACGACCAGCACCTTCACATCACTTATCTATTGATGGAAAAGTTCGGTAATTTTCCTTTCAAATATCCTTTGTCTTTTTCTCTCATCTAACGAGATCTTTCACGTTGAAACTTCGACAGTCACAAATTGAAGCAAACTTTCATTCTAGAAAAAAAAACTAATATCAAATGGAAAGTGAACATAGAGGGCAAAATCCTCAAATGCACTAAAAACTACTTGAAAATCAGTGCGATGAGGAGGAGGTACCTGTGTTTTGGCTATCTATATTTTTGGAAGATTGGTTACTTCTTATCATCATATGAAAGATATATCTCTCATTGGAATATAGATCCCTCAATCAACCCACAAAAAATAATCAAATCCTTTTTTTTTTTTAACCATTGGACCACCCTTCAACAAAATGTCATTGGAATTCATTTATAACTTTTGTAGATATCGCTTTTGTAACAATTTCTCCGCGATGAGGAAAGCAATAGACGCCTGTGAGACGACAATGGACCATTGCTCTACGGCGAGATACCTGATATTTATTTAGCGAAGTGTTATTCTAACCCTGGGCTTCAAGTGTCGTGTAATCTTTGAGTAATGACCTCACTACTGTAGTAATCGTCTGGGAGACATGCCAACTAATTATTGTTCCACGGCGAAATGCTCAGATATTTAATACGCTAAGAGGTTTCAGGTGTGGGTTGGTCTGTTGGAAACGAACCCACTAGACAAGACTACTTATCAATACTCAACGGTAAGGTGCCCTGATATTTAATAAGCAAAGCTTATTTTAACTCCAGGCGTCATACGTTGGGTATCCACTTAGTACTGAACTTAGTTATTACAGTAGTAATCATCTGCGATACTAGTTGGCTAAATGACGATCTCAAGAGTCAGTCATTTCTCAAGTAGTTTACCCACGGCACTAAAATATGGAGGCAATAGTAGAATAAATTTGCAACTGCATTATACTTTTTGACATAAATCAAAAACATCGCAGTTTATTTTAAAAACAGATACTGTGAATATACCGTATAAAACACATCGGCATATACTCCATTAGATTATTTGGTTAGTTGCACTTTGGTATTAAAAGACGAACAATGACTTGAACAAAAAAAACTAGGGTAGGGTATCAGGATTTTTAGATAATCATTTTCAAAAATACAATTAGGATCAAATGTCTGTGCCTAAAGTAAATTGATTTTTTCAAGAGGAATTATTTCTAAAATTCATATTTTTATCAGTGAGTCATCGGCATTCGCAGTCATGTAAAAATAGAACAACGAACATTTTATCACAGAAAGTAAATGGAAAAGTTCTCAATCAATATTCAAAGTATGATGTTACTCTTTTCTGTGAAAGAGTAGCACGACATTTTCTGGTCTGTGCGTAATCTATGGGAAGCTGCATTTGGTAAGAAACGAATGTCACTCCAGTAAATCAGTAACAGAAATAATGTCTGGTATATTTACCAATCATTTTGCTATCTCTATCCTTTCTGTATCATTTTAAGTCTAATTTTTACCTTGTCTTTGATAATAGGACACAATATCACTTAAAAAATGTACAACAAGCTTTGAAAGCGTCTTCCAGAATACCTAAAGCATAAAATAAACTTGGAGAAATACCAGGGTGGCGAAATGAAGCGATGCTTAACAATCCTCTGGAAATCATTGAATAGAGACACACTGAAGACAACTTTGCTGATGCGCTTAAAGCGTACGGTATGCAATACATGAAATAAAACGAGTTATGTCTTACCCATTGGGGAACATGAAGTTCTATAAAATGAACTAAAAACCAGCTAAAATTCCATGGAAAATGCAACGCTAAGAATAATTCTAAGAGATAGAAAATGATTAAAATAAATGAGATATAGGACTAGAGTGTAGAGTATAATGTAAATACTTATGGAAAATGGTGATGGGCTTGATACTTCGCAAAAAGAGACAACAAATGATGGGACAAAAGACCAACCGATGAGGCAGTCAAAGTAGTTGGAAAATTCCTGGCACAAGATGGAGGTGGGGATGAGATAGAAAGGTTTGCTGGTTAAACATGGTGTAGATTATTGCAATTGTAGTCGTCTTAGAAGGAGATAGGAAAGGCTGTTGTTTAACCGTGGACTTGTTATGTTGATGATTACTAATTTACCTGTTCGTTCGAAAAACGGTTAGATTTAAGAAATATTGTAATTATATACCCCTTATACAATATCAAAAACAATATGTAAATCTCCATTTTTACGTTCAAGTTAATCAACATCATCATCATTAACCTTTTAAGGTCCCTTGTTGGACACAGGCCTTTCCCAAGGATCACCAGATCCTCCTGCGACGAGCGAACCTTTTTAAGTTGTCACACTGTCTCATTTCTACCGGTTACAATTTTGCATCGTTTTTCATGATAAAAAAAGCCAATAGTTAAAGCTCCAAAACGGCTGATAATGCCGGCAATAACACCTTTATTTTCATCGCTGCATTATCATAAAACATCAGCTTGCCTATTTTATTTTCTGTTCCGTTAAATGGTTTCACAACAAAAACACGTTTTTCCCTTTCTACGATATTGCTCACTGGGGTATTTAATTTTCATCATAGTCGAAGGGTTGTCTGAATTTAGATAAACTAATCCCAGTGATGAAAAAAAAAACAAAACAAAAACAAAAAAAAAACACGGATATATTAGGATTTAGATGGTTTTATTTTGTTTCTTCTATAGAAAAGAAAATACTGGATTTGTAAATCTGGAAGAGTGAAGAGTTTAAAATGATGATTATTGCCATCAGCGAAATTTTAATCCTAAATGAGATAGCTACGGACTGCAAACGAGCAAAATCTCATTGTTCATCATTAGAATAGATGTCCCCTCCCTATACTCTTAAACAAACACATACACACACACACACATATATATATATATATATATATATATATATGTATATATATGTATAAGTGAGGTAACTCATCCATCTTTAAGTGAGGTAACTCATCCATCGTAGGCTTATGCAATGCTCTTCCATAGGAATTGAGCACTCTGGTGGATGAGGAATTTCTGTGTGTAAATAGATATATCGCTTAAAATTCAGCCTTACTGACTGTCCAGTTCCGTAGTCCAGAGGTGGGATTTCGGCCTCCAGGTCTGAAGTGAAGGTACTGGATGGGATAATTGAAAGTCTATAGCCACACTGAAAAGATTTAATACATCGAAACAGCTATCTATGGATGTCACAATAAATATATATATATATATATATATATATATATATATACATATATATATACATATATATATACATATATATACATATATATATATATACATATATATATACATATATATATATATATACATATATATATACATATATATATATATATATATATACATATATATATACATATATATATACATATATATATACATATATATATACATATATATATACATATATATATACATATATATATATATATATATATATATATATATATATGAAGAGGAGCAGAAAATACACTCTACGGTAAATATATATCTACTTATATATTGAACAGTTTGAGTCTTTGTGTTTCTCTATTCGAAACAAGAGACAGTTATACTAAGAGGTGGTTATTTTGCTTATAAAATAAAATTCCAACACTCTGCATGGAACAATTTATTATACAAACGAAACAAGATCAGTAGTTTCTTTACTAAAGAAAAATCATATTAGAGAAATACAAATATGTCCATGCCTTTTTCACGGGGATTGAGTAATTTGTTGAGACGGTTTTCTAGCTGATTATTCCTGTCGATCGACATTAAATCATATTATGTTAAGGATAATGTAACAGCATCGAAAAACATTATGTTCAAATTGAATTTTTTATTAATAACGGTATCATAAACAAGGAGAAGCGTCTCATTATTCCTACTTTAAGGCTCCTTAAGTTTGTTTTTTTTTTCATCTAAAAAGAAGGTAAATTGTTACTTTTATTGTTCTATTCATCCACTGGGAAAATATTTTTCTCACTTTTTATCTTTAATTGAATAAATTTGTATGTGGATGCGGTGCAATTACTCGAAAACTGTCCATCGTACATTAGCAAGATATATTAATCAGCAAACAGGGCTTTGCAACAGTATCGAGTTTTAATTTTGTTTTGATCTGAGGAGAGAGACAGAGAGAGACAGACAGAGACTGGGGAATAAATAATAATGGTTTACCTCTTTGGAGACCAACGAAATAGAAAGGTTTGAACTTACCTGAAAAAAGAAAGAAAGAAAATGTAAATTATTCATTTATACACGCATACAGTTGTATATATATTTGAAAAAATGGATTAATCTATCGAAATAAGTTTTTTTTCCATGCAAAAACTACGTTGAATGTAAGTTCTACAAGATCTTCACTTCAATGTCCTCGGCAAGAGTTGAAACAAGAGGATGGGGTCAAGATGCATCCATCATTTCTATTCACTTGTTTTTTTCTACTGTGTGGAGGAAGATTACATCAGCCTATTTACGGAGAAGCTAATACTATATTTTTTTTTACAAATGTACAGAAACACATAGCTTCAACAAACATGGCCAGAATCATGCCCTTATGGAAAGATTACCGATAAAACCACACACAGCCACACGTATATATATATATATATATATATATATATATATATATATATATATATATATATATATATATATATATATATATTGGAGTTAGGACTCAGTACACAAATTTTGCAACGCACAAACAGGTTCAAAATCATGAGCACCTTCTTAAAAAAGAGAGCCAATAGGAAGTGGACTTTGACGAAACTCAATCACAAAGCCAAGAATGAAAAGCGGACAAGAGCGACACCATCAATAGAATATGTAGGTCCTAAATCAAGTCAATTTAGGAAATAATCACAGAATGATAAAATTATACACACCAAGGCAGAAAGTAGGAAAATGTTTAATACCAAACTAAAACCATTTAGTTATCAAATAGAACACATCCAAATCATTCAAACTGGAACTGAAATATTATCGATCTAGAAAAGAATGTCAATGAGCTCAGCAATTATATAACCTCCCTAATTGAAGTCACTAGTATGTTCAAGTCAAAGAGCTCAAAAACCATAAACAAACTCTCAGAAGAAAAACAAAAGTTTGATGAAAAAACGCATGAACGTCAAGCCACCACCTACAACAGCAGAAAACTAGTGCAACAGAGCTGAGCAAAACCATCCAGAATAAACGAAGGGAAGACAAAAGAAGATATACGATAGCAGTCATTGAAAGCATTCTCAGAAGAGGTTAGAGATTCAAAACTATTGGAAAATCTCTCAGGAAGAAAACTAATAACTAGAGTGCTCAAAGCAAATGGATAACTGACAATGGATAGGGGTAGTATGGTCGAACATTTCCGGGAATTCTACAAAGACCTCTATTCACAAACAAAGGACGTAGAAAGATGAACAGGAAAGATGAGCCGAGGGTAATGAATTCGAGGATTTGCCAGAAGTGATTCTGCAGGAAGTAAAGCGAACCATCAAATAAACAAAGAAAGGAAAAACCACTGGACCTGATAACATCATCATTGACCAACTAAAAAAACTGAAAAGCCATCACTAATAAACTAGCCATCCTATTCAATTTATGCTTCGAACAAAGTAGAATCCCTAAAGATTGGAATACTGCAATTAAAATGCTGTTACAAAAAACGGGAACCAAAAAGACCTCAACAACTAAAAGATAATAAGCCTACTTAATTGCATCTATAGACCCTGTGAATGTAATCACCAACTAAATCAGCAAAACTAGATGAAAACCAACAATAGTTTAAGTAAAAGCCACTCAACCATCGACCATCTCCATTCGGCAAACTAAGTAAAAGAGAAAGCAGCAGTATAAAAATGTCGCAAGCTGTCACATTTTTTACTCCGAAAAAGCATTTGATTCAGTAGAAATCCCCAAAGTCATTGATGCAGTAGAACAACAAGGTGTAGAGTCCGTATATGTCAGAGTACTGCATCAAATTTACCGATACAGCAATTCCTTCAACGGGCTATATTCGGGCTTTGGGCCCTTTTTACTATAAAAAGGAATGAGTCAAGGTGACACAAGCTCACCCAAACTCTTCACAACCTGCCTTGAGATGATATCCCGAAATTTAGTCTGGGAACACAAAAGAATCAGAATAGACAGAGAATACTTAGGTAACCTTAGATTTTGCTAGGAGCCTTCACAATCTCCAAATAATGTTAGACGAACTAAATGAAGAAAGTAAGAAAGTTTGCCTTTACATGAACTTCAACAAAACAAATGTCATGTAGAACAAATATGCTGTGGTTAAAGACGGAAAGATTTAAATCGAAATTGCAGAGCTGGAGAAGTAGACCATTACATCAAATTTCAAAAACAAAACGATCCCAATAATCATAAAAAGAAGAGTAAACAAACAATGCATTCCCCCGATAGCCAATCATGGAGCTGAAACATGGAACCTAACAAAAAGATCAACCCTCAAACTGAGAGCCATGCAACGTGCACATGAGATAATCATGCACGGCCACACATGGTGAGATCATAAAACAGCACAGTATATTAGGAAACAGACAGGGGTCCGGGACATCATAGAAACAATAAAAAAAACTCAAAGACAACGGGCTATGCCTATTGCAAGATCGGTAGATAACCACTGGACATCATCACTCACATCGTGGATCCCCAGAGATCATACTTAAAACTGTGGCCGACAGAAAGTGAGATGGTGCGACACACTAGAGACATTTGGAAAGTACTGACTCTACAAATCCCATGATAGAGATGTCTAGCGAATCTAGGGGAAGATCTATGCTTAACGACACACGATAATAAACCGATGAAAATGATCATGATGATGATGACTCAAACAAGTTTATGTTTCTGCACTGTTTTGGCACCTTCAGGCAAATGATACGATTTACCAAGAAAAATAGAAATCCCCGTCTAAATGTCCCATATACGATTCTATCGAGCACTTCATGAAGTAAACCCATCACACATCAGATATCATATTGCATTTCATCATGCTGCATTCCTGATCTGTATTGTACATATGTATGTGTGCGTGCTAGCGTGCGTGAGTTTACGAATATATGAATGAATAAATGGATCGACATCTTTTTGATTTGCTAACGAAGTTTTTAGGGAGGTTTCCCACGATTAGTTGGTCCTTGGACAGCGGGAAGCCATGTTCGTAAAATAACCCTCTAGTCCATGCAATGAAGTTTTGAGATGAAGTGCAACATGCATGCAGCCGACCCCAACCCTTGGACCTGTGATTCGCATCGTATGGTCACTGAGATGGCACGAATAGGAACAAGGCCCCACGATCGTAGGAGCTTCCTCCTCGTGGCTGGTACCTGAGCTTTCTATTGGGTTATGCTATACCTTTTGCCCCTTTGCAGATAACTCAGTATTTCGGCTGTCCGTATATATATATATATATATATATATATATATATATATATATATATATAGTGATAGAAGAGCACTCCCCCACACCAAGCATCCCACCAAGAAGAATATTCAACAAGAGCAAACTGAAAATTAGCAATAGTTGGACGGATAATTCTAATATATATATATATATATATCCAGTGATAGAAAAGCACTCCCCCACACCAAGCAACCCACCAAGAAGAATATTCAGCAAGAGCAAATTGAAAATTAGCAATAGTTTGAAGGATAATTCTAATAAATCTCTAACAAAACATGACAATGAAGTAGTTAGAAATAATACTAATGGAGAAAGAATCAATAAACCAGATTGCAATTGTACAAACAGAAACCGATGCCCTATACAAAACGAATGTCTCAAATCGAATAGCGTATACCAACCTGAAATATCAAGCAAAGGGAAACCCTTTGAAGTGAAATATTACATGGGAATATCGAGAACACCCTTTAAACTAAGATTAAATAACCATATATGATTTACAATCGAAAAATATGAAAATAGTAAATCATTGTCGACATATTGGAGACTACCCAATAACAAACTCAAACCTGCAGTAAAATGGAAAATATCAAAACCATAAAAAGCCAAAATATTTGAACCTCATACTACTTATACCTGAATAAGAAATTCGAAATCGCCACCCTTACAGGTCGAACGAAAAAACTCCAAATGGAAAAACAGAATTATTGAACAGAAAAAGAAGCATTAGAATGCCGGTGCCTCTCAAAATTTCTACAAAAACATTATTCAATACTCCACATATAGGTATACAAAAAAAAAAATTAACCACTCTAGCTATTTCATTCCGTTTGTTTTCACTATGAATATTACCATTATTTCAGACCTCAGGCCACTCTAAAGAACAACCAAATTACCATAATTATTTAGACATATAGGAACTGAAGAAACCCTGATTAATTAAACCAACAATTAATATCATATAAAAGTTAACCTTAACACTGGGAAACAGATCTAGGTGAGAATAAATACTCCCAGAGAGGGATAATACCACAAAGAGCAAATGGTTTAACAACATATTGATAACGAAAATACTTACACCGTATCATCCAGATTTAAAATCTATAACTACCAACAAGCAATATATCCCTACAGAATAAAACAAAAAACTTTAGCAGCAATGAGCAACCGCTAAACAAAAAAAAGGGAATTTTTGGACTAATCAGCTTAGTCAGATTGTATATAAGTCTTTTAAAGTAAAGGTACAACTATATGAATCATTTAGTGTATAAAAATCTTTCAAAGCGTCACAAACAACGAAACATATGTATGGATGAAGACGTTATTACATTCAAAAGGGAAATGAAGCTTCTGTTATATTCGTAATACACACGTGGTTTGCTCACATTCAATCACTTAAGAGCCAGCAGCGAGGGGGGAAATTGATAGATTAGAATTGTTCAATATTCCATTATCTACATTTTTTAAAGACACTTTTGAGAAGAGAAGGCTTTAAGCCAATTGGACCACTTGTTCCCCATGGCGTCCAACATACTTGCCCCGTACTTGGGTATATTCCAGTCTTGTCAAATACAGACCACATTATAGATGAACAAGTTGATTTACAGAGAACAGCAATAATATCGATTTCCTTCTGTGTTCTCAAATATTCAACAGTGTTTGTTTATACTGTTCATGTTTTGATTTTTTTGTACTTGAACTAAACGTTAATCAATTACGGAAGAGCCTAAAAAGTATTTCCAGAGTTATATTCAGGCACACATTGTGGTTGCTTTCTGTTTCACCAAAGAAAGATATAGAATTGATCTATATTCTTAAGATTCTTCAGGCCTTGACTGTTAACCAGGGGCCCCGCTAAAATGTTTCGTATAGGGCCCTGCAGTGAAATTTGTGAGTTTGCTATTGAAGGTCTGGCCATTCTGAATATCCCAAGAACCAGTTATGTTGCCATGATGAAACTTGGCAACCTATTGGCATAGCTGAAACCTCCAAGTGAAGTACTCGGTTGTCAATGAGACACCTTTGAGTGAGTTTGTGTACTGTGTGACCGTTGCATCTATTCAGATCGTGCCTACTTTTTCTTCACATATTGTGCAAAACAATCGGCATATCGAAATGCCCATGATTGTTAATTCCTTTATTCCCCAGATTTGGCTCCCTGTGACCTATGTTTGTTTTTTTCGGGATTAAGGAGAATGTGACATCGTGGCTGATGTGGATCCCGGATTGAAACTATAATGAAAAGAGGAAGAGACACTGGAATGAGTGTGTAAGATCTTGAATGATTAAGGAAATCGTTGCTTGGGTTGCCTACTTTTCCGTTAAAATTAAATAGCTAGATACATTTTTCGATTGATGTCGTGCTATGCAGATCCAACGGTAGAATCGATGCTATGGTCGGGTTTTTTCATAGTCATATTATTCTAAATTTTTTTTGGGGGGGGGTCTCTCGCTTTGAGTCTCTCTCTCTCTATCCCCTTCTGTCTCCCCCCTCTCACTCTCTGAGTTTCTGTCTGAGTCTCTCTCTGTGTCTCTCAGTGTCTCTTTCTCTGAGTTTCTCTATCTCAGTCCCTCTCTCTCCCCCAGTCTCTAGGTCTCTTTTCTCAGTCTGTCATTTTCTCTCATTTTCGAAGTCCGTCTCTCTCTCAGTCTCTGAGATTTTCTCCCCCTCTCTCTCTCTCTCACACACACATTCTTTCTTTCTCTCTCTCTCTGTCTCTCTCTCTGTCTCTCTCTCTCTCTCTCACACACACACACTCACTCTCTCTTTGTTTCTGTCTCCATCTCTCTCTCAAGTCTTGGCAATCATATTCGCATATTTTTTCGTACTTCGAAATAGTGAATATGTATTGTCAATCAGATTTTAATGATCCTCTAGTGGAAGGCGTGTGTCTGATAGATAGATATGTGTACATGTTTTCTCGGCGAAATAATAATGACCCACTGGTACAAGACGCATGTCTTCAATTAAAACAAGTTTTGACGCTTTGGCTTTATCCTCCCCCGAGGTTGAGACACATGTCTTAGCAATAGACAATCTTGCCTATTTTGACAGTCAGGATTTTATGATCCGCAGATGAACGAATCTATCTGTTTGCACGCTCAGACATCAATCTTTCACAGGTTTATGATTCGTATCTCAAGAATAAGAAAATTAAAAAAAACATATGTTTTTGCCTGTTGGACATTAATCTTGCAAGGGTCAAAGGTACGCATCGTCAAAATGCAAAAAAAAAAAAATGTACATTTTGGGCGGCCGGACATAAATAATCCACGTGTCATCCAAATAGACAAGTGAACACGCGGGAAATGACAGATGAGTCCTGAACCTGGATTTATCAATTCTTAATAATACAAAGAGTTATGATAACCTCTGAAACAGCCGTTGGTTTCCCAATGTACCTTATTTCGTTTTTCGTATGGTTGATTTTTTTTTTTATTTCTATTAACTTTAGTCTCTTTCTTTTGCTAGTTGGTCACACGCTGGCCCAACAAACACACATACACATTCAATATAATGATATGTTTTTCTCTTCAACGTCTTTTCCCGACAGATTTCTTTGATATTGTCAATTACACAATACAAAGAACGATCAATACATCAGTAGCCTGTCAGCCATTGGTGAATTTTCTTCTGAAATGTTCATTGTATGTTTCTAGGTGCGTCTAACGCATCTTTATGACACATTTTGATCGGTCCTGAATGTGTTCAATATCGATTTTCTCAGTCGTATCATGTTGGGTTGATATGAAACTGGGTCCAGACTTTTAGGTTAACGATCTATATTTCTCTCTACCTTCTCTTTTTGAACCCCTCTTTAACCCTGCTACTGCTATGACAACTACTAATGCAAAAAATAATTTTTTTTGGCCATTAGATATAGAACTTGGTCTTGAGCTTCATATAAATAATCTTCCTCTTCATCACCCTCTCTTCCCCCTTCTCTCCCTCATCCTGTTACAACTACAACAACTCTTAATATCAAATTTTATTTTTTTCTCAGCAGTATCATATCGAGTTTATATGAAACAAATTTTTGAATGTACCAACCACATCTTCCTCTCTCTCCTTCTGCTACTAATACCGAAGACCGTGGGCGTGCCGTTATTGTTTGATATTCGTGCTCAATGCAGAGGCATTTGCTCAAGAGAAGGAGATTATTTTGATAAGTATTTGTTGTACTGAAGATGCTCTTTTTCATCATCAGGTTACAGTTAGTGATGTACCTGTAACTATCATTTTTTTTTTTTTTTTTTTGCTACGGTTTATCTGCATTTCTAAATGCTGCTTTGAAGACGCAGACAAAAGTTCGGCGAAATGCACCAAGCTTCTCGTAATTATGAAAATAACTACCACAACTTTGTAGGATTACCCTTTATCCACGTAATAAACGCTAATTCATATATATATATATATATATATATATATATATATATATATATATATATATATATGCAATGCTCTTCCATCTAAGGAATAGAGCACTCTGATGGATGGGGAATTCTGTATGAATAATCATATCGCTTAAATTCAACTTTACTAACCGTCCAGTTCTGTGTACGGCAGAGGTAATATGCTAGTCTCTGGGTCGGGAGCAGAGGTTTCGATCCCACCTCGTGGTACTGGATGGGATAATGGATAGTCTATATAACCACACTGAAGATTTGTAATACAACGAAATAGCTGTCCGTGGATAGCATAATATATATATATATATATATATATATATATATATATATATAGAGAGAGAGAGAGAGAGAGAGAGAGAGAGAGAGAGAGAGATTGATTCCATTCGACTGAACAGGGAAAGAAATCCATCCAGCAACGTCGACGTAGTCACACAAGCACACAGAAATCCTGTCCAATTTTCTCTTCCATACTTACTACTTCTCTTCCCAGTATCGGTCCATGTTTTGAAATAAAGAGTCTCTCCATTGACACAGGGAATGAACAAAACTTGTATTTATTAGACTTCGTGTCCGCTTTGTTATTCGAAGGAATATAAGAAATGATTACAGCCACAGTTAACGACCCTTTCATCGACAGTCCGAGTTGTACATATAATCCCAAAAGTTACCTTGTTGAGATTAATCAGCGTGCACAGCACCCCTCTAGTTGAAAACAAATTACCAGCGACTCCGACAAGCCAAAGAGACTATCTTTAATTTTTTTACAACGTTAACTCTCTTTAAATGAAGTACAACGAAGGATAACGTAAAAATGTTCGATATTCCGGATGTGAGGCATTTGTAAACGTGCAATCGTTCAGTAAGAGTGCAACTCCAAACGATATTGTGTGCACGCGTGCGTGTATGCATGCATGTGTATGTATTTGTATGTATGTGTATGTGTGTGCGCGTGTGTGCATATATATATATGTCTATCCGGGCCAGATTATTTCCGCTCGAATCAAATAAGAAATTCATTGAGGATATATTTCCTCTTCAATGAATAATGTTTTTATGGACGCTAGCAAGAAGGAAATTGAAGAGAGGCCTGGTTTTGAATTTCCCAAGACGTTTGAGTGGCAGACACGGGAAATTCAAAGACCATATAGCTGTCTCCAACTCTTGAGGAAACGATTCGTCCCCATCGAAACCCGCTGTTAAATCTTTATGATTTTATTACATTTTATTCCCAATCATTAATTTTTATAGCATTGGCTGTCTTATATGTACGAATCGTTGTCAAACTCTCTCTCTCTCTATATATATATATATATATATATATAAGGTACTAATATTCCACAAGAGGGGTCCACTAAGTGTAAGAGATAAGTAAGAAGTAAGGAAGAGCCGGACTGGTTGGATATTATTTTATACATCTAATATTTCGTATATTTTCAATAATTAGGATGTTTTGGAAGTGTTCGTAGTTGTATTTTTCTGCCCAAAGGAAAAAAAACTCCCTCGATCAGTTTGAAAACATATTTGTATTCAAGAAATGGACTTCTTTGGTCCGACAAGGAATTATATATTAGGAACTCATTTGAAATGATCTCCTATTGTTACATGGTTGATATACCACTCAATTTAGACAACGCGAAATAAAGAAATTGAGGCTGCTGCAGTAATCGAACCTGCCTCTGATTGTGTGGATGTTTTAACGCAGCGGTGCGTTATCATTGAACAAACGTGTTTGCGTAGCGAATGCACCTTCTACCGTGTATATATATATATCTATTTGGTCACAATTTTGCCACAAACGCTAGCTTTACTATCATTGACGAAATATAAAAAAATACTCCGACAGACATAACTAAAATTCTAGAAAGACATGAAGATTTGTAGATCAACAAACTCGACACTTTCTCCCCTAATGGATTTAACACCCAACTTAAATCATAATCATACAGATTTCTAAATCATAATCCTCCCACTAACAATAACCTCACATCCACTTCTATTCGCTCCCAGATACATCTAATATAGGGAACTTCAAAGTCATTCAGACCCATAACAACTACCACCTCAATAAGGCATCTCATTTGTACAAATCAGTCAAATTATTTTCGATGACCTGTAAGGTTAACACCGATGAAGTCTCCTAACCTCATCACTCCTCCATTTATACTATCCCCAACCTACCTACACGATCTAACATCAAAGCTCTTCCCTCCTACCCTGACACCCAATGTCCTCCCTAAGACCTACTACTGCTGTAACAGACTTCATCACAGACCGAACTTAGTCTCACACAACAGGATGACCCTAGCAGACAGGATACTATTTTTTGCTCACAAAGCAAAGCTCCTAACGGTGGACTTATGTTAACATATAACCTTTAAAGGTACATACACACACAGCACACTCTACTGAAGACGGGAATACCTTCCGAAACATGTCAAGACCATCAGTAAAAACATATATGATTAAATAAACCTAACTTCCATACACTTTCACTCCTGAGTAAGTCGCACTCCCTATATATATATATATATATATATATATATATATATATATATATATATAATTGCTCTGCTACATACGCTTGCAATAATTTCTGGCCATTTACCGTAATTTCATCTCTGATTTCGATATAATTCAATTATGCAATCATTAGCAATGTATTTTAATTATACATATAACAGCCCTATTCTTTCAGTAACAGTTACATCAATTCCTGACCGCTGATAACGTCTTCCTGATTTTCAGGGCTGATAAGGCAGATTGGGTGTTGAATTCTCTACAACAAAATTGTAGGTCGATATTTCAAGGTTTGTTTACTAATCCTCAAAATGTTCATGACCCTGCTGATAGAATTGCATTTTTGTAATGCACGAAATAGATATTAGTACAGAAGAAGCCGTAAGGTCAGTCGGCGGCAAAAAGTTATGTTCACAACGTTTAAATGAAATCCAATTGCAAAGGGAGTACAGTTGACAACACAGAAAACGGACGGAGTGAGCTGAGTTCGAACCTGGACAGTAGACAGAGACTGACAATATTCTTCTAGGGAAAGGCATGCCTCCGTTGGGGTAAATAGCGTACGGTCAAATGAGTGACGCCACTGTTTCACTTATAGCAATGTGAAGCTTTGGGTATGACAGCTGTTACCGTGTCTAGCATAAGGGTACTTGTTACCTGCTAATGCAATCTCTTCAAAAATACAGGCACTAGTTTGGTTTATCTTGTTTTTCATTGAAGCTAACAGTAAATATGTAATCATAAAAGAAGTCTGTATAGTTTAAGGATACCCTGGATAATTTGGTCATAATGTAGTACGATCGAGGTATTACTCAACCAATGCAAGTATTTGAAAGAAAAACACTTTGAATTGTGATAACTTGAACAGTGCAGTTTTGAATAGAATTGAAAAATTTGCGACAACAACCGCACTAATCAAGGTGCACCGAAATTTGTTAAATTAATCCTGTCAGGGATATCACTGTTTTATTATACAACTAGCTAATTATTTGATTGGAGTTTCAACATTCATATATACGAAGATGTTATTTGCTATTGTGCCCTATCTTACTTGTTTCCGTCGTAGACATTTTTCCTAATACACTTGTCATCATCATCATCATCAGTCTTTTGACGTCCGTCCTTGGACATAGACCTTCCCCAGGATTCGCCACAATTCTCTATCATGGGCGTCGCAGAGCTAGTATTTCTTGAATTTGCCTAGTTCATCTCTCCATCTTGTGTTCTGTTGGCCTTAGTTTCTTATGTGATCCCAGGGGATCCATGCTGTGAGACGTGATGTCGATCGGTTGTTTTTCATTCTTGCAACTTGGCCTACCCATTGCCATTTAAGTCTTTTATTAGTTTCTATGATGTCACGGAAACCTGTTTTCTTCTTTACATCCTATGCTGTCTTGTGATCTCTCCATGTTAGGTTGTGCATGATTCTCTCATGCGCACTTTGCAAACTTCCCAGTTTGTAGGTCTGTCTCTTGGTTAAGTTCCATGTTTCAGCTCCATAAGTGACTATCGGTAGAATGCATTAGTCGTATACCCCCCCCTTTTTATGATTATTGGGATCATCTGGTTTTTGAAATGGTTCGCACAAAGAAAGATACACTTGTACTGGGATGTAATTAATTGGGATTCGATTTTGCTCTTCAAGTGTCGTTCTCGCAAGTATACACGTTTTGCAATCCCTTCTTATCTTCAGAAATCTTCATGGAATTGATTTTCTGACCTATTTTTAGAGACTCTTTTTCACCTTGTCCAGTCAAACCTATAGTCCTCTAGTCAGTGCAACATCTTATTGCATCCTAAAAATGCAATCGTAACCCAGCTTACAAAATATTCAATGTTGACTAGTCCTCGGCTTCCTTCTCTTCTTGTTAAGGCTAAAAGGTCTTATGCATGGTCATCAATTTTCTCCTTTGATTCTAATTTCTCCATTTTTTCTAGTTTAGTTTAGGAATTATCACCGAATATATTAATTTGAATGATTATCTCACATCTAAAGTGCTTATGAGATATTTACTCCTGAGTCAAGTTCCCAAAAATTTTCCTCATTCTACTGAGCTATATTTGGCTTTTATTTCGGTAGGTTTAGGTGGACCTGCGTCTAATATCCCAAAATAATGGTAGTATTATTTTGTTCTCGATATGTTCATGATCTCATTGCTGGGTGGTCAAATTCCTACAAATGGTTGAAGTTTTCTTTTGACATCATCAGCCTTTTCAAATTTCTCGATATTATTTTAAATCTTAATGTCTACGCTTTTCAAGATTTCCCCGCTAGTTATACCTGCCATTTTTATTGATATGGTTGAATCCAAGTCGTTTGCACTTTTCCTAAAGTTTAATCTCATTTTCCCCCTTACAAGACAAGCTTCCTTTATTCACTTGTACAGTTCCGCCTCCTTAACCAAGAAGATGAAAGTCGTTGTTAGTCTACATATTTACTATTTTCACCTTGTTATAATTGTTCCTAATGCAAATAGTTTCAGCTGCGATGATCGAGATCTTTTTCATCTTTTTAAATTATATATCCATGTACAATTTTCACTCTGTCCGATATCATTATTATATATCTCCCTAGTATTCGTTTAGACCCAAGCATAGTCTCAGTCCTTCTTATCTGCATCTCCTCCTATCTCGTTTTCAGTGTCATTAGTGCGACTCCGCGTGCATCTACTATCATTGGTACTACTTTGATTTTCATGTTCCATGCGTTCTCCAGTTTCCTTGCTAAGTTATGATATACCCTTAGTTTTTTTACCTTTTTTCGTCTTTACTCTGTTATCTGCAGGCAAAGCTACGTCTATTAATTAGCATGTTCTCTTTCCTCTGTCCACAACTATCTGGTCAAGTCTTTTTGCTTGGATTGGGTAATTTATGGCTTCTATTTCCAAAGGCTGGCTCCAGTTAGTGCTGATACTATTTGTCTGCATTGTGGAAATCTCAGTCGTTTGTTTAGTTCCCAGTGTATAACTGTTGCTACCCTGTCGTATCTGTTTTAGTACTTTTTTTTTTTTTTTGGATGGTTTACTACATTCACTATTTTTCCAGTTTACAATCTTGCCCCTTTCTCCACATACTGTTTGGTCTATGTTGATTCCTGCCATGACCTTGTTCCACTTAATGCATTTGTTTTGGGTTGCCACGATAAATGATTCAATTCTTCTCCCCGGGTTTCCTTTGTGTAGCCATATCCATGATCTCTCGTCTGCGATATTTTGTACCTGTCATTTGAATTCTCGTATGTTTTTGTTTTTTTCTGGACCCATTTTTCTTTCCTTGTCGTTTATAATCTTTGTTTGTTGCACGGTTTCAGGCGCTGTTTATAATATCTCCTCTGTTTGCTTGCACATACTTATCTAATTCTGTTTCGGCCTTTTGAATACTTCTATGCTGATGTCCTTTGCCTCTTTGCCATCTCCTGGTTATCAAGTTTCGTGCAGTTCCTCGTTCGAATGATTGATTTGTTCATCCAAGGAATTGTCGTATGTGTCTTACTACATATACTGCCCATGTATCTATTCCTTTTATCAGATTTCGGCAATTCAGTTTGGTCTCTAATATATTTCTCATCCTAATAAGGAACTATTTTTTATTTTTCATTTTATTTCTACCCTTTATTATAGCGTCTCACTCGAGAGCTCATACGTATTCATATCGGTTCTGTGTGGTCAGTGCTTAGATATTTTTGTAATTTGATTCCTTCAGCTGCTCTGAGCCTGCCTCTGTGCATTACAATAAGTGCACATTTTTCTATTCCGATCTCGTTCCAAGTGCCTTTGCTGTGTTATTTTACAATTTTTCGAGTTCTTCCCTGTTTTTAGCAGAAAGTTTACGCCCTCCATGTACAAGAGGTAGTGGACCCGTCCCTTTGTTGTGGAGAATAGGTATCCTTCGCATTTTTTCATTATTCTGATGACTGTTTCAACGTTAGTGATTAGTACAAACAAAAGTTGGAACAGGGAGTCCCACCGGGAATCCCCTTTCTGTACTTACTTCTACTAAGTTTTCTCCTGTAGCTGTCAAGTCTGTTTTTTGAATTTTCATAGAGTAGACAATGTATTTCATCTCTGGTTCGTTAATCCTTAATTTTTTAGGCAGTATCCACCTATGTTGAATGCTTTTTATTATAGACGATCCATCCCATTACAAGCTTTTTCTTATTTCTTTAAGGACCATCTTGACAAAGTACAGCAAGCCATTCGCCCCTTTTAGCAACTCTCCTACGCGCTTCTTGTAATAGCATTCTTCTTGCTATGGAAATATACATTTTCTATGATATCCGCCCGATTAGGATGAGGAGCCTTTGGTCATCTAAACTAGAACCTCGCTTTCATCTAGGTAACTTTGAAGTTTGTAGATTAGTCTGTCATGTAATGTGGTGAATTTTCCAAACCAATGGATCCTACCAGGTCCTGTGCTATCCTGTTGAAGGTGTTTTCCAATGGTGTTTCATTCAATTCAATTTGTTCTCCCTCATCTATGACTTATTTCAATATCATCTAGCCATTATGGCGCTTCGTTGCCTCTGTGGCATCCGGTTTTTGTGTTCTGTCTTTTTCGTTTATTTAGGTCTTGGTAGAGTTTCCGTTCGTTATTTTGGAAAGTGTGGTTCTCTGTGTTTTGGGAAATCGTTTGTCAATGTATTTTCAGTGTTGGTTCTTTAGCTTGTCTTCTCTGGTGAATTTCTCCCACCGCAGTGGGCACTCATTTTGTCTTATCTTGTATTTGTCTTGTACATGCTATGCATTTTTCAGTAATCCTTCATGAATTTTTCCAATTTCATTTCTGGGGTGGGTTTTTTCTTTCTGTTCTCCTTATGTCGTAATTGTTGTTGCTGTTGCGGTTGTTTTTGTTATTGTTATAAAGCAGCAGCATTTTAATACATTAAGGTTAATGGGTTACGTGTCGTATCTTGGCCTTCTGTAGGAGACAAAAGAATTATGAGGTATATTGCTTTTCATTTTTGCTTCGTTTATTGCCAACGAATAAATGAATGTTGTCAAATGCAAATCCTGCTCGATGAATCATCAATCAAATATTACCACTGGCTCCCTAAAGCATTAGGGTCGATCTCTCTTCTTATCTCAGAATGGGTTGTAAACCACTGCGATTATATCGTTCTAAAATAGCACCACTCAATGCTCTTCACCTGTCAGGAGATTGAGATTTGCATCGATGATAAATGCGTCGAGTGAGTTTCTCTTGTTAGCGTTCGGTAGCAAAAACTGAACGGTAAGTGTAGTCTCTTTGATGAGCGCCATTATTCTTTTCTCTCTGAGTTTATAGTTTTTTGTTTGTGATTGGAATGGAATATTCAAAATGCAAGATTAAAAGAGAGCAAAACGAGACAAAAAGAATTGAAGGAATGATAAAGCAGTGAGAGGATGGAAGATTGTGAAGAATAAAACGAAACGAAAGTGAATATTCTGTTAAAAGGATTACAGAAATATGGTAATGGAAAAACAAGAAAAAAAATCATATTAAGAAAGTGCCAAAAAACATATCGCTCTTCCCGGCGTCGAGTAAGCTCTGGTTTCCAGGACGCATCCAAATTTTGACTCGCAATTAAAAAAAAAAAACAAAAACAAAAAAACAACAAAATGAAATACACACTCATCTGGTTGGTTACACAATAGGAATCGTCACATGATGTGTTAGGGTGATCAATTCAAAAAAGCCGAAAAGGAGGAGATAGATTAATAAGTTACCTCTCTCGCATTTTGCTAGCAAGTGATCACCTAAAAAGTCTTCGTATCATCAACAAAAAAAAAAAACAAGCCCGAATGCTAGCGGCCCAAAATAAAGGGACCAGGTTTGCGTTTACTCACATTGCAAATTCACCCACAACTCACAAAAAAAACTATTTACATACGTAGTCAGCCTGACCAGCTTGAAAACTGAAGAAACCTATATTGACAGTGTCAGTCATAAGTTTGATTGACGATTTCTAATACAGCCTACATTAAGGTTTAAGATGTTGTATGGGGGGCTTGTTTTATGATCTCCACGACTTACAACGTGGATCCCCAGAGATTATAGGCAAAACTGTGGCAGGCAAAATACGAGAAAGACAAACGAAGTAGACAAGTTCAGGAAGTATTGGCTTTGTGATGCCACGATAGTGAGGTCTGTCGAATCCAGGGGAAAGCCCCATGTCCAACGAAAGACGCTAAAAGGTTCATAAGGATGAATCTTCCTTTTGTTAAAAACTGCAGAAACCTTTAGTCACCATTGAGTGGTGTTGCTGACTGAAAACAACATGTTTTATCACACAGTAACCAAACCCTACTAAAACAGATGCTGACTGAGTATTTGATTACGATGGTCTAATCATCCTAAGATTGGCTGGAAATCCTTCTGTGCCATATTATAGGTTTACTATTTTCCTCATTTAATGATCCTCCCTTAAAGTCAAGGCTGTGTGTGGAAGGTGGAAAAACCAATACGATTGATTCAATTGTCTAAGGTCAAGACCAGAGACAATACTTCGCTGGCAGCTGGAGGCGACCCGAATGCTCTTCTTTTGATTCACAACTATCTTTTCAAATTGGGGAGGGCTCGCCTTTTTCCCCACCTTAATCTCACAATTGGCTGATGAGTACACTGGGAATACTTGTCCTTATGAAGAGTTCTCCACACTCTTTGCTCATAAAGGAATTCTATTGAATGTAAGGTAAACATGCTAACCATTACTCAATCTGAGTGTACACATCTAACGTAGTTCACCAGCATGAGAATCAATTTTTGTGTTCATGTATATCATTATTAATCAACCCGAGTAACAGGGGACTCCCGAAAGAAAAACAAATAACAAAAAATAAGAGCTTTTAATAGCATTTTTAGATCTTTATATGATAAACCAGATATATGCTTATTAATTTTCGTTGATTTTTCTTTTAATTTTGCTTGTCTTTTGTTACTATCAATCGCAACAATTTCCGGAAAATATCTATCCACTTTTCACTGACGTCTATGACCATCATCAGAGAGTGCAAGCGTAGAATACCAGCACAGGTGACGTGATGGTAAACTTGTATCAAATCTTTTCTTTTGAGGTATCTGTAGGAGATGGATGGTACTTTGTTCTGGTCCCAACCATCTTCAACATATACTTTTCCGTGTGCGTTATAACTAAAAAATTTTGCTATCGACCATCGACTCAATAGCAGTATTTTCAACATACAACGGCTACATCCTTTCCTATCCCCCTTAATGTCTACAGACAAATTTAGATATCACAAAAAGCACTTACGCTGCCCTCTGTATCAACACAAACGAAACAGGGGTCATTCTGACCCCACAAAAAGAGTCTTAGATACTCAGTCACTTTTCACTTTAAGGAATCTGAGTTTAAAGACTGCCAAATCCTCTTAATATATTGGGATCATCGTCACCGCCGCCAGTGACCTGGAGAATGAAATTGAAAGCCGGATTCAACCAGCAACATAAAGCTTCGGAAGATTCAGGGACCATTTGTTCCTGAACTAAAACCTTACCGTTAAATCTGTATATGCCCATTGGATTATACTTAGGCAATCCTAAAATACAAAATGTCCTAGAAAATATGTTTTATGAAAGAAAGCGGATCAAATTATATAGGGACACTCTCAAGATGATAAGAAATATATATTCGTTCCAGGGATAATTTGGTTAATACCAAGGTCGGAGTTTTACATAGCAGTTTGCATGTTTGTCTCCCTCTTCAGTTTTGATACCTGAGCACTACAGGGGATCAGGTGAAAAGATTAAAGACTTTCCATGTCTAGGACATCTGTGGATACACCCGACAGGACCACATGCCTTCAAAATGCGAATATTACAAGCATTGAAAACCATGATTGGTAATCGTCGGCTTAGATGACAGGGTCAATTATCACTCCAGATGTCATACGTGAACCACGTTGTTAAAAGAAAAGTTTTAATGCAGCCAGGAACCAATTGTGTGCCTGCAGACATGAGAGAATGGTTCGCAGCCACGAGATCCTACCCCCACGGAGAAAGACTACTCGAAGTGCGACGGACTGTGGCCCGGGGAGCCACTAATGAAGTCAAAACCCTAACCAACGAAGAACGCCAGGGGACTAACTTGATGTTGGTCAGCCTCGGAGCTACAAAATTGATACCGGCAGAAAGTACGGATGACAGCCCCAAACGATGTTTTTAATTGTTACAAGCAGGGGTTCCCGGTTCAAGGTTGGAATAAGTCTAATTCGCCGTATGAAAATAAAGATACACAGGAAAGTTGTTATTATATTCAATCCATGAAACCTTATTTTACCCAGGAAAGTTGTCAGTGTTGAGAAAGTATGAATATTGCGTGTGTGTATGTGTGTGCACAAGAGAGAGAGAGAGAGAGGGAGAAATAAGCAAGGACAAACAGAGGACTCAAATATTAGTATAGATGAACAGAGGTCTCAAATATTAGTATAGATGATTCGCGTGTTTTTTTATTTGTTTATTTTTACTACTCTATCATATATAAGAATTCATGTAACTATCTATCATAGATTACCTTCCACTGATGTGGGAATAGGTTAATGTAAAAAAATAACCTTCGGTCCTTAAGGTTGTTGGGTAAATTTTCGGTCTCATTTTTGGGAAAATAACGTCCTAGACGCCAAGGAATATGGTAACGAGGAGTTAAAATAAGCTTTCTATTTTGATTGAAAGAATGAAAGAACAAAGGAGGAAAAGTTGAGGAAAACTTGAATGAAAGAGAAAATATGAAGAACAGGAAAAAGACAAAGATAATGTAGAAGAAGAAAGAAAAAAGGTCAAAGAGAGAAAGAGAGTAAACTGAAAAAATTATAAGAAGAAAGATAAAGGTTCTCATTGAAGGAAAGCGAAGAAAGAAAACGAGACAGATAATCGACGAAAGTAAAATTAAGCTCTGTGAATTCAGGGTGAGGGAAAAGATGAAAAATATCAAGAAAGAAATACCGGTATATCTTCAAAGTGGAGCGGGTCTATTTGCTCAGTGGTTGGTTAAGATATCCCTTGCTTTTGTTTTCGCCACTTCTTCGATTTTACTACGAAAAGTGAAAAGCAAAAATTGTGTCGAGTATTAGTTTTGAATCGAACCATAAATAAAAGCAGTGCGTATTGTGTTCTTCTCTTTCCTTCCCTTTCCCTTTGATTTCTAGTACCTTTTAACTTCCGACGACATACCCTCTTCACAATTTTGGGGTGCGTCCCCAAATAATATCCCCACAGCTATGACAATAACCCGCTTTCCTGCAATTTTGTTCGATCTGGGGACTCCTTATTGTTCTTTTCTTGGTCTTCATATGTCTTGGAGAATAACGATTGCACTAAAGATGTTGAGCACTTCGGTCCAGTTACACTGTGTTATTGACCGATCGAGTAAACAAATTCAAGAACCAAGAAAGCAATATATAACTGTGAAGCAGGTACTGAATATATGATTTTTCAATAAGTGAAAACACAAAAACAAATGATTTGGATTTTAACTTTGAAAATAGGTTAGATTTTTGATAGGCAAAAGTAGTAAACCAACTTGATAACTAGTGGTAGGAATGAAATTTATTAGTATGTGCCACATGAGATATTGAATTGTGTACGATTATTCACACTCAGTTGGTAAGTTTTCTTTAGAGCAAACTTTACTTTCAAGAACAAGAAAGACCTAAAAAGAAAGGTATAAAACTTAAGTCCTAAAAGAAAGGTATACAACTTAAATCCTTAAGAGAAAGGTATGCAACTTGAGTCCAAAAGAAAGGCATACAACTAATGTTCCTTACTGATAGTTACCTATGGAGCTGAAACATGCAACATAACAAAAAGATTGACCCTCAAACTGAGAACCATGCAACGAGCTATGGAGAAAACCATGCTTAACCTCACTTGAAGAGATCATAAGTCAGCACAGATAATCAGGCAAAAGAAAGGAGTCCGATATATCAGAGAAGCTGTTAGATAACTCAAATTGTAGTAGGTTAGACATGCTGCAAGAATGGAAGACAATTACGGGACATCACAATTCACGACGTGGATCCCCAGCAATAATATCCGAAACTGTGACCGACAGAAAGTAAGATGGTGTGATGAGATTGATAAATTCAGAAAATACTGGCCCCGCGATGTCCATAATAGAGAAGCTCGGCGAATCTAGGAGAAGGTTTATGTCCAACGACAGACGCTGACAGGCAGATGATGATGATAATGATGACTACTGTCGAGCAGAGGAGATATCGTTTTGAAATATTTTCAGAGAAATCCATATGCATTACATTTTCATTGTATTTGAGATTGATATTTTGCTTTGTGTTGCACAAGAATACGTTTTACGAAAAATATAACGAAGAAATATTCATCAATTGTACATGGTTACATTATCAAGTATAAAAAGAGTAATTCTAAGATAAAAATGAGGGACTTTTAGGCAGGATCTCATTTCAATGATATGCTCGTTCTTTTGTCGTTGCTATAAAATGCGCAATACTTAAACGCTGTCTTGCGACTAGCTGACAAAATGAATAGCAAGAACAAAACTGAAACCTAACTGATTTCAATAAAAAAAAATTATGCATTTACGGTTTACAGGAAACCTTACACTTGAAGGATCCTAATATAAAGGGTTCAAGTTTCAACTGTTTTTCCTGAGAATGTCTTTTTTATTACTGTATATTAGTTATTACTGAAATATTGTGAAATTTTCTCTATTTTTCATAATGATATTTTTTTAAGTTATGCCAAAAATTATTCTTATATATGGGAACAGTCTCAATGATATGTATCAGATAAGGTTTGAGTCCATCGCTAGAAGGGTTAAGAACCATTTTGAAAGCTCTCAAACAGCAACCATATTCGTTGATAATAAGTGTGCCTGTCCTTGTAGCCAATAGAAGCTCTTTAATTTTCCCTTTGCGGTTCAGGGATAATTTGAATAGCTATTTTTTTTTCTGACTAATCAGGCTCCATTCCATCATTTTTCCATCTTCTGCAACATACATTTTCCCTGATGGAGAGTTCTGTAATCTTTTTTTTGTATTGTATCTCTTCTTATTACTCTTTCTTGGAGCAAACAATATCGTGCAGCCTGCCGTTAATCTTTTAGCGGTTGACAATTGTCTTTTTCATCTTATGCACGCATGCGTTTTTCACGGTCTACCATACTCTTGCTATAACGATTGGCTTCTAAAACTGAAGCAGTATTGGATATTTAATTATCCAGCCTCTCAAAAAAGCTTTTAGAATATATTTTTTCTCATATGACTGTCACTCTTTTTTTAGAAACGATCAACCAAAACTGTCACTTTAATTACCAACATAGTTTACCTCCGTTTTTAGGTTGGTTTGGCTGTATCCACCAATATATCAATGCATGTATTGGTATGTATTTTTCTCGGGCACTTAATCTTGCTACAGCTTCAGCTGTCCTTGCCTGGGAGCCACATTTCTCAAATCACAAGTTCTGTCTCCATTCTGGTTTGCTATTTATGACTTAGATGCTACAAGTGCCAGACAGGTCGTCACTAACTTCACACAGCGCTATTTCACCCATAACTGCAGGGAAAGATGGATCCATATCTTCCGAAAGGGTATTAAAGTGAAGTGAACACTGTCAGCAAGAGTCGTGAAAGGGCTTGTTCTCATGTTGTTAACAACTGAGTCAAGTGTGACCTTGAAAAAAATGGATTAAACTAGGACGATATCAATACACGTAGAGGGAAATGATCTTGTCTTTATAATACCATGAGTAAATCCAAATGGGAGTCTGGTATGACTTGGGGAACGATATGGCGCGATGTCAATCCTTCCAGCCAATCAGTGACTGAGATAAATATCAAGGACAAGCTCGAGGAGGAAGAAAGGGCTTATTCCCCATCATTATAATATTATAAATAGTTTTAAAAATTCTAGTATCTTGAGCAAAAAGAATCATCATCATCATCATCATCAGTCTTTTAACGTCCGTCGTTGGACATAGACCTTCCCCAGGATTTGCCACACTTCCCTATCATGGGCGTTGCGGAGCCAGTACTTCCTGAACCTGTCTAGCTCGTCTCTCCATCTAATATTTTGCCGGCCTCGGTTGCGCATGTGGTCTCAGGGGATTCATGTCGTGAGTCACGATGTCCATCGATTGTCTGCCATTCTTGCAACATGACCAGCCCACCGCCATTCGAGATTTTCAATGGATTCTATGATGTCCCTAAGTCTTGTCTTTGCTAGGATGTACTGTGCTGTCTTGTGGTCTCTCCATGTGAGGCCTAACATTATTCTTTCATGTGCACGTTGCATGGTTCTCAATTTGTGGGTCTTTCTTATGTGCTGATTTCATCCATGGTTTTGAACATCTTAAAAGTTATACCCATAAAGAAATCGAATGTTTGAAACAATGTGACACTGATACGTTTTATAGTGCTTTAACGGATGAGTTATGTTGGGGTGATGTTGAATTTTTGTATAAAAAAAACTGCATCAACAAATATTTGTTAGCTTTTAGCTACACGCGTGAGAGTGAACCAATGCGTAGTACGCTTGGCCCTTTTTCCCAAGTTGAACAATGGAGATTTTAGAAGTCCCTTTTTTTTTGTTGTTGTTGTTGTTACAACAAAATCTGCAGTCAGATGTAGGATAAGCAACACGATGTATCATCGATTGTACCCTTAAAATAATATTGTAAGAACCTTTATAGATTCCTATCTCTTCGGAACATTCACAGACATTCAGGCAACGATTCCACAAATAACAGGATTCTTTGAACCAACGATGTTTAAATTTGGGAAAAGAAAGAAAAAATTGCACAAGATATACCCTCATTCACACGCGTGTAGCTCAAAAAACTAACCGATATGCGTTTATTTTATTTATTTTTATTTTTTTGCAGAAAATGACTTGGTCGGTGGTACATTATATTTCAATCAGAGCAAGCTAAAGCGTTTCAATGACATACCGTTTTAAAAGTTTGGTTTCTTTATGGACAGACCACGTATTTGGGATTTATTTTTTCTCAACCCATTCAATCCATACAAAACTCATGGGCCACTTTAGGTGTAGGGTTGGAATGATTTCAGGTTTACATGATGTTTATCGACCCTGGATTTGAAAAGATGGATATCATTTCCAGCAGGAAAGCACTCTCGGGAAGTTAGTTCCACAAAATAACCGATCGGGAAGAGAAGCTCTCTGAGTCGATAATGCAACAGATACATGGGATAGTCAGAAAGTTTGGATGAGGATATAGCAAATCCTGTCCTGATAGGAAAATTTCTTACTAGTGGAACCAGTGGAACAAGTCGATGGTAGGGTGGTTGGAGAAATGAGAATAGTTTATCAACTAATCTACGCACTCGATTTTGCATCCTATCAAGGCTAAATAACACCTGCTTGGTGGAGCCTACCCAGATGGGTGAGCAGTATTCCATTTGGGGTCGTATCTGACTCTTGTTGAGATTCAAAATCGCAGGTTGTGTCGGATATTTCCAGTAGCGGTATAATGATCCAACCATTTTTGTACTGTCCAAGGCAGTAGATGAGGGATGGGAGTGGCAGTAAGTCTGGTGTGAACTCGTGGCCAAGAAGTTCATCAAAGCATGGAGCTACCTTGAGGATAGTTCCATCCATCTTGATCAGGGAGGTTTGGAGAGGGGATGTTATCATGATGATAGAAAGATAGAAGCTTGTTTTTGTTCAATGGCACAAGCCAGTTTTTCTTCCAATTAACTGTCAAAGATAGATCAGAGGAAAGATGAGATGCCATGTTCTGGTGACCAAAGTCCCAAGAGGAATGCCGACAGAACATGATATCATCGGCAAAGATGTTAATAAAGGACCTTATGATGTTGTCAGGCAATAAAATTATTTATAAACATCGGGAAGAGAGTAGGGTCAAGGAGAGCCCTGTGATATACCAGCATTGATAACATGAACACCAGATGATTGGCCATTAACAGAAACGGCTTGGTTCTCTCAGACTGATTAAAAAAAAATTTGATTGTACTCAGTCAGAGATTCCATTACTGGTGAGCTAGTGGAGCCGTCCCTTGTGCCACACCTAACCAAAAGCCTTAGAGATATTCAAGACAATATCACATGCGACAGAGCTGTCAACCAGTGTTCCACTGATTCTGCGGGTGATAACAGTCAGCAGTGGATGTAGAAGATCGGAAGCCATATTGGATGTCACTTAAGAGATTATCTCTGTCAACATGAATCAAGATTATCTCTGTCCTGATGAATCAAGAGTGTGAAGAGAACGAAGAGTGACGGAAAATCAACGGAGAAAAATAAAATACATTCCCTTGTTTACGTGAAGTTAACCAGCAACAGTCCTGAAACTTCGGACTAGATGTTTAGATATAATGTTTTCTTATTGCATTTGTTGACCACGAAAATACTCCCCTAAGAATAGAAAACAATAAATATGTGAGTGAATCGAGTCTATCGCCCTTCATGATTCATTTACCGTTAGTTTTAAAACTGTCATTCTTGAGTTCAGGAAGAACTCGTGTAAGGCACAAATATATACGAGAAAGAAGCAGTGAAAGAGCATAGAAGGAGAAGCGAGAAGAGAGGGGGGAGAAGAAGAAGAGAAAGATCGAAAGACGATAAAAAGAATGGACTGAAAGAAATAAGATATGGGTGAAAGAAACAAGAGAAAAACAAATATTGAGAAGGAGGGAAAAAAAGGAAGGGAAAAAAAGGAAAAAAAAGAAAAGAAAAATTTACAGAAGATGAAGCAAAAAAGATGAATAATATTCGATATAAAGACGGAATGGAAGGCAAAAAAAAGGAAGAAGGAAATAACTAAGTAAAGAAAGTGAGAAAGAAATAAGGGACATTGAGAAGCTGGGAAGAAAGAAAAGAAAGAGAAAAAGAGAAAGAAAGAAAAAAATACGAAAATCTTAGAGAAATAAAGGAAAACAGGGAGGAAAAATAATCAAAATTGAGAAGGAATGAAAGACAAAGATGAAGCAGAGAAAAATAGACAGAAAGGAAGAGAAAAGGAAGGAAAGGAAAAAAGAAAGTAATAAAAACGAATATTGAGAAGGAAAAGAGAAAAAAGATAGAGGAGAAAATTTACGAAAATTTACAAAAATGAAAGGGAAACAGACATGGGAAATATTTTTAAAAATTGATGAATGAAAGACAAAAAGACAGAGAGAAAAAACAAAGAGAGAAAATAGGGATTTTGAAAAGGTGCAAATAAAGGAAACAGAAAATTACGAATTATCCGAAATGAAGAAGCGAAAAATAAAAAGAAGGCAAGAAAAAAGACAGAAAGTAAATAAGAAAGAAAGTAACAGAGAAACAGTGAAGAAAATAACGAAAGAAAGAAAGAAAGGAAGTGGACCTGAAGAGAAGAAAAAAGAAACGGATATGAAAGAGGCTGAAAAATGAAAGAGAAAAAATGAATGAAATCTAGAATGAATCATAGAATGAATGTTTGGAAAGACAGAGAATGAAGAAAGTAAAATAGAAAGAAAAACTGACATAAATGTTATGGGGAGGAAAGAAAGAAAAGAAAACATGAAAGAAAAAACTAGATAAACAAAGTGAAGAAGAAAAGATAAGGGAAAATTCCAGAACTGATAAGCGATACATCAAAGTGTGGGTTACTTGGATGGCTGATTTAATTTAGTATCAGCTATCTGCACCCGCCCATAGTCGATTTTTGAAAGCTGATCTATAACACACACAAAACAAAAACTAGATCTTGAATACTGCTTTTCAAAGTATGCCCTTTCCAATTCAAGATCTGGCGCAATAGAATCTTCTTATCTAGAGCCTTGTGTTGCATAAAGCTACAATCAGTAAATACAGATAATTGCAAGTTTTCTCCAGGCGGCACTTTTAATCAGGGTTCGAGTACAGTTGAAATGAAAGCAAAGCAGGATCTCAAATGGTGATTCCAAGATAGGCTCTGACCACTAAGAAATCTAGTGCTCTACAATCTTTCAGTCTCGGTTTGACTCAGTGTAAAGGCATGAAAGGTGGGGGGCAAGTATAAGGAAAAAGAATGGAAATAAGTCTGGTTGCTTCAGGATCAAACTACACTTTTACCTTTATTTAGACTGAAGATGATTACTGCTACTTATCTATTTTATGTATGTATGAATGTATGCATGTGTGAGTGTGCATATATATACATATATTTGTGTGTGTGTGTATATATATATGTGTGCATATAAGTGCGTGTGTGTGTGTTGAATTAATTAAATCATGAGAATACACCTGTTTAATAAAAATTCAATCAGAATGAAATTGGCCTTTGCATATCTGCAACGCAAATTTTGACAGATATGTTATACTTTTGAAATTTGGCTCAGTCGGCCAGAGACTGGGGAACCAATCAAGGATTTTGGTTGTCTGTTTGTTGTTTTTTTTTTTTTTTTTTTTGTTATTTTTATTTTTATTTTTTTATTTTTTTTTTTTTGTTACGGTTAAAAAACAAAGTCAACTCCTGACTTGGACTGGGGCTTGGCAATTCGAAAGAACTTACAATTTTTTTAAACAAAGAGAAAGAAAAAGATGAACCACTGCAAAAATATCTTCTTTTATAATATCTAAGCGGATCCTTTTTTTTCTATCTCTGCACTTGCCTTGTATGGATCATGGCACAAAAAAAACGTATATAAGTATATAAGTCAAATTTGACTTTATCTTAACTTTACGACATTCTAACCACGCAGATATGTCTGCAGCGACAGCGTGTGTGCGGTCATTCAGAGAACATGTACAGTAGCAAACGAGAGTGAATCAACTGGCAAAGGGGAGGTAACTTAAACATAACAAATCGAATTAAAACCTCGGCAAATATACGTTCTGGAAAGAAATGGAGACAGAACGGAGAAAGCAAAAAGAATTCTGTGCTTATTGAAGGAAAAAATTATCAAATTACTCTACGAATAATCTTGGGGTTTGTATTTTAAACAAAATGGTATGAACGTGAACGGGAGAACGGATTCATAAAGAGAGTATAAAAGAGAAAAGAGAGAAGGAAGTATAAAGTATAATGTTGAAGACAGAAAGAAAGTTACTGGAAGGAAGACGGGAAAAATAAAAGAAAGAACAAAAAGCAGGGAAGAAAGAAAAAGGTAAAGGAAGAGAAATAGCAAGGGGGGGGAATGAAAGAGGATGGACAGGGAAAGAAAAACAGAAAGAAAGAAATAAAAACGAAGGAAGAAAATAATGTTGAATGTGAGAAAAGCAAAGAAAATTCTAAGAAATGTAACTGAATGAAAAAGACTGGTAGAAAAATTGATTTTTTTTAATAGGGAGATTGATTGATCGATTTACACACACACACACACATATATATATATATATATATATATATATATATATATAGAGAGAGAGAGAGAGAGAGAGAGAGACACAGACAGACAGACAGACTGAACAATGAATATACAATGGATAACTTGAAAAAAAGAAAGAAAAATGAAGCCAGATAAAGAAAAAAATGATTGCTGAAGTCGAGAGGGAAAAGGGAAAGTATAATTAAAAATGAAACAAAAATGAGAACGAAACATGCTAAATCAAAGGAACAAAATCAAGTATTCGAGGGGAAATTATGAATCACCGCTGCAAATATGTGCCGCTTATTACATAAGTTGTAAAAGTTACCTTGGAGAAAATACCACTAGTATGGTTTGATTCATGAATTTATCATAAAAAGAAACAGGCCCCCGTCAGTCACTTGATACGGTAATTTTTTGAAAGAGAAAGAAAAGAGTGATCATTTGATAAGTTGCATTTTTGGATTGTGATCACTGAGAGGTACAATTCCGAATGGAAAAAAAAAAACAAAACAAAAAAAACAAGCGAGTATGCTGCTGGGCACAAAATAAGGGACCGAATAACTGAAATTTTTTTTTTAATCGTAAACTGAACACACAATAGATACTTAAAAAGGGTGAGGGGTTTTCAACGACAGAATAAAATATTTTCCCAAATCATTGAGATACATGTATATGTTTGTGTGTATGTGTGTGCGTGCGCGTCATTCCAAATTTCTAGAAGCAGTTGACAAACACCAGAAAGAAAAGAATGAAGCAATCAAGAAAGACAGGAGAAAAAGAGAACGCATATTCAATACAGTTATCCCTTGATGTTTGCGGTCTGCCTATTCGCAGTATCGATAATACGCGTTTTCTATTATTCGCGGTTCAGTCTTGTATAATTTAATGGGAATTTTAGAGAAAGGATTTTTGCAGCGTACTATGAAAAATGTATTATAGAAAATACGATTTGCAGGATCAACACTGTTTATGCATCGTAATAGTGTTTGTGTTATTGATCTATTTATGCAAGCAGTATACACCCGGTTTTTATGCGGATTAAACTTTAACAAATCAATAAATCGAACTGTATACAGATATGATTTCTTTTCCTATTCACTGTGATGTAAACTAATGTATTTATTTATTTTTAATAGATGAAGTATTAAAAATCATTATCAACATTTTTTTCATTATCTTTATCTTAATATTCTTGTTGCTTTTAATCGTAACTTTCCACAGACCAGATAAATCATTCTTTAAAAAAAAAACGGCCAAAATATTAAGATGAATTTAAATTGTAGCTGAAAAAATAGAGAAAAATAATAACCACTCCATTGTAGTCCTTTGGAATTTATTGTTTTTTCTAATTAACAGAATATTTTTTTCAACTAGCACCTATTTTTTCTTTCAAAACGAGTTGCAATGATTGAGTATCTTCTGTGAAAATTCAAATTTGGTTATAACAGCAAGAAAATAGCAAAACGTTATTGTTAACTAAAAGATATCGATTCTGCAATGACTGAATGATCTTTCAACAGAAAAAATAGAGTCAAGTATCTAGGTACAAAATTTTTACCGTATGATTTATTGTATTCATTTAATTGTACATTTACAATTTGGGAATGGTAAAGTTTTTGCCAATTGTTTATGGTACAAGATTCATGCAGTTCAGAGATCAAAAGAATTCAGGGTGGGGGGAGTCAGCATAAGTTATTATCGGATTTTCGTATTCGCAGCAGCCTGGTGGGGGTTTAATCACCGTAAGTATAAAGGGGTAACTGTAAAATGAAAGATAAATATGATAATAGAGAAAAAATTTTACCAACAACGAGAATGAATAAAGAAACAAGCAGTAGAAAGAAAGAAAGAATCAAATGAATAAAGAGATAGAAAATCAACAAAAAGGAGGAAGAAATATGAATATATGATGAAGTGAAACAAAAAGGAAAATAACGGTAGGCAAACATTAGATGGAAAACGAAAGAAAGGAAATGGAAGAGAGTTTGAAAGAAAGAAAGAGGGGATGACAATGAGAAAAGGACCTAAGGAACGGGTATGTTACAACGAAACATGAATAATAAAAAAAGGAAGCAATGGTTGAAAGAAAGGAAAGAGTAGATGACAATGAAAAAGAAAAAAAGAAACAACAATTAGATGACAATGAAAGGGGGGAAAAAGAAAGAGAGAACGAAAAGATGACAGAATAGAAAGGAAGAAGGATTCAAGTAACCAGTGGACGATAAAGTGATATAAAGTATGATTGAGAGAAAGAAAAAAGGAAGAAGGTAAGAAGAGAGAAAGAAAAAAGAAAGAAAGACAACAAAAACACAATGAAGGAGGAAGAAGAGACGGACAGAACAAAAGGGGAGAAAGAAAGGACAAATACAATAAATCAAAAGAAAGAAATATGATCGAATCGGGGAGGTGGGAAATTTAATTGAAAAACTGGAAAAAGAAGATTAAATGAAAGAAAAAGCGAAGAAGGAAATTAAAAAAAAACAAAATAAAATAAAAAAAAGGAGGGATGGCAGTAGGAAGAGATGATGGAAATAGAATAAAGAAAAAAAATCAGGAATATTCGAAATACAAAAAAAAAAGAGAAACGGGAAAAGAAAGAAAAATTGAAGAAGAAAAGCCAAGAAGAACACCAAAAAGAATAAAAGGGAAAAACTGGAATTGAAAAAGAAGGAAAATTCTCTAAACATAAAAGAGAGAAAAATATTTCCCTCTTTCTTTCTTTCTGTCTGTCTGTCTGTCTGTCTCTCTCTCTCTCTCACACACGCATGTACATACTATATCTCTCTCTTGCAAACACACTCACTCTCTTTTACTTTTATTCACTTTCCATGATCGCAAGTTGTAAGAAAGACAGAGAATAAAACTTGCAGATATTTTACTCCCTTTTCTCAAATTCTATCGTAAAAGAAGATAACGATAGAAATAATGTATTGGTAATTGTGAAAGTAACTGTGGAAACTAGTATGGTACCACAGTTATCCAAAGTCACAAACACAAATCACTTTCAAACTCCTGAAACTTATGTTCAAAAGACAAATAACAAAAAGTCTATAGGTGCCGTATTTAAGAGAAACATGTTTTTCTGTTGATAAAGTCTGTCTGCCAATATATCAGTGAATCTTCATTTTGAAACCAACAGCTATTTCACGTCGGCGCCAGAGGTTGCTGATAGAGTTCAGATTAGAAAAAAAAAAAAAAAAAAACAAACTAGGATATCGAATAGTGACTTTTCAGTGCACATCCCCACCTTGATGCTTAGTCCAATATCATTTTCTCCCCCACCTATTCCTGTCCTCGTGTCGTACTGTGCTGAGGTTAATAAGTACAGAAGAAACAAAGATATAAATCTAAAATGATTTGTGGCATCACGTACGGCGGCTCTGCTCACAACTTATCCTTAATACAGGTTCCTTCTCACTTTATGTAATTGGATTTATCAGTTTCTTTTCTTTAGTTTTGGCGCGGCTGTTCTGTCAGGACGAGGTAGGTGTTACTTGAAGGTGATGATTATTATAGGCTCTATTGATGCTTACTCCATTCTCCTAAGATTTCTCTTTGTACACATCATCTAGGGCAACGTAGGACAACAGAGATATTGTATTACTATGACGTTTCGTGCCGTTAAATACAGAGCAGCCTCTACAATAAATCAGTAGATACTATTAAAGAAGAGGATGAAATGTGGCATAGATATCCGTAGTGTTAGTGTCCTATTATCTCAAAGATCGAAGTCGTACCCGTGCCCCCGACCATTATATGGCTCCCTGGGCCGAAAACTACAGATACATCAACTGGACATCCGAGCATGTGAATTCTGATGACGGACGCACTGTCACTTCGGACAGATCGTAACCAACACGCTTCGACATTATCGGATAACTACTGGCTGACAGTGATCGGCTTGTATAGGAAATATAGACAAAGGTGATACTTCATCGAACCAATAACCAACCCTCATCTTCCGATAATTTGGGATATCACAAATATTTTCCATTGTTTTCGATGTCTTATTTCCTTCTATTCTAAACTCACCCTCTTTTACGCATTTACTGCTATATGATGCTCATGTTGCATTTTGTTTCTGCTGTGCATGTGATTCAATACGACGGTTTTATTTATGTAAATAGTTATGACAATGCACTAGACTCCATTTCTCTCGTGTTGCGCTGAGCAGAAGACGTCCGCATTTTATTGATCTGTATGTGGCATTATCGAAAGTGGTAGAGAACGTGTTGAAAAGATTCAAAGGAAATGTACTTTCTTTTATTCATGAATCATGAAATATGTACTTTTTAGATATTGAAAAAAGGTAATTTACCCGTCCGTTTATTTTAATACAGAACTAAAACACAAAGCTAAAGAATAAAACAATTGAACTAAATACATTGCTTTGACGACAGAAACCAGTAACTAGGTTATTTACTGACGTACATTCCTTCAGCCCCACGCCATAAAAGCCCTCATTTTCATTTACCTTTGCTAACATACAGGCTTCTCTTAGCAGCCTACAGTCCCAGTTGCAATACCGGCCATCTTTCCTCGTTTTTCTTTATCTATTGATTTTTTATGACTTCTGGACACCACATGGATACGACCGAATATACGCGTACCTTTTTTTTACCGTGACCCACATCACGTAACTAGGTATCTTTCTTCCTAGCGTGCTATCTTCTATATTTCCATCGTGTACTTTCGGCAAGAATATTTGTCTGCCATGTAATTGCCTTGAGAGCCAATAGTAGATTCTTATGTACTAGCTTTCGGCAAATATTGATATGGTTATTTTAGCTCGAAAAACTTTGTCTATCTACCTCATCTCTTCATTGATTCCCCGTCTTCGATGACACCTTGGCATCGGGGAGAGAAGAAAAAAAAAAAACACTATCAGAACACACATTCAGTATCTTTACTTTCCTCCGCTGCATCATATACAATGGCTTCCTACGCAAAGCGATGTCATATCTTTTTTCCTTCCAACTTGTTACCGTTTGCATGACTACTTTGTCAATATGTTTACCGTTGTTGATAACCACGTAAATTCAATACGATGGCGTCTCTCATTTTCTATGCACCTCATACCTTCTAACGCATAAACCTAGCCCAGCCTTCTATAATATTGTACGTCCTATACTATACCAATTGGAGACACCACTTCCCAATTCCACCGTTAATTAGATTATATGATGAATGAGTTTGCTAGAACATGTATCCTTATCTCTTTCCCAAGAATTTTTTTTAATACGTGTTACTTATTTACTATAACTCTTGTCAGACCACTAAATATACTTTTTTTCTTTTCAGATTTATATGCTTGTACCCCTTGTTTATCTATTCATTAAATGTTTGTTGAATCGTTTGTCCGCATTTGTTTTCATTGCAAACTTCCTTCGGACATTTAATCATTCGTATCTTTGATATTCAAAATGGCCACTATTGTACTGGAACACGTGTAATCAAAATCATAACCTTTGCTTTCTTCTCCAAACCCCTCTGCGACGTCACACAATGGTGGAAAATGGAAGTATGGACCCACATGTTAATGGCTTTATGTCTATATAGTGATCCTATATTTCCTGGTGTCTTTTCTGGACACTTATCCTTTCTACACTGGACTATTATTATCACTATTATTTTTTTACCAAGTTCAAACACTGTACATCTTTCATGCTAATGAGTCTCAATTACCTATGGTACACATCTAGAGCGTGAAAAAAATTACTGTAAGTTTGCTGGTTAGTCTGGCACAAGGTCACAACAGGGGGAAAGGATCGAATTCGTTATAGTAGCTTTATTTAATGAGATCAGCTCGCTTTATAGTAGATGCCTGTTGAAAGTTTTGAAAATTTTCAATAAGTTCAGAACAGTCCGGTGAACGTTACTTCTGTGGAGCTTTCTAGTAAAGATCAGACTTATTCCACGAACGAGGGTTTCTAAAATGAGTGTGCTTAGAATAGCCCGATAGTAGGTGTCCCATCTATATCTTAGTCCGTCACGAGGCCATTATATCCGAGTGTCCCAGTGAGGATCGGGATCAATGTGCTAAACGGGGTTTCCAAAACATAAGTGCATTGCATCACTCATCTGTAAGCAGCACATGAACATTTTAGTCTGGAACGTGGCTATGATACCAGGGCATCCCAGTAAGGATAGAATTTACCGCACTAATAAAGATTTCCAAAGCATTAAGCATTGTCAGTCCTATAAAGAAGGATATACAACCAATGCATCTTCCCGATAGTGACCAATGAAGCCGGACCATTGAACCAATCCGAATGAGAACCATGCAATGTGCACATGAGAGAATCATGCTCAATCTAACATAAAGACATCATAAGACAAGATTGTATATTACAGAGAAGACAGGAGATTTCGATGCCATAGAATCCATTCGAAAAATTGAATGGCAACAGGCTAGTCGTATAGCATGAATATCAGACAATTGCTGGACACAACGACGCACAACTTAGATCCCCAGAGATTATACGCGAAATTGTGGCCGACGGAAAGTAATATGACGTGATGGGCTAGACAAATTCAGACAGTACTGGTTCCGTGGCGCCCACGGTTGAAAAGTCTGACGAATTTGGGAGAAGGCTCATGATGATAATGATGATGCCCAGGAAGCACCTCATCTGAATATCAATCTGGCATGAGACAACAAAAATAGGGTATCCCTACGAAGATCAAACTCTGTACAATGACAATCGGGTTGTGAGACAAACTTTCTAACCTTTGACATCATCAGATCCCCTCAAATCCTCTTATATGTTAAGTGATGCTGCTACTTCTATAAACATACATTTTGAGTAAACAGCGGTGTATTTGGACTGAAATGGGTGAATTCAAATACTTTGAGCATCACCTTTTGTAGAATGTTAGGGAAATCTTAGAAGTGTCCAATAAATCAATAGATAATAGCATCATGATTGTAATACGTTATTCACCATGATTAAGATGAACTGTGAAACAACGAAATGATACTTCATATAAATAGAGAGGAGGAAAGAATTTGGTCAACATTTAAACACTTTCCTTCCTCTTGTTCAGGAAGATTGCAGCAAATACTAGGGAATGGGTTACTGAGTCATAAGAGTAAAGAGATGAGTACAATAAAGTACCAGGAATCGTTTGCCAACTTCGAGCAAGCCTGAAAGTCAGACCATAAATGTCCTAGTTCGATCCTTAGTGCCTTTGAAAGTCCATTTTCTTCGTCACTGTCAAGGTAATATCGTAGTAGGATAGAATGAATCTGATTCATTCAAACAATGTAGTGAAATAGAATCCCTTGTTCTGATGACGTAATGATGAAATGTCACTTAAACGACAACAAATATGAGCATTTCTGTTTCATATAGGGACTGGGGGGAATGCTTCGTGCAAATGGTGTGAGGAGTTTGCTATTTAGGTTAACAGTCATTGACGATGATCGGTTTTATGCAGTGGTGTAAAAAACGAAAAATAACGGGGAGCCACGAGAAGTAACGAGAAATAACTAGGAGCAAAGCAAGCTTTCAAAAAGCTTCTATATTGAGCTTTTTAGTTTCAATGATTAATGGAAGAATTTACGGTTAGGGGTTCGGGTTAGCGTTATTCATTGATTATAATTATTAAACCTTATCTGATTAAGCTCAGTTTTGTGAATATCTGTACAGGGCCCTTCGGTGGGGTATGGTTAACAAGCATGTAAGGCAAACTATTACTTTTTTATAGTGGCTTTGGGTCCCACTATGTGCAAATATTTGTTGCCTTGCATCAGACTAAACCTAAGAGAGTAAACATTTTTCGAAAGCCCCACAAACAATTTAGCTCACTACCCTCGAAGACTAGTATCTTTGTACAGATTTCTGTTCTCAGTACCCTGCTTTTGTGTCCTTGAGCCAATCGATGCTTGGCAGTCCCATAACTTTCCTTAGTTTCCTATATCTCATATGTAAAGCTATAGGGTCAGATAATCCCTATGTCATCATAAGCAATAAGTATTCATTGTCGACAGTGATCCAATCTTTTAGTTGAATTGATCCCGAAAAAAAAAAGGGTGTACAAACAATCCATCCTCCCAATAGTCACCTATTGAACTGAAACATGGAATCGAACCAAAAGAGTAGCCCTTAATCTGAGAAGCATGCAACATGCACTGTAGAGAATCATGCCCAACAGCACATAGAGAAATTAGCACAGTACATAAGAAAAGTTGAATGGAAATCGGCTGGTCATGTGGTAAAAATGACTGACAATCGTTGGACATCCTGACTCACCACATGGTCCCCCAGAAATCATGATAAAGAATGGCTGGCCAAAGATAAGTTCAATAAGCATTGGCTCTGTGAGGCCCATAAAAAAGGTCTTGCGAATCTTGAAGAAGTTATATGTCCAACTATTCCGTCAAAGGGCGGCTGCTGCTGCAGCAGATGATGATGATGATGATGATGATGATGATGATTGTTTTGGATATCAGTAATAAAACAGATTGTTGAATAATACAATTTTTGATCAGTCGACATGGGAATCTCGTCAGGCGGGCAGATACGCTTGGCAACGGACGTCAAGTCAGTCTTGATATCACGTCAGATGCTGAATAAAAGGTCATCTCTTCCTGTTCATCTCACTGCAGTGTCAGGATAAATGCTTACATGTATTTTTACGAAAATCCAAACGTACGTGCAGAGAAAGAAAGAGGGGGTTAAAGAAAGCAGTCATCTGGAACTCGACTGGTAAAGATATTTACTAAGATTCGCCTGGACTCACACAAGGTCTTTTGGGCGTGGTATGAATGTGGACGTAAATTATATAGCCCCTGTCTTCCAACTGAGAAAATGTTTTCCTGCTTTGAATAGCAGCATTTGAAATACTTTTTTTTTACCCTAGGTATGAGCACACGTATAATATAGAGTTAAGATTTGAAATTTCCTAGGCAAGTCCCCTAACGATTCTAAAGTTTGATGTAAGACAATCTTGAGAACGAAATTTCCTATCATTTGGTTTTCAAGTGTACTGAATATAGCGGCCATTTTATTCATTTCGTAAAAAGTATAAAATTGACCTTTTTTGCCAAAAAAATTAATCTTTTTAACAGATAAATGAGTCCTTCTAATTTGATCAAAAGTTCATGTTTCCACGATAACAAATGAATGTTCCCTGTCGAATCAAGTGAAATCAAACTAATTATAATTTCTATAAATATTTTTTAATTCAATTCAAACGAATATATAATCGAAAAAAAAAACCGCTGAAAACGAGGGTTGACTTTAGCACGGAAAGGGTGACAAATATTTGGTTTTCATCTTAGACCTGTTCTAATAGATGGTGTTTTTATATCTAATCTTTCATTCGTTATTTTCCTCTCTTCTTTAAAGAAAAAAAGGAAAATCCATCCATTTGATTTAAATGGCTAAATATGAATGAATAATTTCTTTTTATTTTACTACTTTACGCTGAAAACTACATACTTATTTATGTTACGTAAAAAGATTCAATTACACTTGATTTTTACGTGAATTTTTGACTTGTTTTGATAAGATGAACATTTTAATAAAATTAGAACTACGTATTTTTCTCTAATTACTGTAAAAAAATTGAATGCGTAGTTGAAATTTATTTGATAAATTTCGTGAAAAAATAAGTAAATACGTAGATAAACACGGTATTTATTTATTTCAAAGAAATCAATACGCAATTTTACTTTTTTCTTTTATAAAAGATACATAAACGCGTAGTTTTAAATTGATAGAAATCATTTTTACTTTGAACGATTGACCAAAAAACAAAAATTTCTTAAGTGTAAAAAGAATCCGGTTTCTGAAGCAGACGATGTTTATGCTTATGATCTTCTGTAGCGAAAATCCCAAGTAGTTTAAATTGCTAAAATATTACAGTACAGCTGCCGGAAATGGCCAGTAAAACTTATCTTGATAATCATCGATTGACACACATATTTCCCAAGTTCAGCCGGTGGGAAAAATAGCCATGATAAGATACTGTAGAGCCATTCTTCATAAGAAAAGATTGTTTTTGCTTTGGAAAAAAATCAGCATTTAATATCTCAGCTGGAACTAGAGCTGGATCACCGACTTTTTTTTTTTGCTCCGATGGTTATATGCAACCATCTGGTTTACGCACCAGACCCATTATAGATGACTACTCTGCTAAATCTAGTCTGATACAAGGCTGTTACATGGAGAAAGATTGGAAAAATGTTTTGCACCAGATGTCCGAGCAGGAAGGGCTTGCTTGCCCTGGAAATCAGTGTTTGAAATTCTGGAATTCAACAGTGCTCAGTCACTGACCAATGACTTCAGTGTTAAATACGCAACTACTTCAGCTACAATACATGTGCCTATAGATATAGTCTGACAAATGATTAATGAGGAAGTATGGAAAAAGAGATCGTATAGCTCCAGTACATTGAGTGTGATGGTCCTGATCGTTGACTTCCTTTGCCTTGATAATCAGCATCCAATATTCCGGCTTTTACCCAGCATTTGTTCCGTTACTTTGTGCCCCCTCTCATTGCAAGATGTATGGAAAGAAAGTTTTGTCACTGCCATGCCTCGACGGTTTACAGTGGGGGCAAGTGAGCACTTCGGTAAACCACACTCTCATAACTACTCGACTATCTGGACAGACATGATTGCAAAAAGCTGTTACACACCTTGTCAACCTTGAACGGGAGGAGCAAGTCAGTTATACACAGAACTTGCACTGTTGTAGCTTTGAATCTCAATGTGTCAGACGCGTCAAAGATAACTTGGGAAGATTCTGACATCGTATAGTTGATCTGCAAACAGACTGAAGACATTTGTCTCTCTCTTCTTGGAGTCTTAGAATAATTGCCATTTCTTATCAGCAGAGATGTATACCCGTTTTCTACTCAGTTCATTTCGATGTACTTTATTTTCTCTTTATTTATTTTTTTGTTTGTTTTTTCCACAATATAATTTTACGCGGACATATTTTCAGGATCTAAAACACGTCATTGTTTCCATGATTAAAAATACATTCCCTCGTGACTTGCCGGACATTATTGACATAACAGGCCTGAAACTGAATCACGAAAAAAATAACAAGTTGGTTGATGCAAAAGATTCCAGCATCATCTTTGCACAATGTTTGCAAAATCTCAGAAGTTTACATATATCCTTATTGATTGTCCAATCCTGTCTATGATGGATGTAAAAGACCCCCGCCTAATTCAGCCAGGAATATTGAGAAAAAAAATCACTATATTTTTGTGTAAGCATTTGATGATGTCAATGTCAAAAATCATAAACTTCAGCCAGATGAAGATCATGTGCAACAACCATATCGAAGATAAAAACACTAAGATCAAAATCGAGGACACAGAACTGGAGGAAGTAGATCGATATATCTACCTAGGACAACGAATCTCTATGGGACCCTCAAAAGAAGAAGAAATCAAGCGAAGAATCACACGAGGATGGCAAGCCTTTGCTACTGGCAAGCTGAACCTTCAAAAACAAGAAGATCCCATTAATCCTAAATAGAAGGGTGTATAATCAATGCATCCTCCCGATAGTCACTTATGGAGATGAAACATGGAACCTAACCAAGAGACTGATCCGCAAATTGAGAACCATGCAACGTGCACATGAAAGAATTATGCTGGGCCTCTCATGGAGAGACCACAAGACAGCACAGTACATCCGAGAAAAGACAAGAGTCAAAGACATCATAGAATCCATTAAAAAATGCGCAACTGAGGCCGGCAGAATATTAGATGGAGAGACGAGCAAGGAAGTACTGGCTCGGCAACGCCCATGATAGAAAAGTGTGGCGAATCCCGGGAAAGATCTATGACCAACGACGGATGTTAAACGACTGATTATGATGATGATGATGATGATATCTTGAGCGCCTCCGTCCTTTAGCCATAATGACTTGAACGAACATATTCTTGCCTTATTCGTTATGCCATATTCTATTCATATAGTATCTTGAGATTCATGAGAGTGATGGGTAGAGCAATGTTAGGAATAACTCTAAGCAGTAGAGAAAGATTAACAATGATCCGAGAGAGGGCCAGAATGTTATCAAAGCTGCAGAAATGGAGATGGGTTGAACACATAGCAAGGGAACAGTCAACAGATAGAGCAAAAGGGAAACAGATTGGTTTCCATAGGATACTAAATAGTCAAAAAAAAAAAAACGGACGCAAGATGGAGGTATGTCAGTAAGATGTGTCAGAGGTTAGAACGATCACAGTCACCATGGAAGAAGATGATAAAGGTTTTATCCAGCAATATATATATATATATATTTAGATATATATATGTATATAAACATTATATATATATATATATATATATATATATATATATATATATATGTATATAAACATTATATATATATATATATATATATGTATATAAACATTATATATATATATATATATATATGTATATAAACATTATATATATATATATGTATATAAACATTATATATATATATATGTATATAAACATTATATATATATATATATATATGTATATAAACATTATATATATATATATATATATGTATATAAACATTATATATATATATATATATGTATATAAACATTATATATATATATATATATGTATATAAACATTATATATATATATATATATGTATATAAACATTATATATATATATATATATGTATATAAACATTATATATATATATATATATGTATATAAACATTATATATATATATATATATATGTATATAAACATTATATATATATATATATATATGTATATAAACATTATATATATATATATATATATGTATATAAACATTATATATATATATATATATGTATATAAACATTATATATATATATATATATGTATATAAACATTATATATATATATATATATATATATATGTATATAAACATTATATATATATATATATATATATATAAACATTATATATATATATATATATATATAAACATTATATATATATATATATATATATATATAAACATTATATATATATATATATATATATATATAAACATTATATATATATATATATATATATATGTATATAAACATTATATATATATATATATATATATATATATGTATATAAACATTATATATATATATATATATATGTATATAAACATTATATATATATATATATATATATGTATATAAACATTATATATATATATATATATATATATATATTTAGATATGTATATGTATATAAACATTACATATATATATATATATACATATATATAAACTACTGATGATCATAACAAGAAATCTTAACCATAAGATCAGAGTGTATGCGAAAGATTTTTTTAAGAAGAAAACACTCAAGAAAATTACGTAAATAACATTAACAGATTTAAGGAAATTAGTGACTGAAATGACACAATTTTTTTGAAAAAATACTTCCCTTATAGCTATGTTTGAAGCTGTTTCACTTTGTCCACATACTCACTCTATCTTTTTCTATCTATCTATATCTAAAGAGACAACTTATGCACTGTGCAATAATAATAAAGTATAGGGAGAACAGAAAAAAACTTCTAGCTTAAATAAATCGCATTGACAGATATTTGGAACAGGGTGACTGAAAAGACACAAAAAATCCATTGAAAAAGTTTTTCAATGTTTAGAGTTTAAGACTGTGAGGCTTTCTAGACAATATTTATAAAGATATTTTACTCTGAGCTGAAGATACAACTTTGAACACCAACGTTTTATAAAATATCCGAGTTATTGAATACAAATTTATTTCCCACCGGTGTAGCTTTTCCTTACCTTTTACTCAGCTCTCACACTTATTGGACACATCCGGTGGAATATTTGTATATATATATATATATATATATATATATATATATATAAAGATACACAGACGGAGAAAAATGCACAATGTGCAAGTATATATAAGTATGTTGCATATATCATACTATATATATATATATATTATATATATATATATTTATATATATATTCACATAATGGATCTAAGAGAGAAATGTGGTAAATTAAGAAAGAAACATGATCGTGCTGATTATGGCCCCATTACTGAATTCATTCAACCCAAACAAAACTATTCTATTTGCTAGGTCATCGAAGTGAACAATCTGTTCAACAAACAACTTTGACAAATATTTCCTTTCTCACTTTTTATGAAAATGAATTGGGGCTCTAACTTACGTACGTATGGATATATATATATATATATATATATATATATATATATATATATGTGTGTGTGTGTGTGTGTGTGTGTGTTTTGTTCATTTGTTAACAATAGTGTACTATATAATAGATCAAATTCCAAAATTAGAGATTATATATATATATATATATATATATATATATATATATATATATATATAAGATAATAACACTCCTATATACCTAGACATAGCATCTAAACATCCAACAAAATTGAATAAAGAAATACCAAAAAATATAAGCAAAAGAATACCAGAAAACATCTAATCTTAGCAAACAGTTATGTAACACAGCTGAAAAAAATTGCTGATTTTAGACAGAATTAGAATATACATCGATAATAACACAAAAAAGCAATGAAAATAGAATAAAAAGAAAAGAAATACATTATTTTGCCACAAGAATGTATTAGCAAATAAAAGAAAGATAAACTTAGACTCATAAATAAACATTTTAACAGAAATAAAAAACTGCAAATCATACTAAACAAAAACAACATAAAAATCAGCTATTCCTGTACCGAACATACAGAGATGATAATTAGAACATACCAATAAAATAATGAATCATAGCAGACAACATAATCAAGAAATACTATATAATTGTTGAGATGTAAAAGTATGACTACTCCAGAAAAAATAACAACGTATAGATTAGCTGAACCTACGAAAGATTATCAAAATTAACAATAAAGTATACATAGGCACGACCAAATAAACATAGAAAGCTAGATATAATGATCATAATTTGACATTCAGAAATATGGATCATAGGCAATAGATAGCACTATCTAAATAAATAAGGGAGTTGAAGGAAGCAGACAAAAAACATCATAAATAGGGAATTATTCACAGGTGCCTACCAATATAACAATATTAATAGAAACTGTATACTTTGCCACGTAGAAAAGTTGTACATTTTTTTACTAACTACTCGAGAACCCATTAATAAGAGGAGTGAAATGATTTCAAAATGCTTAAATGAAAACACATATTCAAACACACAAATAAAAAAGATATTTTTAATTCTTAAAGGGTAAAATTCAAATAATGCACTATTTGCTCAAAGATTACAGACCTCATATAATCAAGAAAATTAGATTGCATTAAGATAGATACAATATATACATATATATATATATATATATATATATATATATATATATATACATAAATATATATATAAAAAAATAAATAAATATATAGATAGATAGATAGATAGATAGATAGACAGATAGACAGATAGATGAATAGATAGATAGATATAGATATACATAGATATAATAGAGAGACAAATAAAGATATAGATAGATATAGATATGTAGATATAGATAGATAGATAAATAGATATAAATAGATAGATATAGATAGATGGAGATAGATAGTGATAGATAGATACTGATAGATAGTGATAGATAGAGATAGATAGATACTGATAGATAGAGATAGATAGTGATAGATAGAGATAGATAGAGATAGATAGAGATAGATAGAGATAGATAGAGATAGATAGAGATAGATAGAGATAGATAGAGATAGATAGAGATAGATAGAGATAGATAGATAGTGATAGATAGATACTGATAGATAGAGATGAGATTATTTAAGTTTCATGTCAATTTAGACATTTTCAAACTTAAAGGAGACGACTGCAATATACAGGCTTCTGAACTGTATACATGGGTAATTTAACCCTCAGATCAATTTAGGATGAGTGGCAATGACGTTTGGTGACTTCAAAAGGTCATTTTTAGATTAGGCCAGTTTTGTTATTCTTGGAAATGGTCAATTCGGGCATAATTTTCAAAAAGAACACTCCATAGGTCGAAAAAGTATGTATTTGGGTATTTACTGTTCTGTTTTTTTTTCTGTAAATTCAACATCTAATTCAGACTTTTGTATTTCAACAATTTTCACATCGACACAGCTCCTAAAACTGCACTGCAGACCTCCAAAGTTTGGAAATTTATCATCCTCAATCTAATTTAATGTGAAAGATTCAAAGATTTGAAAAGAACGTAACTGATGCAAGAAAAAAAAAGGTTCTATGAGTTCAAATCCCCCATACACGAAGATGACAGATGCTTGAGAGGACAGGTTTCGCAGAACAGGAAAGGATCTTTCACTTAACTAGCCAAGTAATTCAAAACTGTCAAGAACAGTTGTGTATCTTAGTGGACGTTTTTTCTGAAATGGTGTCAACACAATTTTCAATCCTGTGGCTGTGCTAAAAAAAACTTTGGAATCTAAAGAAAATTCAAGAACTGCTGCCATTTTGTCCAGGATGGCTACAAAAATGTTTTTCTTTTTTTTATCCTAATGATCGCACTGGTTTGATTAGACAGGTGATACTCCCGAAAGGCGTCTCAGTTGATCGGATGAAAAGGATGATCTTGATTAGCATCAGTCTTCAACCGTCGAATAAGCTGGGGCAAGGGCATTTTGGTATGGAGCGCTCTCTCAGCAAGGAGGATTCCACGGATAATTACATGTTAAAAATATGAGCCACAATAAAACATCAAAATATTCTAATTTTCAGATAGCTTTCTACTCTTCTGTCCAGATGAGAATGATGCTTTCAATGTTAGTTGCCACTCTGCCAGTGGCGGGCCTACGTTAGGTATCACCTGAAGTGGTACCTCATGATGTCACCCCCACCTCCTTCCAGAATTAGGTATCTAGAATTTCGGTGATATTTTGTACTAATAATTCATCATGATTTCCCCATACTATTGAATGTTATATCATAAGTTTAAAACTCGATAGAGAACTTCTCGAGATGCCATTTGGGTATTCTTGAGCGTATACCGACACTTATGGGGGAAAACAGACTGATATATCTCGATAGAAAAATATTCCTTGATCTGACACAAATTCCAATCACTTCCTTACCCCATTGCTTAGCCTTCAATAGAATTTAATTGAAATTCATTGGATATTTTCCGAGATATTGTTTTGACAATAGATGTTTTATTAGAAATATCAATGTCACTCCCTCTGATGGTGTCACCCAGGACAGGCCGCCCCAGCTTGGTCCGCCACTGCATACTGCACCATCCAACAAAAGCTTGCAAACTGAAAGCATTCCTGAAACCATGTTCTGTCCTGGCAATTTACTACTTTTTACACCAGAGAGGTTTAGTAAAACTAACAGGAAAAAAAACTTCTCCAACAAAATTAATTTAGCAGTCGATTTATTTACTTATAGATGTTCAATAGTTCGGACAACACTTAAAATCAAAATGACTCATTTCAGAGATACAGAAGACTGCAGAAGTAATCAGGCCAAACGTGAATCGAAATTGCTTGAAATAAAGATATCACCATTCATTTTTTGGGGAGAAACTTTTGAGCGTTTCAAGACCTTCCAAAATGGAGATGATGCTATGTTTCGCTGAGTTGTCAGAGGCTTGGTTGGTGGGAGGTGCTGTAAACTAAGATGAACAAAAAAGAGAAAGAGAACGCAAGTTCACTATATACCGGCTCGCTTACATAAGAAAACATCGAACCGCATCTTCGTATTTTTCGTAAAACATGTAACTGATTTTATTCAAAGTATCGATGTTCACTTGCCAACTGCTGAATGAGATCAAGATTGGCACTGAAATTGCAATGATTACAAAAGCTGTTCTTATATAATGCTCTTAGATAGGTCATAGTTGGTACCAACTGTCCATCATTGTGAGAGTTCAAAAATAAAGGGATTGTCTTTTAGGGTACTGTTCACCTTATCTACTGTAGATATGGGACAATCCTTTTTCTATAAATTTGATAATGAACCAAGAAAGAAAAACAGTGATGAGATGTTGTTGAACTACGATGAAATAAATGGATCACAGTTTTCATTTTATATATATATTATATATATATATATATATATATATAATGTGTACTTTAGAGAGTGAGACAGACTCGGGAGTGAAGTGTTTGGTGGTAAGGTTTATTAATCCTTATATGTCAATAGTCCATACATGTTTCGGGATTCTTCCCATCATCAGTGGTGTGTGCTGTGTGAGTGTGTATTAAAATGTATCATGTGGAACCAGAGTCCACTGCCAGGAGCTATGCATTGTGGGTGAGTTTTGTTGTCAGGGCTATTGGAGGCCTCCTGCTGAATGGAAGAATGACCAGCAGGTATCAGGTCTTTGGTAAAGCAGCAGCAGTTAGTCTTGGGGAGGGCAAAGTGTGTCAAGATAGGGGGTAGTGATGTGGAGTTGGATTTTTTGGTATATTTGGGGTAGTGTACAAGGAGGGGTGGTGAGGTCAAGGAGCTACATAGGTATCAACCTTAAAAGTTATTGAAAATGTTTTGGCTATGATTTGGACAGGGGTTATAACAGGCTAAGGTGAAGTTTTTCCTATGGGTCTGGGTGACTTTGAAGCTTCCATTATTGAATGTGTCTTAGATGTGGGTGTGAGGAAATTAATGATAGGAGTTGTGTATATCAGGGTTCTGTGTGGTGAGGGTTGTTCAGTTTAGTGTTTAATCCATAGGATATAGGGTTTTAAGTTTGTTGATCCATATGTCTTCGTGTTTCTCTAGAACTTTAGTTATGTTAATTGGAGCAGTTTTTTCTATGATGGTGAATTTAGCGTCAGTGGCAAATATATATATATATATATATATATATATATATATATATATATATATATATATATATAATCATTTTCACCGGGAATACATGCATACATTCATATGATAGGGGGTCAATGTGTTGTCAGTCAGATACGTGGTAGTGAGTTGAATTTCAATCTCAAATTTCGATTTTAATGAGATTAATACTTATCGCTTGAATAAGTGCACTGACAGAGAAGAAGATAATGTTTAAGAACGAGAAATACCGGTGATATATAGTGATAGTTTTTTTCCATCATTAGGGTGTAGTCTTATCAGAGTACCACCGTCTTTTCCTCAACTCCATCACCCTCCTACCTCCCTCTCTCAATTAAAGAAAATTGGGCTGCTGCAGGAATCGAACCTATGACCGATTAGCGGCAGCCCAATTTTCTTTGATTATCCATTCTATTCACACCGTCTAGGTCAAGTGATACATTTCTCCGTGTTGTAACAAGAAGTCATTTAAAATAGAGTTTCAAACAACAGTAACAAAAATAATATCTCCATCTTCTTCATATATATATATATATATATATATATATATATATATATATATATAGGAATGTCCCCACCCTCGGCCAACGCAAATTGGAATTTCCTAGAATGGTTCCATTAGTGACTTCAGACCCTTACGGGGCCATAGCTCTAAGCATCCTTGAGTTATGCAGTGACAAAAAAGATATCTGTTGAATTATTGTAAACATGAATCGACATTCGAGTTGCTTTGAAACGCGAATATCACTCGAAAACCTTTCTTCGACGTGAAGATTGTTCGCCAAAAGCCTGACGAAGCATTTCGAATGTGCTAGTAGAATATTTGCCGAGCTTGACTCTAAATTTGAAGCAGATCGCAGAAATTACTCACACATGATATCACAAAAAAAACCCGTAAAAATGAGGACACGAGAAGCTCAAAGCCAACGGTCAGACTGATTCAGAAACCTAAATAACAATGAGCGTTAACTGTGTTTGTATTTCCATTGAAAGGTACGCAGAGTTTGGGAATAGGATATTACCTTGTACATATTCTTGAGCGCTTAAGAATATGAAACATAGAAAAAACAAGGGAAAATGGTATACCGACTATCCTTTTGAAAGACGCAGGTGGGAATTTCCACACAGGATTAGTGCAACTATTTCCCCAGTGTATACAAAAAGAGAGAGTGCCTCAAAACTTTTGTTAAAGGAAAAAGAATCTTACTTTTCAAAAAGCACGATGATAAGGACTCAGGCAACTATTAGCTCATTACATAACTAAATATTTCTTAGCCGCTCCAACGTAGCGTTGCTCTTACCATTGAGCTAAACTGCCACCGGTAATGCAAAATCACAAATAACCGATTCTCCTGGAAAATATCATCTTACAGACTAGCAAACACTTGAGATGAAAATCCTACGCGTGAATAGGCTCTTTTTTTCAACAATAAAATATCTACATGCAGTGGATCAGTTAGTCAGGGAGAAAAGACAGGAAAAACAGGACCTTTTAGTTAAGAGATTTGTTCATGAAAAAGCATTTGACAGGATAGAATGACAGTCAATGCAAGAGTAGGGTATCAACAAAAATTACGTAAATTATAGAAAACATTCGAGAATGCCACAGCAAATTGTCAAGCTAGGTTAAACATAGTAAATATTGGATATATTCTAAAATATAAATAGGAAATCTTTTGAAAAAGTTTTTTAATGTTTAGTGTTAAAAGCTGTAAAGCTTCTCACATATATTTATATATATATATATACATATATATATATATATAGAAAGAGAGAGAGAGAGTGAGAGTGTGTGTGTGTGTGTGTGAGATGGGGGCGCCGAGTGAGGACTGAACTCATCTCATGGTCAGCACCACAAACTTGTTAACCCTATGACATTGATTGTGAAACTATGGATTTCTTGAAATTATTGGATTGTTAAGTGATTTCAACAAATCCCTCAGGATTTCAAAATAAAATGAAAATAAAATAGTTTCACGGTCTTACTGTAACATATACATACACATTCACTCAGACTTTATATATATATATATATATATATATATGTGTGTGTGTGTGCGTGTGCGTGTATAGATATCACACGTATAATGTGTGTATATATATATATATATATATGTGTGTGTGTGTGCGTGTGTGTGTGTGTGTGTGTCCGCTGACATGCTTCACAGTAAGGGACACAGAGTTTTGCTGCTAACATCTGGCATCTATGAAATTATGGGAGAGTGGTTCTGCGAAGTGTCACTGTAATTATTAACTTTTCAGTATGACTGAAGGATAAAAAAATGAACAATTAGGCAGATGAATATAATTACTAATCCTAAAATATTATCTTTCGAATGAAATATACATAACAATGTATCCAACGATGTCTCTGACTTGTGTATCTGGAACAACGTCGAGCAAACTTATCATCAAGATGATAAAAATGTAACTTAAGACTTACTATAGAATTGCCAGCCGGCGATTGCAATTGTTTTAGTTTTGATTATACGTCATGTTTATTCGATAGTCCTATAAGCATTCACGGATATAACAGCCTGGTAAAGAGATAACACATCCGCTCATGTGTCAGTGTTATTGTTACAACCAGGCTCGCATTTCCAAATCCCATTTTCTTTATCTTTTTTCACTGACATATTTTTCAGGACAATTTGAGCTCTTTCCTTCAGACATATACACACATACACATATATATATTCATATATATATATATACATATATATATATATATAGATAGATAGAGAGAGAGAGAGAGGGGGGGGAGAGACACACACAGACAGACAGACAGACAGACAGACAGAGAAAGAGAGAGGGAGGGAGAGACGGAGAGAGAGCGGTAGGGATGAAAACACTGGGGACTGGGAGAGATGTATATAACGCTCGAGTTTATTCACGTGTACAATGGGACAGTGCAATGATTATCCTTGTGATGGTACGTAAGAAATAGAATTATGTAAAATAGACACCATCCACGTCACACAATAGAGCAAATATTAATCCACGTAAGTACAGGTTGGTCTACTTATTTCGGCTTGAGACAGAGCCAAATCAAACACAGAAAGATTCCGTTGAGCATTCTGTATCGTTGGGGATTAGAATAGATATTCGAAATTTACATTTCATCAGGGCCCGTGCCGAAAAATCGGTACCGATGGAGGGTGAAGTTCTACTACTTTTTTCATCCCTTAAACCGTGGAAAAGTATCCCTTCACTCTTGACCCTTAAAAGAGGGAAATAGTCTCAAGTTCTCTTTCGGTCGATTGAAGGAAGCAATGAACCCACTTCATTTTTTACTCTTTAGAGGGGGAAAAGGTTATATTTACAGTTTTTTTGTAGCCTGACAGACTACAGATATCTCTCATATATATATATATATTTGATAATGTATATATATATATATATATATATATATATATATATATATATATATATGTAGAGAGAGAGAGAGAGAGATAGAGAGAGGAAGATATATATATATATATATATATATAGATAGATAGATTTGAGAATATACGTATATATACATATTTGATTAAAAATATATATATATATATAATGAGAGGGATTTGATAATATATATATATATATATATATATATATATATATATATATATAATGAGAGGGATGTGTGTGGGGGAGGTTAAAGACCCACCCTTACGTTTGACTCTTAACAGATATGGTGTTAGATAGTTTCCCTTCTCAACCGTTAAAGAATGTATATATACATACATACATATGAAGAGTTGTAAAACAATGAAACTGGTGTTTTGGGGTGACACAATGATTAACTTCAGGGTTCGGCACTTTTTTAAGTCAGGTAACACATTCATTATAAGCTTATGCGATGCTCTTCCAACAAATAGGAATAGAGCACTCAGGTGGTTGGGGAATATATGTGTGGGTGAATATATTGCTTAAATTTAACCTTACTAACCGTCCAGTTCCGTGGGTAGGATGCCTTTCAAACCTATCTTGTGGTACTGGATGGAATAATTGATAGTCTATAGACACATTGAAGAGTTGTAATACAACGAAACAGCTGTCAGTGGATAAGACAATAATATATATATATATATATATATATATATATATATATATGAGAACATGTGTCAATAACTATCCCTAGGTTCATTGGGTAGGCATGCGAAATTTGATTGGGTAGCACTCATGTTTACTTTTTATAGCGTGACAGACAAATGCACATCTTATATATATACATATCTATATATATATATATATATATATATATGGTCACCAACATATTCTATGATATTTCGAGTTTCTTTGGGTATACGACTTTAATTCTGACATGCGCTATCTAACCTATGTTATTTTCTTTGTTTACACTAATTGAGTTTTATTTGCTGACTTGTGATAGGATGATTTGTCTGGATGACTAAGTCACCATTGTTATCCAACAGGAGATATTGCAATAATATAATTCTTACATGTGGGCGTTTTATGAAGTCGTGTCAGTGGCAAACGTAACGAGCTCCCTCGTTAATCTGTGCTTCAGAATCAATAGAATTTATTCTACAATTTTTTTTTCAATCAGCAGAGTTATTCATAAATCTAGCCACTATTCAGAAAACATGCTGAACCGAACCTTTCTCAACCAGATGTATAATGAGCTCATATGTAAAATCTCTGTGTATTCGTTTGATGGAGTTCAAATGTGTTCCGTCGATTAGTTGATTCACCTACATATTATGCCACAACAATAACAATTACGCCATAGAAACTCTTGAGACTTAATGTCTGATAACAAATTAAAACAGCTTGAGACGAGTAGAAATTTTTAAAAAACAAAAACTTTGAATCAAGTTACTTGAATAATTGAAGATGAGTTACTTAATAAAATACGTTCAGACACCTCAGTGCTGACCAATACATAAATAACACCTTTTTTTTACGGGTATGTTCAAGTACTGCATATAATTAATAAATGTATACAAAAATGCAAGTATTTAAGAATTTCTAACTTTGTGATATAATATAGAATCAAATATCGTTCATAGACTTCATTAGAGGTATATACTGAACCAAAATTTTCACTCACACACGGTTGAACATTCTTGACACTAACTCACAGACGACATTCATTCTATGACACTCATTAAAACTTGACACAAACACAGACTTTCGTAATGATTTGTTGAAATTATCAGATATTCCCACAGTGGACATCCTGAAAATCCAAAAAGGAATATTTATTACATTATGATGACATATTTTGGAACCAGTTCAAGTTTATCAAAATACCTGAAAACTAGAACAAAAAAGTTTGGCTTTTTTCTCTTTTTTTCACACCCATATATATATATATATATGGCTTTTTATTATCTTGCATTTCTCTTCCTATTGTTATCGATTCTTTGTAGATGTTGTGTCAAACTTTTCTCAATATACACACATATATATGTGTGTGTGTGTGTGTCTGTGTGTACGTGTGTGCTTGCATGTAGCAAGGTGCCTCTGGGTGTGTGCCAGTGATTATATATATATATATATATATATATATATATATATATCGTAATATCCTGCATAATATGGCATCTAAAATCAATAAGTTTTCACCAGTTACAAAGTTAGCGTCAATCTAATTCTAAATCTTATTTTGGCAGTTGAAATATATCCCTCTTCAAAAGAGATGAGATGATTCTAAACTGGAGGACAGAACAGACGCTACCTTGCCGGTTGACACTGACCCATTTTTTTGTTGACAGAAATGATTCTGAGAAAAGTTCGATTGATTAACCTGCCTTTTCTTTGTGTAGCAAAAAAAATTATCTTGGGGACTTTCTGCTGTTCCAACTGTTATCAGCAAGAAAAGTAGAATAAGGTGAACTGAGTTCAATTTCCAGCAGAGGATTTCAGTATTCGTTTAGTCCTGGTGCATAAGCCATCTTCTTTCTGCAGATATCTTGACAAAAAGCATATTTGTCACTGGTATGCAAAAATGGGTAAATAAGAATAGGCGACTGGGATTCTAAGCATACCATTCTCCGAGAAATATTGCAGCGTAACGGAATAATGTAAACAGCTATTGATGCTTATAAATCTAACATCAACCTTTAGACAACCCTACCAATTAAAGCATGCACGTCTTACCCTCTTGGGAAGATCGGCATGGCGCTATAGATTCCCTCTATTTCTCTCTCATTTGCGTTGTCAGACGAAACTAAAATTACCAAGCATCGATACTTCACAACGCAGCCAGTGGCAAGTGTTTGGGCCCAGGTCATACAGATGGGATTTCGAATACTGTGTTCAATCGAAATATGAAAACATTCATTCATTTGAGGTCCTTGAAAGAAATAGTCTTTTGTTGTTTTTTTGATACTATATTTGTTCGTTAACCAATGGTCGATCGGAAAAACATTGGAGGACTTCTTGTACAATGCAATCTTCCTTCCTGACGATCATCTATACTGAAAGTCGTTAAAACAACAGCAGATTACATTGACTATGTGATGTATACTTTTTTTTTCTTTTTTTTTTTTCTGTCTAGAGAGCTGAAGAAAGTAAGCCACTACATCTACCTTGGACAACAAATCTGAATGAAATCCTCAAAAGGAGGTGAAATCAAGCAAAGAATCATTCTACTGCCAAGTTTTCAATAGAGCAAGCTCGAATTCAAAGACCAAGAAAATCCTGTTAGTCCGACTGTCTTACAAGCCATGCATCATATGGCACTGGAACCTAAGAGTCAGACTTTGAAACCGATGCAACCTGCACTGGAGAGAATAATGCTAAACAACACTTGGAGAGATCACAAGACAGCAAGATATATTGGAGGAAAAACAGAAGTCCGAGATATTATAGAATCCATTAGAAAACTCAAATGGCAAGGGGCTGGACATGTTGCAAGAACGGCGAACAATAGCTGAATATCACGGCTCACAACGTGGATCTTCAGCGATTACATACAATACAGTGTCTGGCAGAATATAAGATGGCTAGATGAACTAGACAAGTTGAGAAAATAATGGCTCTGCAACGTCCATGATAGAGAGGACTGATGATTCTTTGGGAAGGTTCATGTCAAACAACGGACGGTTCATGAACAATAAAATTTTTCAATAAAAATGGAGCAAAAGATTCATTTTTGCAAGGACTTCAAATGAATCCATGATTTATAGCTAAAGGGGTGTAACATTTCATTTCTCTTTGACTGCAAAGTATAGAAAGAATTCTAATCTGGTCCGATTTCAAAAAGGTTTTCTGACCCTCGTTCTAGACTTTAAGGCCGATCAACCTATCATTTGATATTTTCAAAGATATAAAACCAATAATTCAGCTAGTTATTAACTAAGTGTACCTTGACCTGTTTGCCGCCACGGACGTGATGAATCGTCCTTGCAATTCAACTGTCTCGTTCCAAAGGTGAGATAACTTGTCTTAAAATAATATGTTATTCTTTCTCCTTAAAAAATGCAACAGCTGATGATAAAACACCCACAAGAAAATGAAAAGCAATTTCACAGAATGCAAACATATGATAGAGTAGATCCGAATGCATTCAGTTAAGGTGTCATTTTGTGACGATACATGTTTGAAGATATCTAATTCTCATTTAAAGTATCAAAATATTTTTTCACACATTCATGTAAATACTAGAGGCATTATATATTATGTTGTACTTGTAAAATGATTTCAATGATTATTGAGAACAATTCAAACATGCAAGGAAGTGTTTCTACTTTCGTCATTTTCTCATGAAGGGACCTGACATAAGAGTTACTATATCAAGAAAAAATATACCTGGCAGTGAACTCGTCAAATCTGTCCCGTAAGAACGAAAGGAAAAATGAACTTGAAAAATCCTCCGTAGTGCATCTTGAGCTCTCTGACGTCATGTATTTTTTCCCGAAGATAACCACATCTTTTTTTTTGCTCAGTACAAAACTATATTTGCTTATTTCACTTCAATATGGCGCCGCAAGATCTCGGTTGATGCCATGGCTGACAATCCAGATAAAAACACACTGAAAACGAATTCATAATCAGATACCTTCGTGTTTCGAAAGTTCACACGATGCTACTTTTTCTCAATTGTAAAAAAAAAGGGGTGCTAAGTGGGAAAGCCTTCGTTACTCTTACTTACGCAGAAGGTTGTATGTGTATTGCAATCCTCAAGTTGAGTTTAATGTTCACCTTCGTTCTTAAGATACGTGAGGTATAACGTTCTATTAGCCTAACAGATACATTATACATAAACACAAACGAATTTATAAACCTACGAACATCTAAGCACACATACAAACACACACACATATACATATACATTAGGCATATTCTTCTGCATTGTCGATTCCCCTTTTTTAACTTACCCCTCCTCCTTATCTTCTTCCTTTCATAACTTCCTCCTTCTTCTGCCTTTTCTTTCTTTCTGCTCCTCCATCGCCTATATCTGCACCTTGATCACCTGCAATTCCACCTCCTTCTTCTTCACCGATTTTTTTCCTTTTTTTTCGACCTCTTTTTCTTCGATTTCTTGTTCTTTTTCTGGTTTCTTTTTCCACTTTTTCTCCGATTTTTTTCTTTTTCTTCTTTTTCAGATTTCTTTTTCTTTTTCTAGATTTCTATTTCTTTTTACCCGATTTCTTCTTCAATTTCTTGTTCTTTTTCTGATTTCCTTTCTTTCTTTTTCTACTTTTTCTCCGTTTTCTTCTTCTATTTCTTTTTTCTTCTTCAATTTATAATTATTTTCATTATTATTATTATTAATATTATTATTCCCTGTTGACATAATATAGCTGCAAATCCGTTACGCGTAGCTTCGAATCAATTATTGATTATAATCGAGTGAAAAGATTTGTACCAAAAGTGAATTTTGACAGAAAATCGCGTTGATAAATGAAAAATTAGGCTGTATTGTATTTCAAAATCTTGCACATTAATTTAAACGATTTAGCGAATCTTCACATGCTTGCCAATAATAAGAATAAAAAATAAATATCTCATTCGAGCTAGCCGTGAAAAATTAATGTAATTTTCAATCGTGTCGATTTTTTCCCACAAAACTATTATTGTGTTTTCCTTCTCAGCGCCAGCTTTATCTAAAATGAAATCTTTCAAGGAATTATCGCCATTTTGAATGCGATCATTAGATGAGGATTAACAGATTGCAGAGGGTGTTCACTTAAACTCTTCTCCGGAGAAAGTAACGAATCAACGGGTGAGTAAATAAGACAACATGACTGAAAATAATTGTTTTTAAAGCCACAATTCGCCGATAATTGTCCTTGACTACAGACAGAATTTTTAACTCATGTCATTGATAAAACCTGGACACTGAACCAATTAATAAACCAATAACCATTTCCTTAATTATGGTTCGTCCAAGCCAAGTAACGGCTGTGAGATCCTTCACTAGTTTCGACATAATTAATTCAAGTTTTTTTTTTTTTTTTTTTTTAGATACGATGCAAAGTAAAATCTCTGCCACGAACCAGCCTTACTTATAACAGGTGTCTATATACAATTGAGAGAGCATAACACAAAAATATTCCACATCTCTTTCTTTGGTCGGCATTTTGATATAAACTTTCCAAGTTTCCCCATACAAAATTTGCCCGTTGATCGATTTCCGATTCAGATTCGAGAATCATAGTTAATGTACAACGTCGTCTGGCCTTTCCAGCTGAAAATCATTTCAACTGTTCATTGATTTGACCGTTTTGTCTGGTCAATTGACATCAATATGACAGCACTTTAACGTTCTTGTTCTGTAGCATGGCGACAGGGTCCATACAAGTCGACTCCAAAGTCGAGATGTGTAAAAGAATGTAAGAGGAAATATGCGATGAAACTTCAAGATAAAACTGAGGCTGCATTTCCTTCTTATATTCTCACAATGTAGAAGGAAACTAACAAGGCTTTTTGGTATCGCGATGCTGTGTTAGTGGTAATGATGTTTCAACCCCGAAACCTGATATCTAGGAGTTACCATCTAATAAAGGCTTTGTTGGCAGTGTGGCTATTGGTTGAGCAGTAGCATCTGTGCGAAGATCCCAACCTAACACACTTATGAAGTGAATCCGAGAATTTGAAATTCTAATTGAATGATATCCGATCTATATTAATGAAGCACCTTATGTTAAGTGCATTGTCAAGCATAGAGTTCTTAGTATACCTATGAACTGAATATATACATAGGGGCATTGTATTAAGTGCATTGTCAATATGGAGTTCTTGATGTACCGATGTACGGAGTATATATATTTAATGAACCTATATATATATGTGTGTGCGTGTTCAAAGAAAACAAGTTGTCGGAAAATTGTCAACTGGAAAAGTGTCGTATGTCGGGTCGGGTGGCAAACTGCCGACCGGGAAAATGCCACTGGGAAATGCCATTGCCCGGTAATTAGTCAACCAGAAGAATGCTAAAGGGGAAATGTAGTCGGCTGATCAACGGTCAACTGACGAAATGTGACCGGGAAAAACAGGTAAATTGTTCGAGCGGAAAAATGAAGGGCAGAATATTGCCAGCGTTGAAGTGCGACCAGTAAAATGACCAAGAAATGTCTTGTCCCTGCCTGTATGTATGTATGTATGTAATTGGTAGAAACTTATCAACGTGTGTAGTTATGTAACGATGTAGCTATCTTGACAAGTATATATTTCGGTGCGTATATAAGTAAGATGGCAATCCTTCGACAGGGCAAGCTCAACCTTGAAGGACAAGAAAATCTCATTAAATTAAATGGAAAAGTATATAACCAACGCATCTACCCGATAGTTACCAAGACAAAAGACATGCACAGGAAAGAATCATGCTCAACATGAGATTGAGAGATCACAAGACAACACAATATATCAGATTAGAAGGAAGTTCAAGATATCATAGTGTCAATTAGAAAAAAATCAAATGGTGATGGGCTGGTCATGTTGCAAGAATGACAGACAACCTAATCGACATCGGGACTCAAAACAAAGACGCCTAGGGATTGCATGCGAACTGAGGACGGCAGAATATAAGACGGAGGAACGAACTAGACATGTTTAGAAAGTATTAGCTCTGCAATACCCATGATAGAGTGAACTGGCGGGTCCTGGGGAAGGTGTATGACGGACAACGGACGATAAAGACTGATGATGATGATAGGTAGAATATACATATATATATATCGGCATTTAGGTAATTCTGTGGGTAGATATCTATGTGAGAATGCACCTTTGTATATTTGTACGTAGTTATGTACGTGTGTATATTTGTGTGACAAAATAACGTAGTTTCAGTGTAAAAAGTGTTTTAAGAAACGATCATTATTAAAAGCCAAAAAATGAAAAAACATTTTTCATCACGATATTCTCAATAGATTACCTTTGGTTTTGTTGCTTTTAAATTTGTAGCGATGTTATATTCTTCACGACAAGAAAGTTTCAAACAGTTCTTCCCGAGGAAATGATGGCGTTAGAAAAGAGAAATTAATGAGCTTTTTCCACGCTTCATGCACTTAGCTTCGATGCCAAGAGAGAAGAATTTCTCCCAATAAAATCGTTTTCCTTCCAAAAAGGCTAGGCTGACCTACCCACCTTGAAAAATAAACGTGTGCACCAGCAAAAAGAGAAAATCAACGAATATGCTACAGGCTACTGACTCACATTAAATACACATGCGATTATGACATAATTGGCAAGTGGGATGGAAAAAACGCATAATTTTTATATCAGAAAATTAACCAGAGAAATGACAAATCAAGATGATAGATTCTTCATCTCAAAATTCTATGCAAAACCTCAACTTTTAAGATTACGTATCTCCAAACTTTGGCTTTTCTCTGCTATCCATAAGTAGAGTGACCCTTTGAAAACAGAACATTTCGTTTGCTTGAATGGTGAAAAGCAAACAAGAAAAAAACGATTACCAGTTATCTATACAGGGGAAATTTGGGGGGGTGGTAGTATTTTAGACTGAGTCCTCAGAGGTTCGGATGGTGGTGGGAGGTACTTCGGACTGGGATGTAAGTAAAGAGAATGGATGCTGGCTCTATAATGACTCACTGGAAAATAAAGGCTGAACACTTTTTTCGTTTTTCGCCTTGATTATAAGAAAAATGAAAAACCTGACTGATGCAGTGTCAAACTCCACTCCTACTCGCAACTTTATATATATATATATATATATATATATATATATATATAAATATATATATATTTGCTTAATGAATTCGGAAATATTTAGGACATGACAGTTTAGATCAGTTAATAAGTCAGCCATTCAACCAGATGGTCATGATCTTGAATCACGGTAGGGAAATGTTAATTCTGAGCAGTAAGTAGCTTTGGTTTACGGTCGGCTTTGCGGAAGAAGAGTCCGAAATAAAAACTTCGACTACAATTGAAAACTGGACACTTTGTCATAATGTCATAAAAGATGGTTGACTTCACGATAGATGAGCGCAGAAAACGTCATAATGGAAAAAAATATATACTGCTTATGACGTCATAATGTCCATTAAAGAAGCACACAAAAATAGAAAACAAAATAATGACAGAAATTTTCCCGAAGACCTAGTTTTGTTTCGCTTGGACTGATAATAAGTTATAATAATAATGATAATAATAAATATATATATATATATATCAATTTGTTTCAACTTTACAATACTGAAAGGTTTGCTCCTCTGAATTTGATGAGCATTGTTCATGTTGCAGGGAGAAAACAAAGTCTACTCAAACTTGGACTGGATCTTGATGATATGCAAATAATTTGAGTGGCTTTTAGCATTGATATCTTCCATGTCCCACCTACTCAAGAGGGCACAGCGTGTGCTAAGAGCTCAATACCGTAGGAAAGGTTTGCTAGAATAGTTTTCTAAACATTAAGCCACTGCGGGCTGCCTGAATATTTACTGGAAGTGAAAAACTACATACCCCTTCTGGTGTTTTCATTTGGTTTGAAATGAAAAGTGTCTGTTGATGGAATTTAGGATCCGTACTTATCTAAAAGGTATACTGGCACATTTCAACCCTTTTTCTGCCAATGAGTCATGTATTGACATTTTGTCGTGTCCTATCCAACAACAATATTTTTATTTAACCATTTCGCCTGACTATCTATCATAGGATAATCTAAAGAAGACACTATCCAAGCTAAATCAAATGATTTTCGGACAGCATTTTAATTTGTGAGGATTTTTTTCATCATTCTTTTTCACAGTGGTGTTTTATATTGCTTTAAAAGATCATTCATATTATATTTCCTATTTTTCCGAGAAATTATCAATGTTATATCACTCACTCACATAATACGATGTATTACTCTCTAAATGTTCGAAGGGAATTAATGAGCAAAATCCACCCAAAAAGATCTCCGGTTACGTCCCTGTCTCAGAACCTCGAAAGAATCCATTTCCATTTGGTCTAAGGAATTAAAAGCAATTCAGTAAAGGGTAAGCTAGCTCGGACACAAGGTTTGTAAAGATTAATTTTAACCTTAATTTGATTTTTATTAGTAAAAAGAAACTGACAGCACACTCATTGTATGTGGTTTGTTAGGACGAATTTCCCCGCGTTTTTGTTCTGTCAGTGTCTTATATTTTGTTCTTCAGTCTTTTTTCTCCGTAGAATTCCGGCTGTTTATCCCCGGCCTTCTTTGGGTGTCTATCGTATCCTGGAATGTTGAAAAATCTTGTTTCAAGGTAGCTTGAGCTCATCCCCCTCTCATACGCTGCAATCCGTATTCTGGTTTGTACTCTGAGTTGTCCTATCATATATATATATATATATATATATATATATATATATATATATCGTGGCAATTTGACCATTGGAAGTTGAAGAAAAATGTGTTTGTGTGTTCGCTAAAAAATTGAATCAACACCCCACTTCCACCTTGTTTCACATGTCCAGTACATGCAAAACTCCAGAGCTCCATTCTAAAAGAAAAGAAAAAACACCATCCCAGAGAACTAACCATTCTCATCCTGACCCTTCTTCTCTCTGACACCTCTTATTTTAAATCAACCTGGTTCTCACTGACACAGATCCAAACATCCCCCCTTACAGACCTACTAAAGAATCCAAACATTTCTACCTTACTCACCAACTAAAGAACAAAAAAAATACATCTCCTCATTTCATTCCTCAAGTCTCAAATATTTAAACAGCATACAATTTCCTGCACAATTATTTTGAAAAAAAGTGGCTAGCAACCAACAAATTGCATCAAAAAAATGCCTGCTCGATAGAATATTTCAAAATGGAACACCTCCTTTTCTCTTGAATTTCCTTCCCCCTTCCAACTGTCAAATTATCAAAATTCTGTCGGATCACTTCAAATCCACTCAATAAGCATAAATGTGTAATCTAGAAATGTGCAAACATTCACTTGTTTGGGTTATCAACTGTTCACCGTGTCACCCTTTCGGGGATTTCAAAAACAAAACAGTTATATCAATATGGAACTTAAGAAGTCTTGATCACCATATCTACCAGGATTTTAATAAATACCCTACGTCATGCATATCGTAAATTATTTTATACAGCGTGATATCATTGATATCATTTTATACTACACATCATTTTTTCTTGAAACAGTATTTTCTCCAGTAAGTTACCCCAAAACGTATTTAACGCTCAGGGATCAGTTAGGATTGGTATATATATATATATATATCTCGAACTCCATGATATGAAATAAAATATACAAAATAAAATACATATAGAAATAAATTACACATACTAATCTCCTAAAATTAAATGATGAAATAGTTGTGAAATGATAAAACTGACTCGTATGGCGGATAAAAGTTGTTACTTTTATATGAATATTGCTTATCTAAAATATTCTGCCATCAACATAATTACATGACTGTATATATATTCGTGCATGTATGTATGTGTGTTTATGTGTGTGTGTGTGTATGTCCACGTGCATATGTGCAATGAACAGTGTGATTCTCTTGTTTCTCTGTCCGTAATAATGGACATTCCCATTTAAAAGTAACAATTTTTCCAATAGAACACGTATTTTCCAATATTTCCCCAAAATATCATCTCATATAAACCCAATTACATCGGAGATTCTTCCACCAGGGTCAACTAGTACACACACACATACACACACACACGAACATTTATGTACAAATATATATCATGAAGAAATGGGTACATGATCCGACAGAAATAATCGTAAAGCGCATTATAAATGATCCTCCGTTATTACACGGTGAATGTATATTTGACCTATACAACGTAAATAGAATGAACAATTAAAGACAATGTACTGCAGCAGGAATTGAACCTGCTGCCTATATGTAGTCGCTTCAACGTAGCGTTGCTCCTACCATTGGGCAAAACAGTCTGCTGGTAACTTGAGAAACAATAGAATATATATATAGATAGTGAATGAACAAGAGACAAATTTGGATATAAAGCAGTTATTTGAATCTTCGACAACGCGGGCTGTTTTGAATATAAAGTAGATAATTGTTTTATTTACGCTGTCTAAGCCAAATGATAAATTCACTGAATGATAATAGGGGATCATTTCAAATAAAGTTTCAAATAATTTAACGCATGAAAGTACTGCCATGAATACTGTTACAAGTTTGGCTTTTAGAATTTTTTCAATTCAATTTTTTTCCTTTTGTAACTAGGAACTTTTACTTTTTCAGTATTGTTTTGATTTATAATTTAGTAGTGTTTAACTATTGGATGAGGTTCTAGAACAGAACCACAGTTATTGGCTTTCATAAGGTTGGTCATAAACTTTCTGTTGTTTTCAAACTGCTCAAACCCTTTGAAGTCAGTAAGGTGTTTGTACAGCATACCGTAAAGAGATACACAGAATATTTGATTGTTGAACACCAGTGTTCGTGTTTGTATAAGCAAGGAACATTATTCCCGTACAAAACGGTCATTTTATGAAAGAATCATAACTGAAAGCAAGAAAGCAAAAAACTTTTCTCATTAAAACTTTCTCTTAAGATTACCTTTAATTTTGTTGCTTTTAGATTTGTAGCGAAGTTCAAGAAAAAAGAGTTTTGAACAGCTCTTCCTAAGGAAATGATGATGTTAGAGGGAGAAATTAATGAGCTTTGTTCACGCTTTATGCACTTAGCTTCGATTTCGGAAGAGGGGAATTTCTTCCAACAGAATTGTTCTCCTTCCAGGAAGGCTAGGTTGACCTACCCACTTTCGACAATAAACAAAGACACCAACGGAAAGATAGCTACGTCAGTTTTACAGGCTGCTGATTCATATTAAATAAATGTGTGATTGTGACATCATTGACAAGCGAAGTGGAAAAAACTAATAATTATTAAGAGGAAATAAACCAGAGGAATTACAAACTCAGATGACCGATGTTTCATCTCAAATTCAATATAAGACCTTGACTTTAAGGACAGCACGTTTTCAAATTCAAGTTTTCATCACCATCTGGAAGAATCAAATCTGCAACTGACATGTAATCGTCTTATTATAGCAACGCTGTTACCATTGAGCTAGACTACCCGCTGGTAAATTGACTGTTCAAATGACTGCTTTATGTCTAAATTATTTTCTTGTTCATTCACTTTCCGCTTTTGCTTTATTGTTTCTTTAATTACCGGCGCGCTGTTCAGCTGAATGGTACGGTCGACGCCATGTTAATAGTGGCTACTTATCGGTTGCAAGTTCGATCCCTACAACTACCTATTTTCTTCTACTCACCTTGTCTGCACGAATGTTACATTTACTCTCTCTCCCTCATATATGTATATATATATATATACGAAACACTGTCATAAATACTGTTGCAGGTTTCATTTTTACCTCTCAAAATTACCATATGATTGATTTTTTTGTCAAAGAGACCCTTGCTAACGTTTTTATTACCATTGTGGAATTTATGATTCAGTTGATATAACGGTTAACTAATGAATGTGTTGCTAAAACAAATCCATAGTGATTGGAAAAAATGTCAAGAGGCTGGTCATGTACGTTTTTCAAACCGTTCAAAATACTATGGATCGGTGGGATGTGTTCTATACCATAAAGAGATTCACTGACCATTAGACTGCCGAAGACGCAGAAAATTATGCTTATGGTTTAAAGGGGGGATCCGAGACCATTCTCGAAGTACAATTAGGCCATCATCCCTCTCCAGTCATGTTGAGATTTAGTTCGTAATCTCCATTCTTGTAAGTAAGAATCCATCTTAGCTGCTCATGTGTGCCTCGATGATATTCTCGAGGTGAAAGTTGAGCATTTTAAAGGGATCATGTTCCATGAATAAAAATTGAACGTTCAAAAAGGAACTTTGCTGCCACTCATTAGGCGACAGTGAGTCAACATCAACTGGACAGCAACGTTCCAGTTTCTAACGACTGGAGCTATGTATGAAGGACAAGGGAGAGCATTTTAAATAACTTGATAATATAGTAATACATTAAGCGTAGATAAAAAATAAACCAAATCCAACTTTGCTGTAATATATACTTTCCCTTTAATCAACGGATACATTCATGGCAGCATTTTACGTGTATATATATATATATATATATATATATATATATATATATATATATATATGCGCGCGTGTGTGTGTGTGTGTTGGTGAAATCTAAAAAAAACAGGTGTTACATCTCTAAAATTCTATTATCGCGTTAGCATTCTCTATGCATTCCACAGAACTCGCACCGGTTGGGAAAAACAAATTTCGCGATTTAACACCTGTGCTTTTTTCATGTTGAATTTTCTCTTCGCCTTCCAATTGTCATTTTATCAACAGTCTGTCGATTACTTTACATTCACACAACACACACACATTATATATGTAAGTGTGTGCGCAGCATTATAAATTGACTGAAAGAAACTAATGTTGGAACAGATACCGATGTACCTATGATTCTTTTGTGGGCACGAGCTCCCAGATATAAAGAAAAGGAGTAATCTTATCAGAGTAGGGAATCAGAATAAATATGAATTGTCTTCTCTCCTCCCTAGCAGAGGTTCACTTCAATCCGTCATTGTTTCGACCTGGTCACTTGTTGGGTTAATTCAAATCTCTGACCGAATGTTTCTTCTCAGGGACTGGACGACAGAGTTTATGAACATTGACTGGAAATCACAACCTTTTTATCGTGCAATCTGAACTCTTTTTCTTTTTCTCATCTTCGATGTTATTTCGACAGTCCTGCGCTTCAAGTGTAAAATGTGATGAGGAAAGAGAGTCTCCCCAATCAATATGAATGAGATTGTAGAAATGGTACAAGTGAAACTGCGTGACCACATTGAAGATGAAAAGTTGGAGAGTCCAGATAATCCGAAAAGATTGGTATGTTAATGATTATAGCCAACTGACTCGAATATAGCAATGTGTAAGGAGAATACAATGTATATGAAGAATGCCCTTTTTATGAGATATCAATTTTCATTGTTAGTGAATATAAAGTCAGAAATGGCTTTCCTTCGTGTCGAGAAAGGAGAGAAAGACAAGTGTTCAATTCCTGGCCAATATTCGTTTGGAACCCATTTTCTGAGTTTCTGAATTTTTCTTATGGGTTTATACACTGTAATACAGCTAGCCAGTTATGCACGCAATGAATGACTAAATAAATGTCAAGAACTCTTTCAAGATTTTCTAAACATTCTGCAAAAAATGGTGCTGGGCTCTTTCGTATCAGCTTTTGAGTCTTTTTAGCTTATATGGTAACAGATTCTTACTGTTGATTAACTAGTATGTACAAGAGCTAACTCTTCTTCTATCTCACTAAACATTATTTTTAGAACGATTACTGAAATGTCTTACTAGTATCAACAATTTCCCCACCGGCCAGTAATAACCAAAGTGTGTGCTGCGGTTCCTCTCAAATTAATTGAGAAATCAGAGAGAAAAATGTTTGGAAACAACTGCCCACGGTACTACTACTGCTAAGAGGGGAGTGCGGTCTATATACCCCCGTCGGTTAAATAAAGGGTTCGGTTCATTACTTCCTCCACACCAACCAGATGATACCTGATGAAGGCCGTAGAGTACATCGGCCGAGACGTTGTATGAAAAACAAGCAAGATGAGGATATTCCAAACAATAATAGAGATATAACCGTTTTTAAAAGAAGAGAAGGTTATCAACCAAAAAAAAAAAAATCAATGTAAATATTACAAAAAAGCTTTACACGGGGGTTTGTGATGATTGATTAAAATAATTGCAGTTGGGATATCTTTGCTTCCCATTGCCCCTTACATTTTATCGCAACCCTACTGCTGTAGGCTCTTTTGATATGTGTTGAATTTTCGGCATTTTTTTTTCTGAGGGCGCACCCTGGACACTTTTCTTTATATCTTACTCTTTCTATTGACTATTGAGCGGTTCACGAAAAGGTTTTGGACCACTCAGATTTGAGAATTATGCGTCAATCAATATTGAACGTGATTGAAACATATATGAGCAGCAGACAGCTAACTGTTGTCAGGGAGAAATCAAATATTCAGGAAGAGGGAGAAAAAATATGAAAGAAACCAATGATGACAGCGAATATGTGCTGAAAGTTCCATTGACAGCTTGTCGTTTGCTCATTCTTTGGAAGTATGGGCACGTATTTCCTAACAGTGGGGGAAAACTGAGGCGAATTGTAACGGTGAACACTTCGCTGCACTTCTAATTATTTTCTCTCTCTCTCTCACTCTGTCTTCCTCCCTCTCTCTCCATATATATATATATATATATATATATATATATGTGTGTGTGTGTGTGTGTATTTGTTTTGAAACAACATAGAATTGTTCAAAACAAACAATAATGTGTTTGCTGAAAGAAAACTGAATAGGACAGTATCCATTCAGGGTTCTGAATCAATGAATGTCCCATAAATATAAACAAAGAAATAAATGTGTGTGAGTGTTTGTGAGGGCGGAATACTCGTGTATGCGTCGGGACTTTCAGAGTATATTTCTAGGCAAAAATAGTTCACTCGACAAATGTGTAATTACATTCAGTCGGAGATCCGAAAACGGAAAAATTTGAATCAATTCTTAGTGCCATTTAGCGTCCACAAGATCTGAATAAAAATATCCTACAGTTTAATAATAATAATAAAAAAAACAGCCAAGTGATACGGCACGTTAGTCCACCACCCACTTATCGCAGGTTCTAAGCGTCCTTTCCATTCTTCGAAAGTCGACAAAGTATTTTGGGGGGATTGCTATCAGTTGGTGTGTCATATTCTGCAATGGACTATCTACCCACTCTCAACGGTGAAAAGCTATAATAAGCAAAGGGCTAAATTGGGCCTAAAATGTTTTTTCATCGAATTTCAAATTGTCGTAATACTACCATTTGCCGTTACGTTCTCGTTTTCTTTATTGAAAAAGGTTGTATATGTTACAGTAGAATATATTATAAAGAAAAAATTATTCAAACTGATCATTATTTTGCAAATTAAATCTGAATAAATAAAAGTTATATACTAAAAAAGGTGTCTTGGTCATGGAACAGCCAGCGATCTTCTACCTCACCCTGACGTGTATTTTTATGGACGTCCTTTACTTTCATTCAACTACGTATGCCATCAGAGTGTTGCTGTTTTTTTTTTTGTTTTGTTTTTTTAATATATGAATGACAATTCTTTTCCAACGCGCGCTCTGAATATCATAATTCAATGGGTTTTCTCTTTAGTGAAGATTTGAACATCTGAGTATAATCAATTAGAATATTGGGTCGGTTTTACAATCCATCGGTCCAATTTCGATTCTTCCGATGTCAGGCAATCGTTGATATTGCGACATAAACTCATGACGACAAGACATCAATGATAACTTTTATTTGCTTCGCTGCAAAGAGAAATAGTTGTGTATCCGTTGAACCAACTAGTTGTCAAGTATCTGCTGGTTTGCAATGTATTCTACGATTATGTATATAAAAAAGAAAAGATGTATCAATTTTGTCGGGAAATGGATTAATTTTCCAAAAGGAGTTATCTCCGTTGAAATAAGAAAAAAATCAAGCATTCAGTTGGAATTGTTATGAATTCATTCAGACAGACAAAATATCGAAAAAGAACTTTAAGATATTTCGTACAGTATTTCATGGTAGTCAGATAGTAAAACTTATGCACACAGCATCCTACTATTTGAAACTGTCAGCCAAAACTGCCAACATAGGTTTCTTTAGTTTTCAAGTTCATCTGGCTGGTTGACTGAGCGACTGGCTATATGTATATATATATATATATATATATATATATATATGTTTATGAATCACGCGTACTGGTCGCTCAAATGGACAAGAAGGGCTGAACCTTTGAACATATACTCCTTATGTTTAGAAAAGTATCGTTTGTTTTTTTCAATCCCCCAATAAATTCTTTAGTGCGCAATTCCATTTCCAATGTAAGTTTATTCTAAATTTATCATTTTGACTTTCAAAGAGGTCACTGCAAGAAAAACACGAGAGCAGTATCTTTTTTATTGATCCCCCTTTTTTCCAAATTTTTCAATTGATCACCCTCATCACGGCATGCTGCCTAGAGATGTAAGGCACGTGACGAATCCATCTGCGAGAATAACCAGTCCTGTTCGTATATTATGCTACCGCGATACTATTACAACTCCGACCGAAGTTAATTGAGCTTGTCTGTTCAATGTTTACTGGCATTGGCTACTAATGGTCACGCATCAAAGGGGATATTGATGGCGTTTTGATCTGTGTCCATACGGCAGAAGTTGAAGTTTGAAATAAGCAACCTGTCGAAAAAATACCTCCCCCGCCTACAGTACTTTCAATCAATGCGTTATTTTAAGGGCCCCATCTGACACGAGCCTCCGCGTGATCCTGATGGTTAAGGGGGGTGTAGTCTCTGGTCATTTTGTCAACTGTCTTCTCCAATTACTCATCAAATAAGTTGCAGTAAAAGTAGAATTGAAACCGGTCTGGTTAGCCACCCTTTAGAAAGCCTCATGCAACCAATTGCTTTTGGAAGCGTGTGGTGTTGGTTGTGATCAACTAAAAGATTGAAAAAATGGGTGATAAATAAATTTCTTCCTTGTCTTCTTTCCGGCAGAGATCACTTAAAGAGTCCAATTATAAAAAGTCCAAATTTAGCATAGATTTATATTGCAAATTGGACTACCACTAAAAACCATATTAAGGGAAGGGGATTTTCAAAAAGTAAGAACGTATTTTGCATAGACATGAGGGAAAAAAAGTAAATTTTCAGCCCTCTGGATCGATTGGTATGTATGAAGGTTCTACGCACGATACATACATACACAGCATGCCCAACCTAAAAATTGGAGAGACCTATGTGGACAGTTTGTGTGAGAGTTCTGATCGACGGATTTTAAAAAATAGTGAAAAAGCTTAATTTAAAAACGAAAATTAATTAGATGGAATAAAACTAGTAGTGAATTAATAAAAGGGAAAATGCTTGATGCTTTAAACAATATAAGACGGAATTTTTAATTAAAAGCAGCAATAAGAACATGGAGTGAAAATAGAATAATAGCAATAACTAAGAGTGTATCGACCCAGAGAGTTGTGGAAAAAGGCAACAGTAATAAGATGGGGCAAAACTAGTAAAAAAGCAAAGTTGGCTGTGCAAGGATCAAATTCCCTTGATTCATTAAAACCTAAAAGGTGAACAGAATAAAATTCTTTTCGTCGTACAATATCTTTCCAAAACTACGTACCCCCTTTCAACTCCTCTCTCAGTAGCTCTCCTACGTGACTTTTGCAATATTTACCAAGTCCAGTCGACCTGAGTTGTGCATTAAAAGTGGGAGTGAATTCATCACCAGGTTTTGCAAACATCATTGTGTCACTTTTATTAGTTTACGACGTCACTGGTTCTCGGTCTGGTCATCGCCATTAATCATTATTGTTACATTCAAAATACAGTCAAAACTCAATAGCTTTTGACAATAGTAGTAAAAATGAAGAATGTAACGACTGTGAATCCTTTGATGGAAAGCAACCATACATTTGTGTAAAACTAATAGAGGATCAATTGGAATAATGTAGAGTGTATTGATAATACTGTCGTGATAACACACAAGGTCGATTTTGCAAAAAGGTTTGAGTGTTTCTAACGTTTGTTACATGGCTCAGATGGACATCCAGCCCTGAGAAGGAGAAAAAGGCCTGAAGCGGTTGCACCCGAAAGAAGCTCCTATAATGCAGTACTTGTTCTTCTCTCTGTTTGCTCTGCGTTTTGGTTGAGCAAAGGTGATTTCTCTCTATTGTACAAAGATGGTAGTTGATTCCACAAAATATGAAGATCCCTTTGAGATATATATATATATATATATATATATATATATATATATATAATGCTCCTTTATTCAGGGTTCAGCACTCTTTAAGTGAGGTAACTCATCCATTGTAGGCTTATGCAATGCTCTTCCATAGGAATGGATCATTCTGGTGGATGAGGAATTTATGTGTAAGTAAATATATCACTTAAATTCAGCCTTACTGACCATCCAGTTCTATAGCTCAGAGGTAGGATATCGGTCTCCGGGTCTGAAACGAAGGTTTCAATCCTGCCTCATGGTACTGGAAGGGATAATGGAAAGTCTATAGCCACACTGAAGAGATGTAATACATCAAAACAGCTGTCCGTGGATCACGCAATAATACATATATATATATATATATATATCATAAATCACACAGAGTTATTTGAAATCATCTTCCGTAGTACTACGGTTAATATATCACTCAATTTAGACAACGTAAGTAGAAAAATAATTTAAAAAATTAAATCAAGAATGGACTGCCTCAGGAATCGAACTTGCCACGGTGGCAAGATAAGGAGCAGAATGAATTATAAATCGGTGACAGATTCGATTCTTGCAGCAGCTCATCTTATTTAATTGTTCATTCTATCTACGTTGTCAAAACTAAGTGATGTTATCAACCGTTGTACAATGGTGAATCATTTCTAATGAGTTCCAATATGATATAATGCAATCTATAATGTATTCTGTTGGACCAACCTATGTTTCGAAAACATACTATCGCGTTGGAAGAGACGAAAAAGACCGATAATAAACAAGATAAGAACTTGGGTTGAAATCAGATATTGAGCCCTTGCATCACCGGTGGCTTTTAGCACAACGGTAAGCGGCAACCTATTGGTGGCAGGTTTGATTCTAGCTGTAGAATAAACAATTAAAGAAAACGGGGCTGCAGCAGTGAACGAACCTGCAACCAATAGGCGTTGCTCCTACCATTGAGTTAAATAGCCGCCAGTTATGAGAAGACCTGAATTAGTGTTTTTCTTTAATTTTCTATTCTAATTACATTGTCTATTTGAAGTGATACAATAACCAAGTAATTATCATTTCAAATGAGAGTTTCTTTATAATATAACGCAATTTATAATCATTCTGTTGGATCATATACATCTTTTTTTTAATTCGCACACTAACATTTTTGTACAAGCAAATGACATTTTATAGACATTTTATGAAATCAAATAAGTAGGATGTCCCTTGCACTCAAACCCTTCCCTATTTGGCCATTGCACACCCCAGCTTATTCTGTGCAAGCATCATCCCTCCTATAATTTTTGAAAAAAATAAATTCTCAAAATTTAGAATTCATGTGGTCAGTTTTAGTGTTAGTGCTTCCTGCGTTCAGGCCAACTATCGGATTTAGAAATTATCTATGGATTTTTTGATTGGATTAGGGTTAAGTTTAGGGGTACGGGTTTTGCTAAGAGAAAAACGTGCTTAATTGTCGGGGTAGCGTCAATTCCTTCAAAATAATACTTCCCAAATCGCATAAGCACTGAGAGAAAAAGAAATTCGCATCATTGGTTTCTTATCACGAACAGAATTTATTATTCAATTCCAGCATTATAGTTACTTTGTAAATAGAACCACCTTTCGAAGATTGAGGGGTTTTTTTCCCCAAAAACTTCGAAATCCCGGAAGATTGAAGGTCTAAAAGATTTAAAACACATAAAATGAAATGAATTTTCTTCGCTGGAGTTTGATCCTTGTCAATGTATTCATGTGCTTAGAACCAGTGAGCCAATAGTGTCTCCATTGTTGAGGTTTGACCATTAATTGACCAATAGGGACGTAGGAGATCGGTGTCTAGTATCCTATGTTGATTCCAGCGTTGATTTAACAAATTTACAGCCCAATCGTGCACAGCAGTTTCTGAGTCTGTAAAATGCATACACACAAAATAAGAAACATTGTCAACTTCATAGCAAAATTACACGCACATATATATATATGTATATATATATATATATATATATATATATATATATACATATATACACGTATGTATGTGCGTGTGCACATGGATGCGTGCGAACATTCTTACAACGCGTTTTGCCTAACCAATACTTTGTGTAAAGGGTATTCTCCCAAGTTTCAGGTCTGTCTGCAGCAATTTCCCCTTCAATCAATAATTTTCCGTTACCTATTATTTGCGTGCAAAGAGTGGCATGACGGAAGGCTACTCTTTAAGTAAAGAGGCCCATAAGACATTTCTATGGCGACTCTGCGGCGAACAATTTTGCCGGTTTTCTGATGGATAGGTTCACTGGAGAAGCCTAGCGTGGAAGAGAAGCAATTATCGGTGGAAAAATCCTTTAGGCGAGGAAAACAAAGCTTCTACCATTGAACAGCTCTGTTTCGCTCGAACTATATAGAGTAGTAACAGAATTTACTAATGTTACTAGAGAGCTATATGCCTAAAAGGATCTCACAATTCGTCACATCTTATATTTGGTGTCCCTTCTCTGACGTGCTCGAAGCAGATACTGTAAGGAAGAGTCGTCTTGGAATGTACGCTTCTTTTCAAAACAAGTTCACCCATACCTTCAAAATATGACGGCAGTATCTAAATAATCTTTCAGTTACATTGTACTTAAAATAGTATCAAATCATCATGTTGCACACTATTTTCTCATCCATTTCCAACCAGAATGAACATAGTTTTGTGTTTTCGGTCACTGGTCTTTTCGGCCAATGATTTGATGAAATCCCGTGTGCTATAAGCTAGAATATATTTTGTTAGTTTCGTATTTAGAAATAAATTTCACAAGACCATAATTGTATAACACACTTATCCTTTATTTTCTTTCTTCACAAGATTTCCATCCAGCTTTGAGTTAACTTTGTCAGTAAGAACCTTACTGACGACGCTACCACAGGATGATCATTTAATAGTTATCCCATTCTGTGAATTCAAGGAATGAAATACAAACGATTACATGGTGTATTATATAAGTAGATTAACCACGTTGAAAAGACTAAGAAGGGAAATATAACATCATTCTCTTATTTCAAAGGCTATCTGTTTTCAGCTTTTGCTTATATTGCAGTAACAGGAAGCCACGAGAGGATATTATGTTTGATGTTTACCTTCTCCCAGGCGTCTGTAAAGAAAGTATTTCACTTGTTTAACCTGTTCACTGCCTCAGACCGGATAACTCGTCTTATCAAGTGGTTTGTTCAGTACCAAGATAACCAATCTTATCTATAATGTTTAGAGGTCGTTGTGCGCAAAAATCCTATGCTTTGCAAATTTTTCCTTTCACAAAAGTATTCAGTCATTGAACAATGGTGCAATTGTAAATTTCAACTTGTCTAACTAGGTAATATAAACCGTTAGCTATTGGATCATTTTCAATAAATATAACCATGAAATAACATTATAGTTATTATTATAAGTTCAACTATCAAATATGAGTTTGCTGACGTGAAAAGCTTAGAAGGAACTATTGAGTTAACTCATTTTACTATAATATCTAACCAATTCGAAAGATGGCAAAACTCTTATAAGACAGAGCGAAAAGTGTCAACAAACTGTAAAACGTCGAGAGATAGGTACAGGTTTATTGATTGCCAGGTGTCTTCACCAGTAGATCCATGTTCACAGGTATTTAACACTTGTTTGAATTATAGAGATATTTCAACAGATTTAAGCTTATGTATCATTTATTAGATATTCTTTCGTACATTTTTGCTGATTCATATGAGAATAAAAATCCTTTTCTTTCTTCCCTGGAGATTTCTACCCGAAAATAACTGCACTAGAGTTACAACGTTAATAAATCATCTTGGCAATGAACAGGTTAATGACAATCGAGAAAATAAATTTTCCCCCAACATTCCCAGGGTGCAAAGCTGAGCATATATCACAAGTGAATATCAATCTTTCAGGCTAATTATATAAAGACAAACGGATTAAGGACATCTGATACCGTGTAATATGAACGTCAATGACGCTTGATGTTGTGCCCGTCGAGATCAAAAGACACGCCTCTCATACATGTTAACATTATCTGATCGAATGAGGACACTATATGGCACTAAACACGTTACCCACATCACGAACTATATGACCAAATCTGAACACATGGGCTGCTCTGAATTTGGCTAGGGGAAGTGTATACAAAGGACACGACAAAGCATTTGACGAGCACACACTCTGGGGAAGTATTCCCACGACATTTATCCGCCCCTACCTTCAAGTGTGATGCCTCGAAAAGTCACACAGTTGTAAGGACAGTTCGAAACAATTAAGGTTGTCACTTAAATCTCGCTTTCGATCTCCATTCTACGACCATCTAATGTGAGAGCTCTCAACAGCAGAAGAATGAATCGTGCACTTTTTTTTTCTATTTCTGATCGGTAAAGAGATCAGTAGTTCAAAGAATTGAAATAACATCTCAAACATCTTCAGTTTTTTATGGTTGAGTTCCTCCTTTGCTCCAAATGTTTTGTATGAAAGGGCATGCGAGACTGAACAAAGGATAAGGCTCCTACTTCCAGTCAAATAATTTAACCATCGTCGGAGCTAAATGAAATTTGACTCTCAAATTTCTCCTGGTGTAGTTGTCATTCTATTAGAGTCTGTTTCTATTCGCTTTCGCTGAGTTTTGACAGCCAAACACCTGAATTGTCGAATATCAAATTCTTCCCAGATCGATTTTGTACTCTTTTGTATACCTCCGTCGTTCAATCCCACGTACACTTAGATTCATATGAGCTGGTGAAGGACTCCGTTTTTATAGGCCTCGTATCAACATTGATCCGTTAGCTTAAAGTGTGCTATTAGGAACGAAGGAACGATGGTAGGAGAAAGAATTGAAAGAAGCCCTGTTTAAACCTGACAGAAAATTGAATGAACGGGATGATTGTGGATTTCCATACGGTTTAAATTTCTCAGCTTTATAAGAAAAGGACTAGAGAGAAACTACGTGGGATAAAATGCAGACTCGCATGTGACAACGAAATACTGTGGAGATCGGTATAATTGGACTCTCCAACAATATTTAATGGTGATATTTATATATATATATATATATATATATTATATGTATTAAATCATCATTTCAGGTATTGCAAACAGTTTCCCTTACGCCCAGTCACTTTTACAAAATACCTACATTACTAATCTAGAAACCCTACTTTCGGAATGTCCTCTTTACGCAACCTGTTTTAGAAGCCGTGAACACCCTTCCTCTTTCCCTATCTCTTTCTCTCTCTCTCTCTCTCTCTCTACCCAATCTCCAGTACCTCCAGCCACCCTCCAATATAATATCATCATTTTGGATTTAGAAATCGCTAAAAAAAACCCAAGAGACAGACCTGAAAACTGAAAAATTATCGTCTCACACTGGGATTGAACCTGGAACCATCAGATTACTTGCAAGATGAGGATGGTCCGAATATTAATAGAAATAATAATAATACCTCATCTCAAAAATTCAGACATATAAGAACGATATTAATTACATATTTCTCATTAGGAATGTATGTCGAGAGCAGGCTGTAGAATTAATCGGCAGAAACGTTGAGGTAGCAAAGGGAAAACAAAAACAGCAGCAAAAGCATTGTACACTCGAAGAAGATTGTAGAATGAATAGATACGACAATTTTAAAGTGGCAACAAAGAAAAACAAAACTTCAATGGTCCAAGCAACACTTGAAATTCTCTAACAATGATCGAACCTTTCTAAATTTAATTTTCGTGATTTCGAGTAGAAATACGTACGTCTATTGCGAATCAAGTGGCGGCCATTACGGATGTTCTCAAGTGCCAATAGCCACGGGGGAAGAATTTAGACATTTTTGTCAGCGTATACCCATCGGGGGAAGATGAGTGATTGTAAAAGGAATCGAATCGGGAATTTTATTTTCAGATATTTTTCCATTTTAAATGTATCCAACGGACAAAGATGAATTATAGTTTTAATTGTCTGCTTCAAAAGGATGGAAATAGTATAACTGCACACATAGACAGACGTATAGATGCACGTACGCGAAGAGACAGACAGACAGACAGAAAGAGAGGGGAGAAGAGAGATAGCCATACGTAGATAGATATATCAACTTGTATAGAAAGCGATATATAGGAACTTTATTACATATATCCCAAGAAGGAAAATGCTTCCAAACATCAAAAAAAAAGTAATATATATATATATATATATATATATATATATATATATATATATTATATATATATATATATATATAAATAATGTGTGTGTGTGTGTGTGTAATCATCATTTCTCAACGCCGGTCCTTGGACGTAGATTAGGACTCACCACGCTTCTCTATCGTGAGCATCGCGGTGCCAATACTCTCTGAATTTGTCTAGCCCATCTCTCCATTTAGAACTCTGCTGGCCACCGCTGCACATGTGATCTCTGGAGAAAAGCATGAATCGGAGGGATAGATAGAGTGAATGATATTATACAAATGATTAAGCAATAAATATTGAGATTGGCTCGACACTTGGCAAGAGGAAATGACAAGAGATTTGACAAGAGGTAAACTGGCTGAGTAGTAAACGCAGAGTGAGAAAGAGAGTCTGAGAGAGACACAGAGAGTTGAAAGAGAAATATGAATTGGTAGAAAATGAGGGAACGGGAGCTATTTAGATTTTCTTCAGATCTCAAACATGCAGGTCTATTTGTTTATTTTCGAAAAAAAAAAAAAAAAAAAAAAAAAGATCTTCCCATAATTGTAAGTTGATAATGTTATACCGATATCACTATCATCTCATACTTGGCACTGCCCACAAAAAATCACAGATATATTGGAATGTCTGTGAGATGATCCTTAAAAAAAACTAAGTACTGAAATTGTTTCGGTGGAAAAGTCCATTGTTTGGAGGATATTATTATCAGAAAAAGTGATACCTATGAGCGAAAGAATGCTTTATTACAGACAGAGAAACCGAGAAAATCACATCGTTCATTATGTAAGTGGATTCGAGATTTTCCCCTGCGAGACATTTTATCGGTTATCTATAGTCAATGCTGTTGCGCATGCGTATTCATTCATAATGAATGACCATTCCTAAAAATATCAGCAAAATAGAACTGCTCTGCAATGCTGTTTGGTAAGTAGTAAAAATTAGCACAAAAACAACAATGAACTTCTTCAATGAGCACACCTTGTTCATATTGTCAAATCGATTCCAAGAGGGATGAAAACATATTTCGAAGAAATAAGGGAATATTCTCGAAGAAAGATAGCATGATGGCACCATATGATGAAGTGTACTTATCTTTTTCATCCTAATCCTTGAATGCTTTTATTCTTGAAAAGAAAAATTGAGGTGGCTTTGGAGAAGCTTAGAGGATGATGAAGAATTGGAATCGGGAAGAATAGCTTCCGAGAATGGATCCAACGAGAATGTCCCCGAAAAGAAAAGATCAGAAAAGTAATTTATATTTGATCCGTGAAACGATATATGATAAAAAGTGAATGCCCGATTTGGAAAACTCATTTTTAATGCATCGACGTATTCTTATTTTTATTTCATTTTTTTGTGGGGGGAATGTATTAAGAGATTAGGCTTAGTCCTTAGATATCTTGGCTTTGGAGCAGATCAAAAAAAAAAAAAAAAAAAAAGAGAGGTTTGCTTTACTTTCCAGTCAATTGCAGAGCAAACTACGATCTGCCAAGAATATCAAATGGTTATTTGTAAAATACCACGTTGACTCAAGCTAACATAGTTTGACACAAGGGCAAATAGACAGAAGACAAATGTAGTTAATTTTAGGACGTCTTACTGGCCTAGAAAATATCAATCTAAAATCCTTGCCATTGGTCAGCTTTGAATACCCCCCCTCAGAGACAGTAGTTCGACAATATTGCCCGTCTGCATTGAAAATGATCACTCAAAATTCTGGCTTTCTGACTAGGCTCGAACACCAGTCATTGCAACTGCTTTAGAAAACTAAGCTATATTGCTTTTCATTATTACGGTATTAATATTCACCAGAATTAATTGAGTTTGTCACATGACCAAATTGAAGGAAAGACATGATATTTTTTACACGGTAAAATAAAATATATCCATGCTTTTTGGAGAGAAAATAGGGAGTGGCCTTTTATGCAAAAGTAATAGATTTAGAATTTTTACATGTGAAAATGAAGGATTGCCTTTTACCTAAATGAATTTGAATTTGAAATAGCATGTTTGCAGATTCACTTAGTTTGCCGATCTCTTCGTTTTAGATATTTAGAGACCACAACCAGAACTGCCATCATAGGTTTCTTCAGTTTTTAAATTGTTCTTGCTGGCTGAGTTGATTCCAACATTATCATAGAAATGCGTGGAAAATCAAAAAGTTTTGAAATTGGCCTTCAATTGAAGCAAGCATTAAAACCAATGCATTAAAACCAATACACCCTTCCGAATCGTGAAACCTTACCAAGAGACTGACCCGTAAACAGAGAAACATGCAATGTGCACATGAATGAATCATACCTTACATCACATGGAGAGACCGCAAGACGGCACAGTACATTAAGGGAAAACACGAGTCTGGATCATTTCGTAAACAATTTGGAAACCCCCATGACAATAAGAGGGTCATGTTGTAAGAAAGGCAGAATACCGATTGACATCACAACTCACAACCCAGATCCCTAGAAATCAAACACAGAACCCAGGCTGGTACAAAATAAGACGACAAGACTAGCTGGACAGGTTCGGAAGATATTGGCTCTGCCACGCCCACAATAGAGAGGTGTAGCAAATACTGATTTCTACGCCCAAAGACGGATGATAAAAGACTCATTGGATTCGACGGTTTATATCCGATAAAATATGATGATTGTAGAGACATTTCATTTGGAAACATATCGTCCCATACTGGAGTTACCCGAATAGCAAATTGAACAGTCGACCATGTAAATGAGTAAGAAAATAGTTGCTGTCCGGAACTCGAAATTGCATCCACCAGGAAGAAGTATTAATTCGGCCTTGCTGTACTGACTGAGCTAACAACACTACTTAGGGCTGTCCGATTTGTTACTCGATTAACACCCGCACCGGACGATGTATATTTAAAAAATGTCTAATATATATATATATATATATATATATATATATATAAAATAACTAGTGTCATCTACGCACAGCCTCATTTAGGTCTCAAAATTTAGAACCAAAAAAATCAATTTATCATAAAAAAAAGATTTGCTCATATTCTTTTGTTTTTTCTTTTACAAACGCGAATCATCTTCCCTTAGGCCCAATTTATTTATTCTAAGATCCGCTGAAAGAACTTCCAAAATCTAAAATATAGAAGAAGAAAAAAAAACACGTCGGCATTTGCAATAAGTAATTCATTTGCAAATCACTCTGAATATAAATATGTAGATATATGCCTGATTCTCTGTGTTCTGTGAAAGGGGAAACATGTCAAAAGAAGATATTTCTAAATGGCGAGAAGGTAGATAGGAATGGCAAAAGGCCAAGCTAACTTCCTCATCTTTCCGTTTGGGGATTCAGGAATATGACAAGATTGATCGTTGTCCATTGACGCCTTATTTATCGATTAACACGTTGGCTCCTGTTTGTTTGATATTCTCGAGGTATTGTTCTCTATCCGTCTCAGTAAACTACCCACGCCAAGCCAAGTACTGAAAAACTCGGAATAGTCTATTACGCTCGTTTCCAACAAATGTTTTCTTTATGCCCAACGGATGCCTTTTTATACTTAATGGATGCTTTTTTTATACTCTTTTATTAAAGTTATTTGTAGAATCATACACACTAATTATTGTAAGAAACGATTGGTGGATTGGACAAATATCGATTTTTATTAATTCTTCTCTCCATTCCAGCAGTAATGCTTAGTTTGTGCCAGATTAAGAGATTTTCACATCTCACCTGTATCAACCAAGAGTTTCTTTTTTTTTTAACTGAGTTTCGTATTAAAGAGCCAAGACTAAGTATAATAAACGGAAAGCAGGTAAGCATTTTTAACAGCCGATGGTGCAATAAATTAAGTTTTTGCTAACACCCGAATACAGCCGATATCCTTGTTCTATCAGATTTCAATATTGTCTCTCCAATCTTTCACCTATTGCATACCACAGAAACTGATGCTGTTTTTGCTCCTTCAAACATATCTCAGGTATGGATTCTGATTTCCCATACTTTCCCGACTATACCGTCACAAATTACCTAGCTACTAACATATCTATGAATGATCTTTTAACATCTGTATTCTTTCCAATGACTGGTTAGTCTCATCATGAAACAGTCAAGAAATTCAAATAGTGATCGCAACAGCCATTAATTAGCCCCCTGATAGCTTTGTGTAGCTTTTCGACCACAACTAATTGACAGATGTAAGAGTTAAGGAAAACTCTCTCACATGGATGTGTCTTTGGGAACTTCTCCGTGTATGGATTGGAATTACCTTGCTACCTGATTGGTGGTATGATTTCGGCGATATTTCAATGGACCGATTAGTATATCAGTCTCATTTAGCAAAGAAGTACGTCGTTTCACCTTTGACAGAGTCTACACCTGACTAAAGCTAAAGAATAGATGAGCCTAATCATATTGGTAAGAACATCAAGAACAAGGAGGAGTTTGTCGGAAATGAATTTTGAACGTTTATCACTCAACGTTATAGACGATATATTTTTCATAGCATGGTGAAATAGGAGAAGCAGCGGGAAGCAAAAAAAAGCAAACAGAAGAGATCAGTTATTAACAATAGATTGATTTAATCAATGATCAGCCCAAACTCTATACGTAATCCTAACACTGAACCTAAATTATTGAATGAATCTCCCCAGACTTCTGTATGGAAGTTTCCTAACATCCTATCATGTTTGCCTTTCGTTTTTTCTCGTATTTCACAGAAACAGTCTCTCTCTTATATTACTGGGTAGTAATCGAGCTGTATGCCATAGAAATTCAGAACGAAGTGATAACAGCCTGACTACAGATTAGAACAACGCTTGAATACGAAAGTATCCGTGGCCAAACCTTTTGAGCCTTTGTCTATGTAAGACAAGCTTCCTCGACCTAAAATGTGAGTCTGATATTCGTCTGTACCTACGTTTTTTTTTTGAATTCTGAATTGACGTTGTTTACTTTAAAGATCGTAGAACAGATCTATGCAGAACGCCAAAGAAAACAAATTTTTGAAGGAAATCTGTACAAATTATTGGAAATACAATAGACAGCAAAATTTATGAAAATAATTACATATAAGAGTTCCTAAACAATTTTAGAATTCGAGTACTTCCTCTACTACTTTTACTTCTGGGTATGAAGACGATTCTAATTGAATTATGAGAATACTTAATCTAAGAGTCTCTAATTTTAAAATATCATTCTTACTCTGTTGATGACTTGTACCGAATACGTCAGCTGAGATCATAGTGATGAAAAAGAAATCAAGAACCATAAGTTCAACAATGCATCCACCATCCGTGCTAGTTGTAGCATGAGGAGGAAAAACAACAGGAAGAGGGGGATGAGGCAGTGGAAGAGCAAGTTCTTTTTTTAATCTCTTGATTTTCATTCCTGTAAAATTTGTTGATTTCGAAATATTCTGCGAGTACTTTTTTTTTGATAAAAATCGTGAAGTTCCATTTTTTGGCATTTTCTATGTGTCATTTGGGGCTTTTCTCTTCGTAAAGGATATGCAGTATTCGATCATTCTTAGATGACGGTTCGTAAAAAAATCACCGAAATAGATTTTCTTTAAAGACATCACACCTATTTTTTCTTCCTATTTTCGTTGTTCCACATAACAGGGACTGACTGACCGAATGAGAAGCGTCTAATTGAGATGCATGGATACATCTAAGAAATGCATGAAATGCCAAAAAATACTTATAATCTTAAAACAACTAATTGTTTTCGTTTCCTGCATTCACTGCGAAAAATGCAAATAATTTACTTCACTCCTATTCATGATTTTTCTTCCGGCACGATTCACTAGACCAGTTGCTCTCTCCTGCACCCTTTCATGCGTGCATATTCTTTCCATTCTCTGCTTTTTGGTGCCTTTACGCTGGTCATGGCTCCAGATGTCCTTGCCTGGGCTCCACTTATCATATTACTACTTACTTTTCGATATGTGATCCATAACTTTCCCAAGGGCATTGGAGCGAAATTAAGATTAAATGTCACAGTCCGAGTTTAAACTCGGCTCATTGAGTCCGTTCTTCGTGCTATTAACAGTCTAACCGATCTGCACCTCCTTCTCGTTCTTTCATTTCTTCATTCTATCCTAATCAGTTTCAAACAGTTCCAATCGTCGGTCGCCGATTTCCCGATTTAGTGTAAAGGTCAGTATCTGCCGGCCAAATATTACGGGCAAAGAATATGAGGAGATTTGCTAGTCTTGCTCTTTTGAATAATTAAAAATCGTCAAGAGAACCGAATGGAGAAAAATACAAAATCTACAGTTCAATGATGTCATGATGAAGAAGGCGAATATGCACACCACTATGAGCGATCTTTTCATTTGTCTTTTCTTCCTCTTGAACCCAGGAATCCTTGAGTCGGCGGTAAATGCACTTGAATATGAAACTTTTTGAACCTTCCGCCTGAGGAGAAGCCGTAGCTTGTTCTATGATATCTTGTACGTGACCTATCTCGTGTACTTTCAGGTTGTCTAACAATAGTGAGAGAGATTAGGTTTAAAGATCAGGAGTTCTAGCATTTCAGTCCTACATAGCAAAGGGAAGCTATCAAAAGGCCTTTGTTTTCTTCTTATGAAAAAGATATTTGTCGCTTTTGTTACCAAGTTGTGATACTAGCTAGAACAGAAATTGTCCTATTATAGAGGTTAAAATGAACGGAAATAGCACTGTTCATAGTAACCACCTGGTTGTGTATGATGCATTTTTGTAATTCTCTTGACTGAAACAGTTATGTGTTTCCTACTGATGTCAAAGATTAGCTTTTGAGCCCAGGTGAAAGCTAGAACTATTGATGTTGTTGCTGTCCCCTTTTGCATGATTTGTGAAACACTACGTCCTCACCCTAAAGCTGTACCTATCAAATATACAGTTTTCCTCACTTTATCACATCCTTTTTCACACACCAAAGATTGTTCAAGCTATTTAGATGTGAACCTTGGAAATGTACCCCCTATCAACGTCCATACATTTTCTATTGGAGGGAGTTCAAGGCTTTGGGCAGGCCAGGTAATTATTGTAAGTCATTCTTAGTTCATTAAGTTCTTTACTTTCTTGGTTGTATCACAGGGTGCATTATCCAGCATAAAAATGGGCGGTTAATTCTCAGCTGAATAGAGGTGTTAGACAACATGTTGTCACAGAGCTTCTTTATAAGTTTCAGCATTCGACTAGATATGAAGACAAACCAGACGGGCCCACGCCAGCTGCAGAGATGACGCCCAAAGCCATCATACTACCCCCTCCGAACTCCACATTTGCTTAAAACATTGAGGAGTCAGTCTCTCACCTACTCTGAGTCTTACAGTGTATTTACAGTTGCCATCAGATCTCAGTATGTCGGACTTAGATTCATTACTAAAGTGAACCTGGTCCCACCTCCGAAGTCGAAAAAATGTGACCTCGAGCATATTGAAGACACTTTCTCTATCAGATCAGAGGCTTGACTGCAGAAGTTGGTTAGTCGGCGTTAAACAGGGGGTTTCGACACTTTCAAAATTGAATTCCCTCCAAGATCACGTAATTTCTGCAGCAGTTTGGAATATGTCTGCAATGGATCATTTTACGATCACCTACATCAGCAGCAGCCTTTCATTTAACAATAAAAAAATCGATTTATTTAATTCATTACAACCTCCCTTAGATCTTGCTTGCTACTATATATATCATCTGTATTTGAGAAGTCTTCATTAATATGTTCTATTAAAAAACACTGGGTAAAAATGTTTTTGCTTATTCATTTCCATTTACATTATTGATAATCAGTCATCGAAGTATTTTCCCTGGCATTTTAATGACTTGACACTACCTTTTAGCAAAATTTGTTACTCCATCACATTGAATTTTCTCTAAGGATTCGGGAATTTTTTGACATAATGTGTTATTCAAACAAATTTGCATTATTGTTATTCATTCGTCAGAGTATTGTCTTGACTTTGTATGAGCCTCCACTATTTTCCAGCTGAATACCATTGTGTCAAGTTAATGCAAAAATGTTTCTGTTTACACTGAAGTTTGATCTGACCTGCACTTTCTGAGAATTTCCAATATTTGAAATTCCACGAACTGTTTACAAAATAAACTGATGGTGACACGTCTGGAAAATATGCAGCATGCGGAAGACACTTCCCAAGGGGACAAGTTTTGTCATTTGTCCAGCAAATGTCAATCGATCAACTAATGAAACAAAATTCCAAGATAATGTTACAACCTTCAAAAGGGTATACACATAGCAGTAACGAAAGAAATTAATATAGTGACCCATAGGTTGACTATGATAGCGCATCCAAAGTACAAATTTGAATTTGACACAAAACCAGCAGAGATGACAATGAATATATACAGCATTTTTGTAGAGTTGAAATAAGTGGTCGTATTGCCCAAGGGTTGCTGAGGTGATAACAAAGAGAAAATGTCACTGAAAGAGGTACCGCAAATGAACGGCCGGTGAGCATTGATGAATGTAACAGTATTACAGTATTAGTCTTAATCAGGAATGAGTTTGTATCAATCAGCAAATCGCACGCCCTTCCGCAGGTTTTCCGAAATCTCCCATCGTGAGTTGCTTGGGCCGCTTGAACAAAGAGCTTTGAATTTCGGCACCAAAAATGTTTGGAGAAGAAAATACTAAGGGCCTGTCAGTTTGCGCCAGGGAACATTGACGATTTCAATTGCTGCTCTCTGGTTGTTGTCTTTTGTTACAGTCAGGCAGCAGGTGAGAGACAAAATGGGATTAGCCGGTAGGCGGTATGGGGGAGGATCTCAAATGGTTAACGTTCGACAGAAGTAGTTTAATTAATTTGTGTTCCGAGTTTTCACAAGTGTTTCTTCTCAAATCGAGGAATATGGCGTTCTGGTAGTGCTTTTGGGTTCGATTTTGTTTGTGCATACCGGATACCATTGGAAATAAACCTGCTCGATTTTACCTGACTAAAGATGGTCTTATCGTATTTCTTCTCTCTCCGAACAAGAGAAAGTTATTAATCCGGTCGGTCTCTCGGTCTCTCGGTATCTCTCTCTCAGTCTCTCTCTCGGTATCTCTCTCTCAGTCTAATTCTCAGTCTAATTCTCAGTCTCCCTCTCAGTCTCTCTCTCTCTCAGTCTCTCTCTCTCTCTCTCTCTCTGTCTAATTCTCAGTCTCTCTCTCAGTCTTTCTTTCGGTCTCTCTCTCAGTCTCTCTCAGTCTCTCTCGGTCTCTCTCTCTCTCAGTATCTCTCTCAGTATCTCTTCCCGCGTGTTCGTGATGGCATCCTGCGATATGAATCTTTGTTTCGGGCGTCATCGTTCTTGGATCGATTGGTCACTGAATCAATCCTAAAGCCTTCATCGCAGGAAATATACGTGCAACAAAATGCAGGCACAAAGTAACAGTATCAGATGCCTGCATCAACAATAATAATTAAAAAGATGTAATGAAACGATACTTTTGCGCCCGGAACACAGGAAGGAGAAAACTAAACACGGGGGAAATAGATATCCGACGAAATTAATGAATGAAGCTACCAGGAAAGACGGGCGAACTTTTTGGTTCCTTGATTAATAAGTATAATACTGAACACACACAAACTGCGAGGATAGATCAATAAGCCTATAGCCTGGCGCAGTTGTTGACTGAATCTTCACGGTATAATGTTCAATCTACGTAATCATTATTCATCGCGGAATTAATTGTATTGACAAGGGGGGTGATTATACAGAAAATTAAACATTTGTTTAGAATAAATCCATTTTCATCATTAGGCTACGGACTTATTGATCTACCAATGTATGTCAGGCTTAATGAACAATGAAGTCAGTGACTACCTTGAAATATTCAGCTCGTTAAGGTTTGTTACTGCTCAACCTGTTACCTGGGAATTGGAGCTTCTGTTAAAAATCTCGATTCATTAAAACTAGTTAGTCAAACATTTTTTTTTTCAAACTTTCACACCAGAATTTATTCTTCGTTAGTGTTTCACTTTGTCAATTTGATTATTCTTAGTTCTTGCGCGAATTGACATCTAGACTCAGTGAAGAGCAATTAAGGTTTTTCCTGTAATTGGCCAATACTTACGTTCGGAACAATTTTACCTTTTGGCATTATCTGTTGACGTATTATGCAGGATGGAGAACATGTTCTGAAGACCAAGGTGCATGTAGTCGCAGTTGATATGGAAAAAAACTGCAGTAAATTAAGCATTTCGAAATGACGGAAGTGAGGCTGTCATTAACGCCACCCCAATACACATCGCTACAATTGCAATATAACCTAGAATATACATACACACACACACACATATATATATATATATATATATATATATATATATATATATATATATGCAAATGGATATATATTCCAACAGAAATAATTATAAATGCGTTGTATTATTTTGAAACCCTTCAGTTATTACACGGTTTATGTATCATTCTTTTCGAAGTAATTTACCGCATTTATATGTCTATATATCATAAATGCGGTATATCACTTTGAAATTAATGATGCATTCAGATATGATACATGTATATGTATGTAAGTCACATGTACGGTCACACACGCATGCATTTACGCAAGCACACAAACACACTTATTTATTCACGCACACATACACTAACACGCATCAAAAAGATCAACACGGATTGAGGGAGAGACTGGAGTGGTTGATAATATATAAACAATCAAGCAACAAAAAAGGGAAATATGCAGGGTACTTGGGAAGAAGGCATGACAACAGACGGAGCAAAAGGCTGACCGACCGGTGGCAATGGGACAGTAAACTCGTTAGGAAAAGACCAGACACAAGACGGAGAAATGATGAGATAAGAAGGTTTGCCGGTAAAACATGTCAGTTATCAGCGCAATCGCAATCGTCATAGAAGGAAATGGGAAAGACCTTTTTCCTGCAGCTGACTTACAATGACTGATGATGTAGATGATGATGATATACAGTATGGGCATAATGTCTTTCCCGAGTTTCTAACATGTATCTCATAAAATCTCCGCTAGGCACAAACATATGGTTTATTGCAAATTTATATCTTAACACTTTTTTCTCTGTTATCTCTTATTTGTGAACTTCAACATGTGCTCCATTTCTTGGCCGGACAACGTCTAAGCGATACTCGATTTCACGCCATGTGTTCTACAACATCTCGTCAGTCACCGTTAATAAAGCATCCGTTATCCTTTTCAATATCAGGAACTGGCGAACTGAAAACATGTCTCTTGTTATTACGCGGTTAAAAAAGAAATTTGAAGAAGGGTAATGTATTAATGATATGTGCATACAAATTATCACAGAAGAATTTGATGATCTCTCTCCTCCCCCACTCTCTCTCTCTCTATATATATATATATATAATGATAGTTAAAGAGAGGGAGACTTTTGCGACTAGAAACGGTACTTCGAAACAGAAATACTAATACCCGTCAAAAAAGACAGGCTTTCATTTTTTTCTAAGTATAAAATAATATATATATACATATGTATAATTAGATAATTGAGTGCATATATACGTACATATATACATATATATATATGTATACATATATGTATATTATTGTGTCATCCACAGACAGCTGTTTCGTTGTATTACAACTCTTCAGTGTGGCTATAGACTATATATATACATATATATATATAGCTGTAATTTGTTTGATGATTAGAAAAGGAGTTGATAGAAGCTAGGCAGAGTACGATTTAGAAAAACTGTCTTTTCGATATGTTGATACAAAATCAACTTGAAGCTTTTCTGTGTAATAAGTATTATTTAAGTTAACATCATGAGTTGGCCAGTGTGCAGTCATAGTGGATTTGATATTCATGTCGGTGAACACTCAACAGAAGTGACACGAACGACAAATTTTTGTATTTAATGTTTAAATCAGTAATACTTTCTAGACTACATGCACACATTAGCGTAATATCCGTAAAAAAATGACAGACTTTTTATGCTTTCAATAGATGAATAAGTATTTTAGAATATTTATGTTTTGACACATTAGTTTCAGTTGCACAGATCTCCTTCTCCTTTCTCTTTAATCAGCTTTAATGGAAGGGAGAGTGTAAAACTTATATTTTCCTGCTGAACTTAGACACAGACACAACAAATTTAGTTTAGTTTAGTAAGTCTGCCGCGTTTATGTGTCAGTTACAGCAGTCAGTCTCACTAGCTGCCGAGCAGATATTCTTATAAGTTGTCCTCTTTACCCCTCTTTAAGCAGCTTCAAAGAGAGGATTACAGTAAAACCGAGACGAGATCAGACCAACAAACCAACGAACAAACCATCTCTGCAACTATTGTCTTTATATGCATAGAAGGGATGAAGAAATTTTGACGACTAGGGTAGCCTACGTATTAGAGAATTTAACGACTTTGGTGGCATAAGCATAGTGATTAAATGCAGAGACCAAGTCAGTGAATTTGTATTTCCATAGAATTAGTGTTACTTCTAAAAGCTGTAAGCTTTACAGTCTATATATATATACATATATTGTTCTGTAAACTTTCCATATCGTAGTGCTGGGCAAGAACAATTTCTTTATTAATTTTTTACGTAAATTTCAGAGTATCAACGACCATGTGTGATGCAAACCACTTTTAATCTGAACTGTGTAATTTCAACTTGTCCTATAATTGTATATAAAATTATTCCAAGTTCTTGTCGCATGTAATTTGGTTTTAATTGTGCTTGTATTTGTAATTTTATACTTTAATATGGATTTCGTCTGCTGCTTTCACCATAGCCCTGTTTCGGCAGTTCTAAAAATCAAGACAAGTTTCTCTGTGTCATATTCGTCAATATACCTATAAATATAACTGCATGAATGAAATTTCAATTCCTATAAATCTTCTTTTTTTATTATTCTGTAATTATGGATTTCAGTCAGAGTGAAATTATTTTACATGGATTTATTCCATATGTCATACAGAAAAATTCAGGTTAAATTTGAATTAAGATTCTTATTTACCTCAAAATTTAATATATTTGATAGTTTTTCGATACTAAGTTGATTGTATATCTTTGAATACGACTACTCCATAATTTTACTTTATATATCTGTACACACACACATATATATATATATATATATATATATATATATATATATATATAGAGAGAGAGAGAGAGAGAGAGAGTAGCTAGATCCATGGAGAACTTACATATCATTAGTATTGCTTATATGTTCTGTTTTCAAATCATATAGAGTTGAAGCAATTTAATACCTGTGGAATGTATCTATATTGAATACGGTCAATATGCAAAGGCAAATGAAATAGATATCTAGAATTGATATATCTTTTGTTATCATTTTCACTAATTAATCTGCATGGAAAAAATTAGGTATACATTTTAATTTCTATGGTGCACTTTTTAAGGAAAATAGAAGTACTGCAATCTCATTAATGGAAGAGACCTAAGTTCGAGAAAGTTGGCACGGCATATCTTTTCACCTAAATTGTTAATTTAATATTGGAGATAATATTGTAACGGACAAAGAACTATATATATATATATATATATATATATATATATATATATATATATATATATATATATATATATATATATATATATATGCGTGTGTTTGTTTGTTTGTTTGTTTGTTGTATAAAGGATTATTTATGGCAACAGTATGTGATTTTGAGGAAGAACTATTTTTCGTCAGGGTAGCAAATCGAACAACCCTACGCACCCATTTTTTAAAAACCATTTATGTGGTCTCGGACTGTTCGATTCTTTACTCACTCTTTTCTCTCCTTTTTCTCTCTCTCTCTCTATATATATATATGCGTATTAACTTAATTTTGATATGAATTTTTCACCGTATAATATTCGATGTTGATGCACGTGATAAATATTCACCACTTAATTGAAAGCATAGGGAAGGAAAGGGATCCCAATATGGTATTGATAATCGTTTTGTAAATGTTTTTTCATCATTAGCAAGCAAACTACTTAGTTTACCTACGTATACATTCTCACCTGCATTAGTTGATGCAAAAATTCGCAACGTAATTCTTCGTGAAATGTTGGGAAATCTTGGAATTTTTTTTTTTTTTTAGTTTATTTAGCTCTCCATGGCTTCTGTGCGTACACTATATAAGAATGTTCCAAGAAAATGACATATCCCTTCCTTCAAGCGAAAAGCTTGGCTGATGGATGATCAATTAATGAATAGGACAAAAAGGTGATCAATTAATAAGTTACTCCTCTCTTTTTTTTTCTAGACTAATGATCACTAAAAAACTCAGATTATCAAAAAATTAGCATGAATGCTACCGGATGCAAACTTAGGGACTGATTTAGCATAAACTTATGTTGCAAACTGAACCCCCACTAAAAGACATGGCTAGGATCAATTAAAGAATAAGATATTTTTCTGTGTCTAATAAAGAATAAATGTTCAGTTTTATACCTTCATTGGTGCGGCTTGTACGTGTGATACGTACGTAGATTCAGAGCCAGACAGAAACCTATGTTGAAAGTTTTGGTAGTCGGTTTTTAATATGAACAAACCACCGATCTAACTTTTGTGAAATTCGTATTTCACGTGCCCAAAATGTTATAATACAGCTCAAAATATACGAATGATACGCAGTAGAGTAATATCTAATATGATTACATCAAGCAACGATTAATTTTTTAACGTATGTAATCATTGAAAAGACATTTTCTTGAAAAAGTCGATAGCCAGAGATACCTGCTGTTTCTGGGCAGCATTTTACGAACTATGTTTGCAAGAGAAATTCCTACCTGATAGTTTTGACCGCATTGAATTCTAAATTCTCTCAATTACGTTCACATCCGGTAATTGACCAAGCCTGAACATGATTTCAAAGCAGTTTTCGGTCAGACGGATTTTTGTGAATCCAGCAAATTTTGGGGAGCATTGTTTTACTAAACGACGACATTTCATCCAGGAAAGAATGTCTTGGCAGAGGACAAAAATTCACAATGCAGAATATCGTCGTAGTTTGAAACATTTCACGTCTTTTCACGTTTGATATTCCCCAACTACCTGAAAAAATGTCGTATTTCAAAACTTAGTGAAAACCAAACTGTAGGCTGGTATTTCAGCTTATATCTGCGAGAAGTTTACAACTTTATATCCATTGAATCATACGTTATTTCAAAGATCATTGCTATCATCAACTCTTCGGACACAATTGATTCGAATATCTGTGTTTCATTCCAAAACTCCATAAAATTGCTTTGATTCATTCCAAAACCTTCCCCAGGACCAATTGAGAACACATGGAAAATTTGGTTGTTTTAATATTGTATAGAAATAGAGTGTTGGTATAAATGCGAACCTAAAAACAAAAACTCTTTCCTTTTAAAATTTTATTTATGTCCATTGAGTATTCATTCTAACTTTGGTCGGGCTGTTTCCATACTTAGGTAATATATATAGCGTGACAAACAAACAGATAGTTCTCATTTATATGGATCCCAAGGAACATCCATCTCCTGTGGTGCCAACTGCTATCAATGAACAAAAGTAGTAGAAGAAAGGAATGGTTACATGTCAAAATTACCAAATGCGAAAATGTCCAATTTATAAAATACCCAACTTATAAAAGGTCCAATTATCACGAGGACGAATAAACATGAAGTACAATGAACATTCAGTGCAATGTAATGAAGTCCAGTTATACAAACACGTCCTATGCAAAAAAGAGCCAATGCAAATACAGCCAGTGCTAAAGAAAAGCCAATGTAAAGAGGGCCAATGCAGTACGGATCAATAATGTAATAAGGTCCAATGCAAGAACACCAAAGCTAAAAAAGCTTATTATACACGCATATGTACACGTATACGTCTCTCTATCATCCCCAAGAAACATTGTCTAGAACCGCTCCTCTGATGTCGTTTCAATTGCTTTTTCACCTCTGTCATTGAAGGTTTGTTTTTCAACTATGTTATTTTAACTTGCTAGTTCGCTGATGTCGCTTCAATTCCTTTTTATAAGATTTTTTTACAATTTTTGAAAAAGCAATTTAAACAACATCACAGAACAAGCCAGATACAATATCAAAGTCAGTAGAAAAAGAAACCTTCGATAACAGAGATAAAGAGGTGATTGAAGCGACACCAGAAAAGTGGCTTCAGGGAATGGGGATGGTGTGAGGTATGTATACATATAGGTGTACGTATACATATGTGTATATATTATGAGTGTATGCTCTGTGTGTGTATGCATAAATTGTTCTTTTGTGCAATGGCTGTTTGTACATGTAGGTCAATGCAAAGACGTCCAATGCAATGCATTGGCCCTTTTTGCATCGGCCTTTATTGCATTGACCTTTTTTATACTGGCCCTGTTTGCATATTCGGACCTTATTGCATTAGACTTTTTTTGCATTTTAGACGTTCCTGCATTTCTGGCGTTTTTTTGTTTTGTTTTTTTATAATGGACGTTATGAACTTTGGCCATCAATTTGGGACATTTTTGGTATAGGGCTTTTTTGATTGGATAGTTTTACTTAGCATCGAAAGGAATTCATGGTGATGCCAGGTCTACCAAACAACATCACAAATCGAAACCAAACACAGGGCAAAAGCAGAAAAAAAAGTAACGCCACAAAACGAGCGCTCTCTCTGCTTGCCAGACTTTCTCCTGCAGCAGCTGCAGAAAAGCCCTGTATCTCCGTTATTGGCTTACCTGGTCACCTGATGCCCTGCAGCATATCTGGTAAAACCTGACACATCTTCGTGGATAGTCGGAGAAAGACAACCAGAATGTTATTTCTCAACAAATATTTCAAGTCACTTTTCAGGAGTATCGCTGGCACTCTAAAACTTGCTTCCATCACAAATATCTCCCGGAAAAACTAGTCTTTGTTTTAGAAGCATTGAACGAAATAGCTCAAGGTCTTAGTTTCTGAGACACGGAAGTTTTTTCAAATAATTTTTTGTGTGTGTTGAAAACCATATTCGAGCAATGGCCGAGGTATCGTTCACTGTTCTTCAAAACTTATCATCTGATGCAACATCATGATCATCAGTACTTTTAGACTCAGTCGTTGGACATGAACCTCCACCAGGATTCGCCACACCTCTTTATCGTGGGCGTTGCGGAGCAAATGCTTCTCACATTGTCTAGATCGTCTCTCCATCTTGTATTCGGCCGGCTGCAATTACACATGCGTATCCGTGCGGATCCATGCTGTGAGTCGTGATGTCTATTGGTTGTCTGCCATTTTTAAAACATGATCAGCCTATTGCCATTTGGGTTTTACATTGGATTCTATGATATCTCGAACTCTTGTTTTCTCTCTAGTATAGTGTGTTATCTTTTGATTTCTCCATACAAAGTTGAGCATGATTCCCTCATGAGCACATTGGATGGTTCTCAGTCAGTGGGTCAGTCTCTTGGTTAGATTCTATGTTTCATCTCCGTAGGTAACTATCGGGAAGATGCATTGGTTGTATACTAATGCAGAAGATTTTTGTATTCCGGAACCTTGTTTTCTTGCTTCCGTTCTTTGGCTAATTCTTTTCAAAGACTATGAGTTTTGAAGAAATCAATGTAAACTGCCTCAGTCGATTCAAGTTTCCTTGCTAGTAACTATGACACCCACTACTTCCTTATCACACATATATTTGAGAAAAATGGAAAAAGATTTGACAAGATGACGTGAAGAAAGTTGGCAAATTAAAAAAGAAGACTTGAGGCTGATTAGTATACTTCAAATAAACAAATCATTAGCTATCATGACTAATAAATAATTTGACGTACTAATCAGCCTCAAGTCTTTTACTCACCATATTGTCCGCGTTCTTCACATCATTTTTATGTAGGATGCTTATTAAATCATTTCCCACTAACTATATATATCTCTTCTCATCAATTTGAGATACGAATTCCGACACAATATATATATATATATATATATATATATATATATGTGTGTGTGTGTGTATTGAAGAGAAATAACAAGCTTATGTATATGTATAGACTATATCTCTAATTCGAAACGAATAGCGTTAATCATGTAATATATATATATATATACGCGAGTGCGAGGTCTATGAAGTATTTTTTTAATTTTTTGTAACATAGTACAAAAGGAAATATTTAATCTGTGTATCCACATTGGTTGTCCATTGAGTTAGTGTGCAGTATTATATCTCGAAACAAAACAATAGCCAAATTTGGAACTCCATCCAAAACACTAGACGTTTTCCTCCCAGTGAACTGAGTTAGCATCGCTCTAAAGAAAGGAAATTATACAATTAATCGGAAGTTCTTTTCCAGAATAATTTCTCGTCCCAGTAATTCTTAATCTTCAGCAGATATAGGCATAATTGCAATCTTCTCACCTATTATCTAATCTGTTACATAAGAGTATTATATCTACAATCATTATCATCATTACGGGTTATCCTCCATAGATCCTCCCAATAAAAATCTTTTGCAAGTCGAAATGGCATTGAGCAAAGGAGTAATCAGTATTGGTTTATACGGAAATTTTTCAAGGGTTTCTCTATCCACAGTTTTGATGATGGTATATTAGGTCAAGTCATCAGAGGTCAGAGTGGTGAGAGAGACATGATGCAGTGGTGTAAAAAGAGAGAGGAAGAGGATGTGTGCTTCCCCTATAATCCCCCCGTTCAAAATAAATTCTGAATGCTTTTTTGCTTTTGCTGTCAACCAGCAATGATCAGCAATACCAGTAATTTAAATGGAAACGTCTTTGAGAAAATTTGGATCACGGTAAGTGCTGCTGAGTTACCGGAGGTTAGAGTGTTAAAAGGCACGGAGGACAGTGGTGTTGGAAAATGAGGGAAAAGAGGGTGTCCGCTTACGGCATTCGAAAAGCGAGGAGATACCTGTAATTCATTTTCAAAGCTAACTCCTTCGCTTGAATACATTGGATTAACATGATTGTTACGAACCCAGATTATTTCTCTTGAAAAAATGTACGCGTGGCACCAGCCTCAAACAAAAGCAGGAAAACAACAATGTTTGAACCAAAGAATTGCCCTTACTTGAAATCAGACGAAGACATTCTGGCTGAACGGAAAAATACTATGTTACGACATCCACCTGAAGAAGGCAGTAGAGTACAGCAAGCAAAACGTTGTGTTCAAGAAATAAAGCAAGATGAAGACTGAAAAGAATTCAGACCGAAATTATTCACTAATGGGCTTTTAGATTATTGATTTTGATTGCTTCGTTGTCGGAAAATGGTTAGCAAGCAAATCATTACCCCTGGGTAGTGAGTTCGATTCTCTTCAAACAAGTGGACTTATCTAAGTAAAGCTAAATATGGTTGGTTAACAGTGAGCAGTACTTTAGAAAGTGATCACCCCATCAATATTGTAGTTGGCCAGAGCTGCATGAGATGACTTTAAACTTGGTAAATATCGCATATTCGTGATTCACCGTGGAGCAATAGTCAATATGCTTGTCAAGCTAACTATCTTACTGCAGTGGGTTCGATCCTCGCAAAATACCCAAAAGTTTGTCGGGGTTTGTTTTTAAAGTTCTGTTCTTGTATTATGCTTTTTCCTTTGCTTTTCATGCATTTACATTTATCAGCTGAATTGTGTTTTCCATCATGAATGAACGATTCCAGATATCTGCTATACGTTAATAGTGTTGAAACAGCTGATCAGACCAAGAGTGTTTACTTGGTGCAAAACAAATGATAGTCTGAATATTACAGGCTTGGGGTTACACTGCATGATGGAGAACTTCCCAACCCAGCTCCCTGATTTCTTACTGCTATGCATTTGCGAAATGTCATGCGACGAAATCACCGGTCGACTCCATTGCTGGGGAAAAAGTTATTTTCTGTTTAGTCTTTCCAACGAGTCGATCACTCACCGTGGCGTTGTGAAGTAGCAGTTTGTTTCAGTTCCAGCAATTTATGATAAACAATAATCTTTGAATATCACTTCGCACTGAAGAGGAGTGTGTTTTACCGCATATCGCTTTAGATTGATTTGTTAAGGGCTTTCCTGGTTCAAACTACGTTTCCTTTAATTTTGATTGCTTTTAATAATTTGGTAGTTAATTACGGTAGACACAGCTCTACAACAGACGTTCGAGAGGAAAAGCCTAATGTATTTATTCAAGTTCAGACTAGTATGACACAAGGCCATGCACTTAGTGGTGATTGAACTTACTAGTAATGTACTGGAAGGTCAACAGGACTATAGATCACAATACAACAGACATTCACAAAGAAAATGCTTACCAAGTACATATTGAATAAGCTTGGCTTAGTCAGGTACAGTCTTGGAGCACTTCAAATCACTCAACAGAACATCCTTCTATTTCAGAAGCCAAGGTCAACAGGACTATCGATCACAATACAACAGACATTTGCAAAGAAAATGCTTACCATGTTTAGCACAAGGCTATCTCTACGTCTAGTACAAAGCCAGGATAGTGGAACTCTAAGTGAAGATCTCCAGAATTATTGTTTTGCAAGGTTAGCACTGTAAACATCATTATATCCAACTCATCTGACAGGGGAAATCTTACGTAGTTATCTTAGAAATGTTAGGCCAAGTCTGGTACAAGGCCATTTACCATCAAGTACTCACGAGCAAATCCTTGTGAGATCAACAGAATATATATGACTCTACAACAGGTATTCAAGAAGGAAAATGTAGTTTAGCTCAATATAATCTCAGTCTGGCATGAAGCCATGATTGGGAAGCATTTAGTATGAATGCTTTGGGAGACCAAGAGATTACAGATCATTTTATGAATGGCAACTAAACAGAACGTAAGTACATATTGAATAAGCTTGGCTCAGTCAGGCAGTCTTGGAACACTTCAAATCACTTAACAGAAACTCCTTCGATTTCAGGAGCCAAAAAGAAGTTGATTCGGTTATTTACCAAGCAAACAATGTTTTTTCAAGACCAGTCTTTTATGGAACACATGACAAAGGAATCACAGGACTTCCAAGAAACCGACAGTTTTAAACACTGGAGTCCGTGTGAATGACCTTGGGTTCCATGCCGAGGACAGAACCGAATGGCATAACACACATGATACGAAAGAGTTCATTATCTGGTGCACGTATCGCACCATTGACCCAATTGTCCCCGAGTGGGCGCCTCAAGGAGTACACAGATATCCACAGATGTGCACAGAACGATGGTTAACCAAAAAACAAAAACTTTGACATCACTCTATGATGAGCGCTGAAAAGAATAAGATGAAAGATTATTACTTACTTCTCGTCTTCTGAGACGCTTCCATCAGTATTTTCCGGAAATTGTTTGTTTTTCGATTTTCATTGAAGGGTTTATGCCAAGGCATTGTCCTGTATATCTCCTTCCAAAGAACATAAATGGCTTCAATCTTGAAATAACATTTTGAATGTTCATCGTTCGGTCCAGCAGTGCTATCATGGAAAATCAGTCCAATGTTCGTCCAGTTATAATATCGTGACGTAGTATAGAAAAATTCGCTCGCTTTCGCGTAAGTTCCCTGGATTCGGGTCAGAAGCTTGTAATCATTTGTCTTGTTTCTGAAGGCCATGACCAGGGCACCAGCAGTGATGATAGGAATATTCCAGAAGGGCGAATATCTCGCGATGGGAGCGACTGCGTACTCGCAAGAGGGTCCAAAGAAAACGTGGGCCCTATTGTTAACCTGCATGTTCATCGCAGCGAGAGGTCCATAAGTGTCCGAGCACTTTGAGTCATTCGTGTTTAACTGTATCTTATACCCGGGCAATAAGTTGGGGTCCTTCTCAACGGTCTCAATTGCCACTTCAAGGGCTGGTATGGTCCTTGAGAGCGACCAGCGGTAGCTGATTTCGGCTGGAAGTATAACTCCAATTTTGACAATTTTTTCAGGTCCAGCTGTCTTGTTCCGTGTTTCTCCTCTTGCAAAAACGGTAAAGAAAGTCCAGGATATGAGAAGATTTATCAGCAAGACTTGATGACGCAGCATATTGTGAGGTTCGTTTATTTTTAGTAAGAGCCGAGCTTTGAAATTTTTAAAAAAATATGAATGGTCTGTGACTTTCAAGAGAGCGAAAGCAGTGTTGATGACTGACTTGGTCGATAGTTTGTAAAGAAAATATTATTCACATGGTTTAACGCACCACTTCAATTTGAATTGGTCTATATTTTGTTTAAGAACAAGATACTAACTAAAGTGGAAAAGCAAAAAAAAAAAGCAGGTCGACAACTATTTTTTTAGATAAGATCGCGGTGGACTATTAAAAGTTAGTGTCTTCAAATCAACAGTTTTCTCGCAAGGTCTCGCTTGGTTACACAGGAAATACTTAGCCATATGTTTGCACAATTTGACATATATATGCTCAGAGTTAGCTCGAACTATATGCATACATATTTATATTTATACATACATATTTATAAACACAGAGACATATACTTAAATATATATGTCTCCATAGACATATTCATATACTAAATACGAAGGCGAAAAAACATAACTATACGTGTATGAACGGTAACAAACCATATTACATACTTGACGTTGGATTGGTCTCTGACAGTCAGGTGTACATTGATATAAATAACAACCAATAAAAAATATTGAAATACTCAGGTGAGTGTTCGAATAGAGGAGAAAGTCTATCACATACCTGTTGTTAAATCAGTCCAAAAAGTTCTGGTTTACAGAAAGTATGTATATTTAATATACAAAATCATTGACACTGAAAAATGGTTTCATTTTTTGGATGGATGAATGGGTGTGAGTTTTTTTTTTGTTTCTTTTTTAGTTCATGCAAATACATTTTTTGACAAAAGAGGAATGTTTATATTTGATATTTACAGTTGTTTCTGTGTATTTTCGCATTTGTTTGTTTTGTTGTTGTTTTTTTCTCTTCTTTTTCTCGTTTTGATATTCTCCCCCTTACTGTCAGCTTCGGTTCCGTTTATCTTAGCCTTTTTTGTAACTGTCTGTTAACTGTCTTTCAGTTTATTGATTCAATGGTGAACCCATCAGTAACAGTTGTCCTTTTTTGCATCTGGTTCAATATCGCTTTTATGATTGGATTAGACCCACCCAAACGAAAGTGTATATCGGACAGGGGTGTGGTCAGTGGTTATTAATCGTGGAAGGTAAACATGGCAAAAAAATAAATTCAAGTGACATAGATTGGTGGATAGTAGACAGGAAGATAAATAGAGAGGGAATGTGCAAGAGAAGGGGTGACAGAGGCAGAGAGAAAAACAGACAGATAGGTATTAGATAGATAGATTACGTATATATACGTATGTATTGCAAGTGAGCTAAAGAGTGGCGGAGAGAGAGAGGAAGAAAGAGAATATGAGAATACTAAGGTTGATGGATAGATGGATGGATAGATAGTTAATCCTGAGGAGTCAAGTCAACGAGACTTTCGTCGTTTGTGTATGTGCCCTTTGAGATGAAGATGATGAGATTGTTTCGAACGAGATTTTTACAGCATTCGAAGTTTGTTGTATTTTAAAATAATTCGGAAGAGACTAACATGCAATTAGTTTGAAAATACTTGTGCAAAGGTAAGATATAAAGCAAAAACAAACCTGTTTTCACCAAGTCAGTCGTCTATACAAAATATCAATTTGAGCAAAATTCGGTCTTCAATTTGGGACTTTCAAGAATTTAGTAATTTTGCTGCGTACGTATAATCCTGTTTACTTCACTTTGATTGTAGTCTTTTTTGATTGTGGAAGCACAAAAAGTACATGACTGAACAGCCACTCTGGCAATATATTTTATCAGAGATTAGAATAGATAGATAGATAGATAGATAGATGGATAGATAGATAGATAGATGGATGGATAGATAGATAGATAGATGAATGGATAGATAGATAGATGGATAGATGGATGGATAGATAGATGGATAGATAGATGGATAGATAGATGGATAGATAGATGGATAGATAGATGGATAGATAGATGGATAGATAGATGGATAGATAGATGGATAGATAGATGGATAGATGGATGGATAGATGGATAGATGGATGGATAGATGGATGGATAGATGGATGGATAGATGGATGGATAGATGGATGGATAGATGGATAGATAGATGGATGGATAGATGGATAGATAGATGGATAGATAGATGGATGGATAGATAGATGGATGGATGGATAGATGTGAACAGACTGCGATAAATATATTCACAGGACTAACTGACAAAATATATTTACAAGTTGATGGGTGGTGTACTCATCTCCTCGATATAAGTAATCTTGTTTCTGTTTACTTGGTTCATGTTTTCATTCCTAAGTTCCATTAAAACAAGTTATCTTCCTGTCTTCCTTTTTCTGTTTCCATTTTAATTAATGTTAGAATTTGAAATCCATAGTTGAATTCTATTTATAAATATCTATTCATTTCAACACAAAGTGGAATAATAATGTTAATAAAAGACATCATCAAATCTCAGATCATTATCAGTAATTATTAATATTACTATCACTACTAAAAATATTTTAAACATTTGTTATTAACCGCTATTCTTCTCTCCCCACGTGCATTTTAATTTGCATCGATTTGGAGAGAACTTTTTTCACCTTTGGTACTTAAATCACAAATCATCAAGAGAGATGAATTATCGTTTCAGATTTGATTATGATTTTCGTAAACTGAATTATTAATTGACACCACAGTGTGACGAGTAAATTTGATATTGGCTTTTTAACGTGTTTGTATTACTAAATCTCTGGGCAAAATTGATTTTGTGGTGTTATTTCTGTAAATACAACAGATATCTGAAAGAAATAACTAAATGTGTATTGTATACAATTTCTGGCTACGACAATTAATTGAAAATCTAAAGACTGTAAACTTACTTACAAATAATTACACACACATAAACACATATATATATATATATATATATATATATATATATATATATATATATATATATATATATATATATATATAGAGAGAGAGAGAGAGAGAGAGAGAGAGAATCAGAGACAGATGCAGATCGACAGACAGAGAGGGAAAGAAAAGATGAGAAGAAAGAGATATCAAAAGAGAAGGAACAGCTTAGAAATCGATGATAACCCTGTTTAGCTCGTTTACCTCTCTCAGGTCAAAATGAAATTTTCTGAAATTTGGAAAGGAAAAGTGCTGCACTACTCACACTCGAATTATATTGCCTGCATGAACTTTCACTCAAACTAAAGCACGTACATACTTACACACGTGTACACACACATACATTTATATATGAATACCTACATAACATATACGTACACATACATACATTCATACATACATAAAGATTTTACATTTACTTGGGTAAGTATTTTAGATTGTTTCAGTTCATTTCTCTTTACAATTAAGATTTAATTTAGTTTTTATCGATATCTTCTTAGTCTACCCGAAGACCCTATTGAAGGAGCACATCGGTAAGATCGTATCAATTCTAGTTGTACAAGTTTGCGAAAGTAAATTGACAACTACTACCAGGGGCGTATCTACGGAAAATTGCGCCCATGGCAAGCACTCAAATGGCGCCCTTGGCCAAATATATGATAACGCTCATGTAAATAAATATTCCATCAGCTCTAAAGTACAAGTCGAACTCGTCAATTTTTAACGAATGTGATTCTCGAACTTTATTTTTCCGGACCCTTTATTGTCTCCAAAGTACATCTACAGAACTAGAAGTAGTTTTCATGTTGATTATTTAAAGATAGTTTCGGAAACATTTTGATATGTGTTAAACAAGTCACTGACTCCAAGAGAAACTACTCAGTGGTGCCCCCTTTATGAGGAGCACAGGGAACATGCCATACCTGCCATGCATTTGATACGCCACTTACCCCAACTACACGGCAAGGCCCCTTTAATATTCACTCAGCTAAGGTTAGTTCCGAGCAGGACCATAAATGTTGGATACAAAGTGGTGAGAGAAAAAGAAACTTTCTACCACACTAATTGACTGCAAAAGTAACTTGGTATCCACCATCCCACAGTGGGGCACCCAACTTTATTGTTGTATTAAAAACCGTCAACAAACACTGTCACTTGAACTGTCACCAAAAGAGATAACGTATGTTTATATCAGTTTTCAAGTTGGTCTGGCAGGCTATATATGTTTGTATCACGCATATAAGCCACGCCTGTGAGGCACGAGGGCTGGACTAAATTTGAACATCACTCCTTGTAATGACGACTAAAAAAAAAAACTAAAAAAAAAAAAAACGGTTTTTCGTTTGTTTATTTCTTTTTTGTTTTTGGGTTGTTCTTTTTTTTTTGTTTTGGGTTTGTTTTTTTTTTTCTCGAAATTCTCTTCTCGAATACTTTTTAAAGGCGAGTGCAATGTTAGTTTATGCTGAATTGATCCCTCTATTCAAGGCCGATTGTTGTGTTTTATTTTTTGAAGCAGCTTAACAAAAGATGAATGAAGTAACTCATCTATTGATCACCCCTCATTCCAACTCTTTGATAGATCACTGACAACACGGCAAAAAGACGTTGGTCAGCTGACGGTTTATATTGAGTGTGTAACCACCTGTTATATATTGCGTAAGACTGGACTATTTTACAAAGTAATAACTTTTTTTTTTCAAATCTTCTACCACATCATTCCATTATGCATGTCAAAATACGCATAGTTCATAATCAAATGTTTCGTAACATTACAAATCAATAAGTGGTAATAATCACGCATTGCTTATTAATACAGTGCATTGCATACAATTTTTTGCATAAAATCACACACTCTCTATCTATCTATATATCTTAATATTTGTTTGAGCTATTATACACTTATGAATGGTGTAAGGCTGGATACGATAGACCCAACATCATGGTGATAGAGACAATGTGGAAAATCAAGTCTTTCTGTGTGACATATTTTGTTTGGGAAAGGTTTGACGATCAAGAAAATTTGAATAAAAACTATAAAAAAAAAAAAACTTATCCGTGAGGAAATATTACATTTGAAAATACAGCGGCCCCCATTTTTTTTTTAAATCGTTTATTCTATGTACGCTGCCTAGGCCAAATGATGTATTAACCGTGCAATGACGGGAAATCGTTTCAAACAAGAGTTTGCATATAAAAAGAAAAATGCAATTTATAATCATTCAGTCAGATCATATATCTATTTCTTAATGCATAACTATAGCGTTGGAAGGGACGAACAGAGCAGATATAGACCGAGACGAGATTTTGGAGTGAAAATATATATATATATATATATATATATATATATATATATATATATATATATATATATGGATAGACAGAGAGAGAGATAGAGAGAGATGTCTCTGAAGTACGTATTTCGGTAAATTAATTACGCTTGAGCTCCGAGCATGTTCTTTATCATTCTACACTACATCTTGAATGTCCTATTCATTAACAACTGTGTGGACCACACGCAATTTATTTACAAACTTCCTTTAACTATTTGTTCGAGAAAAAAAAGATAATGAAAAGGGTTGGGCTGTTCTTTGACTGAATGAGAAGTGATATTTACTGCATACACGTGCGCAATGAAAATTGTACTCAACAGGATAAATTCATACTTATAAAACCGGCTTTTCTTCTCTAAAAATGAGTTTGCGAACACCCTGCTCAACAAATCATAACTTCAAACAATTCGTCGGCCTCCTTTACCATCACCCTGTCACACAACGTGATCAAAAATCAATAAACGTAATCGAGTTTTAATGTATGAATATTGGCGTTGCAAGAGAGCCAGTTTTTTACTCGGTTACAAAGCCGGACTTATAAGTTATCCAAATTTCTTATCTTTTTTTTTTTCTTTTTTTTTTTTCATTCAATCAATTTTAACCTCCCGGGCAACAGTAATCCATTCAAAGTGGAATGGTTATTTATATCCAACACAAACTGACCCTGGAACTGATTTACGTCCCGGAGCACTGGGGTGCAATGCATTTGAGGAACCTTGAAGGGTCGAGACAGGAAAAAGTAAAAAGAAACTTTTAGAATAATCTGAAAAATGCTACAGATTTTCAGTCAGACCTAGTGTCATCACTGATAAAAAGAAGTGCGGGTATTCTCTTCCTGGTTTAAGATTGAAGATACCTGTTAGTGTGTATAAAAGGTTGTATTTGGTGGGTATCTGCATCCAAAAACTTCTCGCTTGCCTGGTTCAAGGCCACGTATGGAAAAATACCTGTGGAATTGAATCAATTACAGTCAGAATCCTTTGCAAGAGTAGCTGGCTCAGCACTGCTCCACGGAAAGGTGTCTTAGAATATTAATCAAATTCAGGTTAGTCTGGAACAAGGCCACGAATTCAGGAGATCCAGTGAAAAATCGAACTCAATATAATAATAAAAGTCTTTTTCTGTGATTGAAAGCTTTTACTAAGCTTATAACTAGTAGGGTGTGGCTTTCAGTGAGCATCGAACTCACAACTGTAGAAACAGTCCGTTTGACAAGCTTAATAACTATTGCTCCACAGCGAGGTCTTCTAACATATTTACTAAGCTTATCTGAATCAGGCACACGGCCATTGTGGTGTGAGTACCTGCTATAGTCGAACTGACAACGTTGGTAAAGATCTACAAGAAAAGCTTTATGCCTCAAGTTTTGGGGCTCCGTTAAGATATTGAGGTTTCCATTCAAATAAGATGAGCATATGGCAATGAAATTAATCAACGCTGTCCTGCGTATTTAAATGATTTTGACCAAACAGGCTATGTTCTAAAATGTTTTAATATTTTAAACGTGTGAGGTATCAATTAAGAACTTAACTGACCAGCAAGCAAGATGGTTAACGAGAGACTCAAAGGGGATGAATGAGAGCGCTAATTATGTTTTTTGTTCAAGAGTTTGTTTCTGGATGTTTCACTTAGGAGAGAAAACGAGACCTTACGACCGCCATTCTGCTGATAAGCTGCACTGCCGCCGCTAGCCGGAGCGTAAATATTATTGCAGATGGATGATTCCGTCTGACTACTATGATAGTGCTCATATGCTGTGCTTTTACAACGAGTAAAGATAGAAGGAAAACGATTCACTTTGGTTCGACCAGAAAATTGTCTGAATAATTAATGAAGCCGGTATCACAAAAAAGGCGAAGTTAAAGTCAAGTTTACCATTAATTCAAAGCAAGGGACGTGAAAAAAATTAAAATGATATATAAGAAATGTTATAAGAAAGATTACTCTTAGAGAAACTTATTTTATACAAATGTAATTCATGTTATTTATTATGTAACAAGGAATCGAATGTCATAGATAAGAAAAACAGATTTATGTATATAGAAGACATATGTTGTTTTTCATTCTCATTTTGAAAGTTTGTTCGTAGTATAGTATAATATATCTCCATGCAGTGAGTAGAAAAACTTCAAAATCGTTTTTTTTTTTTAGTTTATAGAGTTATTTATAGGTTGATTCACTAATCGATAATGGATACTGAAAAACTCGTTGAAGTTTTATTTTTGAGAAAATGCTGTTTACGTGTGTAAGGAGTGTATTTAATTCTAATTAAAAAAAACAATTGCAAAAATTATTGCAAAACCATTTTCTATATTTTTATATCAATAAACAAGTGATTGGTCTTCCTTTTCCTGAAATGAATAAGAACTTTGAATTCCGGATAGAAAATTATGTATCTGGAATCGCCTCTTTAAACCCAATGAGTTTAAACTGCTAACAAAATTTTCAAAAATATCAAAGCATTGCAAAAACTGCCGAAGAAAATGGAGAATACTCAAAGATGTGGTATTATTAGCGAAAACAAAAACAGAAATTTGATGATGTGACCACGTGCTATCAGAGAGGGAATCACAGACGAAAACGGGGTCCTCTGAAATGTGAACGGTAGATAAGGGGGGGGGGGTTATTGAAAACCGCAGATATTGGGTCACTATAAGGGAAACTTGAATAAATTATATCAATAAAAACAGTTTTAATCAATTATCCCATGACTGTGAACGCTAATGACATATATATATATATTTATATATGTATCACGAGAATTGATATGAAAAGAAAACATAAATAAAAGACTTCATTCATGACCAAAAAAGTAATACTGAGAGGGAAATCGTGTATATTTTTTCTCTCATGAGACTTGATTGAAAAAAGAATAAATTACGTCTGTCAACAGGGAAGGGACAAAATGACTTATATATAGATAAGTTTGACACATCTAAAAACATAGGTAGTATAATCTAATGAAATTGGCCGCTTATATTTTCATCTCAGATTATTCCAAAATATGTTTTTTGCACGACTTTGAGGCGGACTTGACTGAATCTAAATGAAGAAAATACGTTTTATATTGTGATGAACAAATACTGACGAGGATTTAACATCTTTTAATAAGCAAGTATTTATCGATGTAATGAGCAGAATGACTTTCTGTTCATTTATTAGTTTATCAATCCGTTACTTAAACTAGAGGACACGCATCATGAACAATGATCCTCGGTATAGGGATTATCCCAAGTAGCGTGCACAAAGACTCTAGCCCTAGACCAAAATGCCGTTCCATACGTAAACAATCTTTTCATTTTTTATGGGTACTATGCTATTATATAATACAAGTTTTTGTAGTCTAGAATTTGAATATATATATATATATATATATATATATATATATATATATATATGTGTGTGTGTGTGTGTGTGTTTGTGTGTGTGTAGGGAGAGAGAGGGGGGAAGGAAGACAGCTATTTAGTAAACACAATGACGCAACGTGACGTCAAACGATGTTCAGCAATTTTCTCAAGATCGGAAAACCCTAAGCTTACGCAAACCGACAAAAGAAAAGACCCATCCCTTTTCTTACTGACTTGATAACTGCTGTTCGCCTTTGACACATGCTTCTAGAACAAAAAAAAAAGAACGCACAGTGAGCCCGCATTTTACTGTAATATGCTCTCTCTATACGGAGCAATGTATTGTATGTGCCGCGTGAGGGGTTTAGTTCTCTGGTGAGCGATTATATCTTTCTTCCCCCAGCGTCACTAATAGTAGTAAGCCTTAAAACTAACTGATCCACGGTTGTCAAGAACTAAACGATGAATGACCTCGGCAATAAGACAAGCCCATCCCAACAAAAAATGTCAGCAAACGCTGGAGAGTTACTAAATCGAACCCAGCAATTTATGATTAAGCGTTATCGTGTAATTTAATGAGAATGTGCATATACATGTGTGTATGCGTGCGTGTATACGCGCTCTTGCGTGTGTGTTTGAGAAAGACGCGATGTTAATCAACCATATGTAAAAGAATATTGTTTTTGTTAAATAATAATTTTGGTAATCAGAGTTATGGAAGATAAACCTCGTTAACAGTTTACAAATGCGGAGCTTAGTTACTACTCCTTCGTTAAGTCCAGCTCAAGGCCGCGTGTCGCTTACAGTACCTGATGGTTCCCTAAGTGGTCACCCTTCTAACAGTTGATCAGGATCGACGATGCTCAACTTCGTGAGAACGGATACTGTCGGTTTGATTCGACCGTAACTCCAGTTGACCAGTGTAGATCCATGAAGGCGGAAAGTGGACGTAGAAAAGATTATTTTGGACAGAGCAATATTTCATCAAGATGTATTTTCATTCAGTAATTTTATTTATGTCATTCATTAATAAGGTGCATCTGTTGATAAGTGTTATTAAGTTCAAATGTGGTATGGCGATTTTTTTTTTCAATCAAATTTATCTATCTGTAATTTAAATCATTTTAGTGGATAATGCATTCCTCCGACTTATTGGGTATTTGCTTGTATATCTATTAAAAACTGTAATCATTTATATCAGTTTTCATCCCAATACCCACTACCACAAAATCAAAATAAACAAGTCCGTGACATTTTTTTCTGAACGATTTTATGATCGTTGCAAACACGAAGTGGGGAGAGATGACTCTGAGGACGTGAAACTCACTCAAGTTTTTCCATAGTTATTTTCGGTGTCAGACTTTTTTATTGCAAAGTCATCGTGTGATTTTGAAAATTATTTAACAAATTTTATCGAGCGTGGTACAAATCACCTATTTATGAGAGCCCAGTAGCAATAATATAAAGTTAGTTTGTGTTTTTTAGATGAAAACACTAGATATCGAACTACTGATATGTAATAATGAGTTTCATAAAGAGAAAGAAAGACGGTCTGCTTGAGATAGATAAATAGATGTGTTAATTTCGAAATAAGAAAAGAGAGATAAAACGTTCAGATAAATCGATCGATAGATAGTCAGTTACTTCGAAAATGTATTTCAGTTTTCTGTATTAAAACCCTCGAATTGAAAATTATAATTCGTTTCATATTTTTTTTTTTTTTTAGAATTTCATTTGATCACATTAGTCATTCATTCTTTTTTTTTCTTATTTAGTTTTCCTCTAAAGATCATTTTCGTCTATCTTTCTATCTTCCCCCCTCTCTCTCTCTCTATCCCTGTCACTCTCTCACTCTCACCATCGTTTGCCCGTAGCTATACACACCATCTCCGGTTTTCCCATTAGTGATTTTTTTTAAATGAGAAAGAAAAGACATCGATGTCTTCAGTGCAATTCCAAGAATCAATCGACAGGCTTGGTTGACGACAAGAGTTTAGTTCCAATGGTTTGTACTGGCCCAACATACGGGCCTTTCTTTTTTCGTTTTCTTTTTTCTAGAAAAATACCATCACATCTGACCACATGGTCTAGCCTCATCGCTTGGTCCTATTACACGAGTTGATCATAATTCATCTGTTGTCGAGTTAATAAACATTGTTTTCTGAAGGATTTTGTTGTTGTGTTGTTTTTGGTTTTTCCGATGGGGATTTGTGTGTGTGAGTGTGTGTGTGTGTGTGTGGTTGATGTTTACATACTTCAATACAGAAATCCTTTCTTGTACTTTTGTTCAATTTTCAGTTGGCTACGTGTTTAGTTCGTTTTGTTGTTTTTTTTTTTGTTCTTTTTGTTTTGTTTTGTTTTTTGTTTTTTTCCCTCTCCCTAAAATGGGAATAGTTAGTAGTTCACTGTAATCCAGTTTTCCGTGTTGTTCTTAACAGTCGTTATCAAAGCTAGGATTTGTTGCTATATTTCCCGTTTCCTTTTTATCCTCCACATCTTTTTCTCTCTTTCTTTCATTCTTTGTGCGATAACGATGCTACTGATGAATCTGCAAGGGTATTATTTTGACGTTGATATCGGCTCAGAATAGATGAGAAACGAGAAAATTATTAGGGCTAATCGGAAAGATGGATAATTCCTGGTAAAATCAGTGATAGTAGTGGTTGAGGTTAGATCATGTTGTAGTGGTCATTCGATCAGGACTTGCAGCAGGGTGGATTTTACAAGTATAAACGAGCGGCAATACTCATGGGTGGCTCTATAGTTATTTATGTACGTAGACTTGAAAGCTTCACAGCTTTGAACGCTAAACGTTAAAAAAACTTTTCCAATAGATTTATTGTGTCACTTCAGTCACCCATTTTCCGATATCTGTCTATGTAATTTATGCTATCTTGAGGAGTGTTTTTTTCCCCGTTTCTCCTGTACATTGTTCTTATCGTACAATGTATAAATTGTCTCTCGTTGGGACCATTAGTTGTTTATCATATAAGTGTTTCAGGGATATATATATATATATATATATGTGTGTGTGTGTATATATAGCGTGTGATAATATATATATATATATATATGTATATATATACATACATAGGTGCATGAAGAAAATTGATGTGTGCAATATCATATATATAGAGAGAGAGAATGTAATATATATATATATATATATATACATACATACATACATACATACATAGGTGCATGAAGAAATTTGATGGATGCAATATCATATATATATATATATATATATATATATATATAATTCTTATCATTACAAACTGCATGTAATTTTCTCCAGTGAAAAACTGATTTCCAAGTCTGCTCAGACTGTTGCTTTCAATAAAAGCAGAATGCTTTGCACACACACACACTCACATATGTATGTATGTATGTATGTATATATATATATATATATATATATATATAAACACATATACATACACGCAAGTATATTTGTGTGTGTGTTGATTATAAAAACTTTTGAGTTGTAGTGAGTAGGAATTATATTTTGTCTGGCCCTGGTGTTAACCAGAGAGCTAATCGAACAGCCTTGGACTGCAAAGATGAATAGAGAAAACTGGTGCCGTGTGGGACTCGAACATTCGTCCTCCAAAGGAGCAGCGAAAACCCGACTCTTCTCTCACCGTCTGAGCTAACGACGCTTGGGCAGGATCATCAGTACGAGAAAGTGCATTCATATAGCTCATGTCTCTATTCTGCGATCGAAGGCATGAATATTTACGCACTCACGCACACAAATACATACATGAGCATGTGTGTGTTTTCTCTATGCTGACAGTACGAAAATCAGTAGAAATTGAAAATGTATTGTCTCACGTCGGTGTTTATCAAGCAGCAATTCAAACCATCTTAGATTGTGCACACGAGCCACTGCACATACACACATGATTTATTTATGCTATCCTCATTAGTACTATTACCAATTACTTTATTGTTAAGTGTTTGTGTATCAAATCCTTTACACCATCATACACACATATATATATATATATATATACACATACATATATATATATATATATATATATATATATATATATGGCTTAATGGTGAAAAATCATACATTGTATAAAGAGAGAAGCATAGAGAAAGTGAGAGAACAATTTCTATTTTTCATGTTGTGGACGATGGAACCGGCAAGCCGAGTTGAAAATTCTTCGCGTATTGATCTTTTCTTTTTTTTTTTTTTTTCTTTCTTTCCTGGGCAAAATATTCCATAACCAGGATTTGTTAGGATAGATTTAGTTCCCTGCAATCTCCTGCTAAAATTCCTGTCAGAATCGAGGTCTCCGACCGTTGACGAGATTAAGGAGAACACAACGCTACAGCTGACCGATCATCCAAATATATCTGCTCTCTCCTCTGTTGTCTTGTCAGACACGATCAAGATATAATTTCCATCCGATCACTTGACCGATAATTGTAGCTTCAGCGTAAAAAAATCAGACAAAAAGCGAATAATTAATTAAAACTCAATTCATCATCGGCTCCAGACACATACCGAACCTTAAACCAGAGCATATCAATCAAAATTAAACAAAAGCATATTAGAACAAATAATACACCCTGAAATGGAATAGAAAAAGATTAGTCTCTTGTGAGCTCTTTTTCTTACTATCACTTTTCAGCAGGCTTACTAAGCAGTCATCAGCACCTTTACCATCGCAGCCCTAACTTCCATCGTGCAAACACATATTTCCTGAGACATCTTGAGTGACTGTCAGAAAAAAAACAACTCTCATCGAGTGAGCGTCATTCTCAACGGTCTCAACCAGTTTTTATCACGAACTTGTTACGCAATCTCGAGGAGCAAGTGAGGAAATTTTATCTCAACACTCAAACACATTAAAAAAAAAACAACATTTTCAACAAAAGAACTTTCTTCTAGTTCACTTCACTCAGCAGAAACTTTTGCATATTGTCCATAAATTTGCACCTCTTACGAAATTATTTCACGTATTAATAAGGAAATAAAACATCTCAACTGACTCACATCATCTTAAATAAAAAAGGAAAATTTAATCAAAAAATATATTTGTCTACACTAAACTTATTTCAAATTTAGGTGGTTATAAGATTTTTATTTCTATTGATATGGACACATAGCGCAGTGGTTACAGCATCAGACAAATTACTGTTAAGTAATCTGATGGTTCTAGGTTCGATCCTACTGTGAGACAGTATAACAATACTACTAACGATAAAGAGGGGAGTATGGTCAATATACCCCATCGGATAGATAAAGGGTCCGGTTCGTTACTTCCCAAAAAATCTACCAGATGATACCTGACGAAGGCCGTAGAGTGCAACAGCCGAAACGTTGTATGAAAAACAACAAAGATGAGGATGGTCCGAATATCAATAGAAATAATAATGATACCTCGTCTCAAAAATTCCGAGATATAAGATTTTTGTTTCAAATATTTGTGCTAGCATCTTATTCCAACCAAAAAAGCTTATTTTTTTCTGATTCTAACATCTTTCATACCTTACCAGTCCTTTATTCCTTTTGAAGTGTTCCTGATCAGCATGAACGATGTATATTGCCCCACTTGCAAAATAAATGAGTGAGGTTGGAAATTAATTACTAATTATAGAAAAAACATCATTGAAACCTTGAAAAGTCGGCAACATCTCAAATAATTATTGATATTTAAATAAAGAGTTTTATTCAATTGTTAATAGCTACTCCTCGTTAAAGAAGATAAATTCCAAACTTGGTAATCTGCGACGAATGTTTTACTTACTTTAGTCTCCCCTTTCAAGCAGTGAATATAAAGTTGACAAAATACCCTCCTGTGCTCTAAGCATCAATACTGATGTAAATTACACATTTACAATAATGCACTATTCATGAAAGGCAAATAATACTACTCCGATGATACATTTTACCTAAATACTTAAGCTTCCCGAACCGGACATGTTTATACCATATGATTAGTTCTAGACATGACGTGTTTACTGAATTAGCCACGACGCTCATTATTCGAACAATTGACCATTCTTAGAATGAAACATTATTTATGGAAAGCAGTATGATTATAATTAGAAATGAAAACGTCAACTCTAACAGTGATAATAATGCGGACACCAGTTGCAGTCATAGGTATCATGACGATGTATACCGTTAATTACAAACCTTATAGTTTACCATATTTAGCAGAAGTGAATGCATTGTTTAGAGTAGAGCAGTAGGAGTCCTGATAAGAAAGAATTTATGGTTGTTCGGGGATTTCTTGGAATAATCCTTTCAACACAAAATCAATAATCAGTGGAAGATGCTAAAAATATATTCTTTTTCTTCTCTCTTGGTTCATTAGGGAGGTGCGGAGTGGTCGACTGGCTAAAAGCACTGTGAATGAACAGCGGGATAGTTCGAAACTGTAGCTAACACAGTTTGAGTCCCTTTCACACTAATGCCATTGGGGAAAGACATGAATCCATCTCTTTCACTGGCTATGAGTAAAATAGCACGTTGTGAATTTAGCGACGCCACTTCAGGTGGCTGTTATCTCCAAGTCTATGATGGCATAGTGATGAGATTTGCGGAACCCAGTTAATTACGGCTGAAGCCGTGGCCAGCACAGGAGTTCCTCTTACTTTTCTCTGCGTGCATTTCTCTCTTCTTCTGTCTGTCTCTATACTCTTTGAACATCTCTTGTTCTTTCTAAACCTGTCTTTATCTTTGCTACTCCCTCTCTTTCTCCGTCTCCTAGTTTCCTCTCCTGTACTGATTCTTTCTGCCTAACTCTCTTTGTAGATCTTTCTTCATCCTCTCTTTTTCCTTCCTTTCCCCCAGCTTTACATGGAAATTTCCTTTTCAAGCACTCTCCCCATCTCTCTCTCGCGATCCCTGTCTATCTCACTCTTTTCCTTCCTTCATCTTAAGCTTCACATCTTTCTTGCTTTCTTTCTTCCTTTTTCCATTTATACATCTACTTCTTTTCTCCCAATCTGTACGGAACGAAGATGTGTGATTTTGTGAAAAGGTATGACGCCATTGGTTATTCTGCAAGTAAGAGAATCTGTTGACTTGAAAAAAAGACGATGTGCTCTCCTCTATCCTCCTCATGACGTTTCTGTAGGAGCAGAAGGAACTGAAAAGTTGGTGGATGCATCTTTGAACTTAGGGTTCTTGTTCATTTCTCGCTGTATTTCTATCTTTGTTTCTTCCATTTATTTGCAATCTTTATCTTTAAAAACTTCTATTAGAAACTGTCAACCAAAACTGCCTCTGAAACTGTCAACGTAGGTTGCTTTAGTTTTCTGGTTAGTTTGGCTGGCTGGTTATGTATGTATTTATACGCGTACAGATCACATCAATAGAGCTCGAGGACCGGAATTCCAAACATTTACCCCATATCATATCTATAATTAGGTTATTAGTGTGGGTTCAGTTTACAGTGTAAGCGTATGTTAAATTGGTCACTAGTTTGTGACCTCCCATTTTAATAAAATTTGAACTTTGAGTGATCTAACAAAAAGTGAGAGGGACTTATTCATCGATCACTTCTTTTTACAAATTTTAATTGTTCACCCCCAACACGGCATGATGCCAAAAGGTATCAGTTACCTGATGGCTTCTATTGAGTGACTAAACAAAGCTGTCTTTAAATTACTTTTCGGTCCAAATATCTTTGATGATGTATAATTATAATGACTGCGGATTAATTTAAGATGGCAAGCTTTCAGTAGTGCAGGCTCAACCTTTAAAAATGAAAAAATCCCATTAGTCTCAAAAAGAAAGAACTACAACCAATGTGCATCCCTGATAGTCACCTATAGAGCTGAAATCTCGAATCTAACCAAAAGATTGACCCTCAAATTGGAAATCAAGCAGCGTGAACGTGAGAGAATATTGCTCAACCCCAAATTGAGAAATCATAATGCATTAGACAAAAGACAGGAGCCAAGCATATCACAAAATTCATTAGAAAACTCAAATGACGATAGACTGGTTATGAAGCAAGAATTCTAGAAAATTGCACACCACGACTCACAGCGTAGATCCCCAGAGATCATATGCGAAAATCTGGTCGGCAAAACATAAGATGGTGTGACAAAGTAGACAATTCGTAAAGTATTGGCTCTGTGATATCCATGATAGAGAGGTCTGATGGATCTTGGGGGACGTCAATGTCCAATGATGGATGCAAAATGGCTGCTGCTGCTGATTTTCTTTCATTCTCTTTTTTATTCTTTTCACTGGGATGCCCTGGTTGTTTTACAATCTGCAACCGCTAAGTAAGCAGCTTGGGTCGGCAATAAAAGAACTAGCTTTGTACAGCATTTTGAACTGTGAGTTAAAATCTCACTAAAAATGTATTACGAATTTATCAACGATAGTTTAATCTAGCATAGATTGGGAATATATAATAAGATTTGAAAAGTATTGTTACGAATTCACATCTAGCATAGGGCTACAAGTGAGGCGCACCAGCTGAGAATTAAACTCACTACCGTAATGGTCAACATAACCAGTTCCATAATTATTGGTCGATAGTGGTGCATTTTGAGTATTTTTGAAAATTAGTTTATTCTGTTACAGGCTAGATTTGGAGCACCTGGGAGTCGAACTGGATACTATAGTTTCAACCTACAGCAAAGTGTGTAAAGTTTTCATAAAGCGTAGCTTGATAAGGCATAAAATTATTAGTTTGTTATTCATTAAATGTTTTTTTTTTACATCATAGACAATAATACTAAAATTGAAAACTTTACTCGTGTAATTCCATTTTTTGCAGAAGTAATTTGACGTCAATGTTAAGGGAGGTATGATCCGTAAAAATCGGATGTTTCTCGACCCCCCTCTGTGATAGTATCAACCAAAGAAGTAGGAGTAATTTCAAAGTAAAAATTCAAATTAGGACCGGTTTTTTATGATAAATGATTATCGACAGCCCTTTTTTTAGGCTTTGCGACTACAATAACGCCCATAACACGTCCTTTCAAAGTGAAAGGAAAGATTAAAATGGTAGAAGAATTGGTTCAACGTGAATTGAATGAAGTGTGCAATGACAGTCCCAGCCGACTCTTTGCGCTTAAAGAATAGGGATATAAAGTCTTACTGCATCATTTATATTCACCTTAGATTTCTTTTTTGTATCATTATCTATTCAAACTTATCCATAATTAAAGGTTAGGGAAGCCATAATTGGCTTTTACTGAATTTATGACAACTGAAATCATTCATTTTATAGATTTAGCATATCATGATTAGAAAATCACTGGAAAACATTACTGCTACAAATGGGTCCTACTTCGATTGAATGATAATCATTTTTGTTGTTTATATCATCCTTCATCTTACTATTAAGATACGACATTTCATAAGTAAGAGTTTAATAACTATTGTTCTACAGCGAAATGTTTAAACTTTTTAACGTAATAACAAGGTTACAAGTGAGTAGCACCCACTGATTGTAGAATTTTCAACAGAAGCCGTAGCCAACAAGATTAGTTTGTTAATCTTCGAAGATTCGCGACGTGGTCTCAAGTTACCACGATAGATTTGTTTGGAACAAATATATTAGTGTGGGGCATGGAGTGGAATAAAAGGAATGGTTTGCAGGGCGATTGCACCGAATCTTTGCTCCACGGCTATGTGCCAATGTTTTGTTCTGTTTCTTTATTTTTTCTTATTTTTTCCTTTTCTTTCTTATTGATTTGGCAACTTTCTATGATTCGTCTTTTTTCTTGGCTCTTTCTCTTTTCTTGTTCCTTCAATGTCAATTTTCTTCTTTTCATCTTTCCCTTTTTGTTTGCTTCTTCGTTCATCACCTTCCCTTTGTTATAATGTCCCCCTTCTTCCCTCTTATCTTAGTCTTCTTGGGACTTTCTGTCATTTTTTTTCTTCATTTCCTTCTTTCCACCTTTTATAACATGATTTGCGCTCAATTTTTTCCCCAATACCCGCTATTTTACGCTAGGCTGTCCTGGCACGTACGCCTTTATACACAAATTAAGCCCACGACCTTTATTGAACTTGAGAAAATACAGAATAATAGAACCATAACGACCTGACTATTTCTGTCCGATACAAAGCCGTGAATTACCAGAAGATAAGATGTTCAAAGATATACGTATTTCTATCCATCAGTGTATCTATTTATATCAATGTGTGTGTGTGTGTGTGTGTGTGTGTGTATTTGAGTGTGCATGTGCGCACTTGGGTCTGTGTGTATAGGGGCCACACGTATGACAAGTCTATTCCTTTGTCTTGGACTGACGTCACCATTTCACTACGAATCATAGCCGATTTTGCACAGGGGTCCAGATGCACCCTTGAATTATGCACGGACAGAGGGAACTGATCCCAGGCACCCTCCGGGGAAATATTCTATTTAACTTCCACAGTCCTGTGATTAGAGGATTTTAGCTGCTTCTCATCAGGATTTAAACCTGTTTAGATTTGTTTAGATTTGCTACGTCGCTATTTCTCAACGATTTCTCAACCAATCTTAGCAGGGAGATCCAGTTTAATATAAATAATATAATGCGTAAACAAAGAAAGCTTTGGTATTGGGGACACTCCACAGTAATATCAAATGTAACATCCCTATTTTATCTGAAATAATTATCCCGGAAAGCGGGATGATTCTATTCCTGTATTGGAAGGAACATCGGCTAACGTTTAGACATTTCCCCATGTCTTCTTACCTCAGACAGAAAAATATTTAAGATGAGAAAAGGAGGATCTAAAACTAAAGTCAGTCCATGCAAAAGTATGTGGAGGAAGGGGAATCTAAGGAGACTAAATTCAGTTCATCGGTGTCACCAATTCTGATGCTCGTTGGTGCCAAAGCTCATCCAAACCAAATCAGATGAGAGAATGGTGGGGAAGATAAGGGTGAATAAATAAATGAACAGATAAAAGCAATGGAATGAGAACCTAAAACTTGGTGCTGAAATCAGTTCAAAAGAGAGAGTTGAAGGAGATAATCATAACCAAACTGAAGCAACAATCTTGTGAAAATGACATGAGGGGCTAAAAGTTTTTTGTTTTTTTTGTGGGGGTGGGTGCGTTCTACGTGATTCCGTAATTCATAACTATATTAAACGGAAAAGGAAGCAATTTGTTCTTTTTCCAATTTAGCTACTTATTTCTTACTTACAAAATATATTTTATACATCTTGCACATAATGCTATGATTTAGCAGTGATTCAGATTCTTACTTTTAATGTCATCTTTTTTAACTTTATAATAATATTTTTTGTACACGACATATCGACTGATTTCTTCCAAAAATCATCTCGTTTTCTGATGAAAATATGGGACAGTCGTATCAAACTAATAGGACTTTCTGTTCATAATTTTCTGAAGGCATATATCAGACAATCAATGATCTGCAGAAATGGAATAGACTCGTACAATAAAAACCAAGACATTGAATTATCAAAATAAACAACAATCTAATATAGATAAATAAGAATATATAACAAAACACCATTATGTGATGCACATTAATTAATAGATTCGTACACTTAATTCGTAGACATCTAATGCATTGATTAAATAAGAGTGGAATAAAAGTAAATATAATCTAAATATCTATAGACAAGTGGGAGTAAAACAAAAGAAAATACAAATATCCTTATTCAAATGTTAAAGTCGAATACAGGTAGGATGGTTGTCTTTGATCTTTACAGCTAGCTAAAGCCACGGTAAAAAGCCTGTGCTGTTTTAATTCCTGAAACAGGTCAATGGTTGAAGAGCTGATGATCCCCACTGGGAATGAAACAATGAAATCCGAAATTATGAGTAAATCATAAAATATATGAACGTAGTACATTAACAGGAATCGGAGAGTAATTGACTTTGCACGACTAGACATGGTAAAGTGGTTTGGAGGACTGTTGGTTCTGAAATAATGAAATTTTGGAAAAAAAATTATGACGATATATGTATTATAGTGTCATCCACAGACAGCTGTTTCGATGTATTAAATCCCCTCAGTGTGGCTATAGACTTTCCATTATCTAATCCAATACCGCGAGGCAGAATAGAAACCTCCACTTCAGACCCAGAGGCTGATATCCTACCTCTGGACTACAGAACTGGACAATCAGAGACGCTGGATTCAAGTGATATATGTATTTACATAGAAATTCCTCTTCCAACAGAGTGCTCTATTCCTAATGGAAGAGCATTGTGTGGCTATAGACTTTCCATTATCCCAGCCAGTACCGCAAGGCAGGATTGAAACCTTCAGAGGCCGATATCTTACCTCTGGACTTCGGAACTGGACGGCCAGTAATGCTGAATTTAAGCGATATATTTATTTACACAGAAATTCCTCATCCACCAGAGTGCTCTATTCCTATGGAAGAGCATTGCATATATATATATATATATATATATATATATGCATAAAAAGTATCTTCACAAAAGATTCGTACTAATTGCTAAAAGTTGAGAAAACTTTCAATGTGCCATGTTACTATGTGTAATTGGTTTCTTGGGGGCATCGGAAAAAATTAGGAGCGGGGTTAGTGCTGGAAGCCGACCACTTCAGCTACATTAATGCATCCATCCTAGGGTTGTGAACTAGACAAACCACATGACCATAGAGCTGGGATGGGAAATCGATGTATCGAATTTTCCAGTCCTGTCACCGTCATAATGTCACTTATGTTTAATGCAGCGCTCCTCGTCAGGTCTGTCGTTCCAACAATTTTAAAAGTTTGAAAGATTGCTCCAAGAGTGCCGGAATGCACAATTCAACTATAAAGTATCATGAAGTCAAAATGGTCAAAGAAAAAGAATGAATAACGATTAGAAAAATTACAATGCTATCAAGCAATATGTATTAAAGAATTCGTCAGAAATGTCTGAGAAATTCTAGTACCAACTTCCTGGTTTTGAATTGCTGAATTCGTCTACAAATCCTTCGATATTCCAAAATAGTTGGAGCCACCCACCTGACAAGGGGTATTGTGTGGCGGAAAATTGCGACATTCTGAAATTGACAGGTCTGGGATATACGTCACAAGTTGAAGAACTTTCCTCCCGGGTTCATGATTGTATTGTTTGTATTCGAACTTGCCATAAGCATCAGTCCCCCTTGATACTATCGTCAGCAAGTATTTAAGCTCTTGTCCCTCTGTCGACACAAAGGGGAGTCATTTTTGAATGAGATAGTCACTGGCGAGGAAATATCGATCTATCGTGAGATTTCAAAACGAATAACTTTATGAATAGATTCAAGACAGCATTGAACGGCTTAAACCAAACAGGATATGCCGGGGGGAAATTGTTTTCCTCTGTCACAGTGAAGAATAGGATTGTTTAAACACCGTATTAAAATAGAAACATGTCTGACTTCTTCAGGGTTGAACCTCACTTCTACTCCTACCAAGACTAAAGATGATTAACGCAACCAATAAAACAATAAAAAATTCTTTATATAATGAATGAGTTTATAAATACAAAATGGATCAGTCTGGCTTAGTCGGCTAAGAGCCGATCTCAATCACTTGGCGGTTGTGTTTCCTGACCACGCTGGAAAAATGTCAATTTATAAACATTTATTTATTACAATGAAATTGGCCCATAGATAATCGTAGAAATGTAAGATCACTCAATTAAGCTCAGTCGGTAATGGGACCACCTACCAATCAGTCAGTTGCGATTCCATATCACGGTTGGGAATTTTGATTTGACTTATCGGTCTGGTTTAACGTAAGAACAGAGAAACAGTAGAGAGTATTTCATATGTGTGATTCTGTGAGTTTTTTCTTCTTTTTTTTTCTCACGCCTCTAAGCCCCTAATCGGTTCTAAGAGACTAAACAGTTTAATGCACAGAGGGAAAGAAAAAAGTTGCAGGGAGAGAAACACACAAAGACAGGGGGAGCATCTTGAAAATAATGAGGATAATTTTTTTTCCTGTATTCCAGGAGTACTGCAGGATGTACGGAGGTGGGGACGGCGTTCGATTCCTTGGTGGATTACCTCGGTGACAGGAAGCCCCTGGGACTTGGGCATTCCCGACCAGCACTCGAGACACGGCCTCCGAGATCGTCCTCTTGACAGGACACCTAAATTTTTGAGATAGTTGGTTACGAACGCTTGTTGGTAGGTTTCAATTCTTATCAGGTGCCCAAACCACTTCATTCTCTGGCATAGGATGATTTGTTGACTTGCGTTGCTCTGACATTTTCCTGGTTGTCTCGTAACTAATTAAACCCTTCCCCGTCTTATTTGCTGCTCGTCTGAGGCACTTCATCGCACACTGTGAATTCATCTCCAAGGCATATGGTAAATGTCCCTACCTGACACTGATGGGTCAGTGTGGGCAGTGAGTTGGTGCCAATCAACCGGGCTTTGATTTCCATAGGGACCCTGCAGTGTTTCAGGAGGAGAAACAGCTGGTAGGTGAAGCTGATGAGTTCTGTAATGGAGTCTTTGTAAATTCAAATTACTTGGAATTTCCTACAAGTGAAAAACCGATGAATACAATCAAATAGGCTCTATCTTTCAATATTTCTCATGCCTGTTTTTGATGGCTGATTGTTTTTCTCATTTACACGTCCTTATTTGGATATCCGATTCTTTATATGGATATGTATTCAGTTTCTATGCATGTGTGTATATTTAACATTACATATATACACATTATATATATATATATATATATATATATATATATATATATATATATATATATCAATCATATATATATATATATATGAGAGAGAGAGAGAGAGAGATGTGTGTGTGTGTGTGTACGAAGTGCTAATCAATATTCAGGGTAATCTAACGGTGAGTGAATCTAATGTAATACGGACGTTTGCTGTAACAGTTTGTGAGCTAGTTTGGAAGGAGTAGATGTGGAATTTTCTTTTTATTCGGACTGTTCATATCTATCATAATATTTCATATCGAACTACACGTCTATCTCAGGCTGTTTATATATATATATATATATATATATATATATATATATATATATATATGTGTGTGTGTGTGTGTGTGTGTATGTGTATAAAATTTCCAGTTCCATATCTTTTCAATCCCGAGCTATCCATTGCTGGGGCATGCAAACTCTTGCGCGTTCAACCTTTTCGCACTCTAATATATTCACATTTGGGGGGTTCCTTTCGAAAAGAAAGATGAAAATAGCAAGTCTCCCTTGATTTTCCAAAGCTGTACTTATTTTGATAAACCTCGGCTGTTATGAGCAACAGATTATCTTATAAATGTAAATCATACATGAAGTTGTAAAACATTTTTCAATGATTTAAGCGAGTATGAAATTTCTTGGAAAATTGTGTCACACATAAGAGCATCCACGTTCAATACATCCGTTACTTCTCCCTTGTAGTTTGGCATTTTGTAAAATTATTTCCACTTCCTTGTGGGGTTCAATTTCCAAGCCTTTAGAGGGATTGCATAGAAGAAATGAGTTCTACTAGACGCAACAAAGGTCACCTCAGATGATCGACCTCCTGTGGGACAAGCTTGGTGAACAAGGATGTCTTCATACAATGATGTTTTGTCTATTTTTAATTTCAATTTTTATGTTATTATTACGTGAAGTATTGTGATATCATTATCGACTTTCAACTAGTTTCTGCCTCCATCTTAACTTTCATTTGATTTTGATGGCAAATTTGACTCGGATAACGTAGGGTTACGCTCTGAGTCAAAAATGTGATGAAAAAAAACAACTGAAGATTGAGATTAATGTGAACTCTGGTCAAAATTGATAAAAATGATTCATCATCATCATCAGTAGCAGTCGCCTTCTAGCTTCTGGTATAGACTTTCCCCGGAATATGTCAGACCTCTCTATCATTGACGTCGCGGAGCCAGTACTTACGGACTTTGTCAAGCTTGTCACGCCATCTTACTATTTATTAGCAACAATTTTGCATATGATCTCTGGGTATCCACATTGTAAGTCGTGATGTCCAGCGTTTGTGTGCCCTGCGTGCAGCATGACCAGCCCATTTTCACTAGAGTTTTCTGATGGTTTCAAAGACATCTCGTATTCGTGTCTTGTGATATCTCCATACAGGGTTGAGTATGATTCTTTTCTGAGCACGTTGCATGGTTCTCGGTTTATAGGTCAATAATTTGGTTGGATTCCAAGTTTATCTTCATTTAACTCCAAATTGAGAAGGATTCAAAGGTCGAAGGAGGACCTATGCTGGCCAAGTTTTTTGTTTTGTTTTTGGTTACGAAAAAATAACTATTCTGAGAAGAATTATTTCGTCAGTATTCAAGAACAGGTTAATATATGTTTCCTGTAAAGTTTAAAATTCACTTAATTTTTGTGAAGTCGTACATTGAATGTCCATTCGATTCTCTTTAGTGTATCTGTTAAATATGTAGAATAGTGTCGTGTAAGATGGAATTATATATATATATATATATATATATATATATGAACATGTCTGCTTAGTCGTTCAATACCAACCGAGAGACGTATTTTGGCAACTTGCAGTGTTGGCAGTGATCAATCAAAAATTATAAAATGGCTTGATGAATGATCAAGTTACTCCTTTTTTCTGGGCATTTAACCCCCCCCAAATTTTTTTGTTTTGTTTTAGTGTGACACGAAATAAAGGGTTCAATTTAGCATGGACATATATTGCAAGTGTAACCTTCAACCAAGAACCTATTTAGGGATTAAATTCTTGAAAAATAAAATCCTATTTTTCTCAAAACATCATCATTATTACTCTCAGTCTTTCAGTGTTCTTTGTTTGACATAGACCTTCCCATGATTCGCTGGACCTCTCAATCATGGGCATAGCGGAGCCTGTACTTCCTAAAGGTTTCTAATTCGTAACTCCATCTCACTTTCTGTCGGCCACAGCTTTACGCCTGATCTCTGGGAATCCACGTTTTGAATCGAGATGTCCAGCAGTTATCTGCTATTCTTGCAAGATGTCAAAACCATTGCCATTCGAGTTTTCTGATAGTTTCTTTGATGTCCTGGACTCATTTCGTTTCTTTGTTGTACTGTGCTGACTTATGATCACTCCATGTGAGGCTGAGCATGATTCTTTCATGTGCAAGATGAATGGTTCTCAGTTTGAGGGTTAATCTTTCGGTTAGGTTTCATGTTTCAGCTCAGTATGTTACTTTTTTTTAGGACTGCAGGGACTTTTCTTGTTTCTAGACATCATCATCAGTCTTTTAATGTCGGTCGTTGGACAAAGACCTTCCCCAGGATTCGCCACAATTCTCTATCAGAGAGCCAGTATTTCCTGAATTTGCCTAGTTCATCTCTCCATCTTGTCTTCTGTAGGCCTCGGTTTCTTATGTGATCTCTGTGGATCCATGTTGTGAGACGTGATGTCCATCGATTGTCTTTCATTATTTGAACATGGCCTGCCCATTGCAATTTGAGATTTTAATAGTTTCTATGATGTCACAGACACCCGTTTTCATCCTTATATATTGTGCTGTCTTGTGATCTCTCCGTGACTATGATTCTCTCATGTGCATGTTGCATAGCTCTCAGTTTGTAGGTCTGTCTCTTGGTTAGGTTCCATGTTTCAGCTCCATAAGTGACTATCGGGAGAATGCATTGATTGTATACCCTTCTTTTTAGAGCCTGCTCTGCCGAAGGCTAACCATCGCAAAGCAATTCTTCGCTTGATTTCCACCTCTTTTGAGGGTCTCATGTAGATTCGTTGTCCTAGATAGATGTATTGGTCTACTTTGCTGAGTTTTGCATCTTCTATCTTGACATGATAACGAGTAAATGTTTAAATTTTCAACCCTCTAGCTCCATTTGTGTTGCATGTACACGTAATCTATGTATACAAGGCAAGCAAGACAGTCAGACAAACCAGGATGGTTGAGAGCAAGAAAATGAACATAAGCGTGCGACAGGTGAATGAGTGAAGTGTATCTATTGCAAGATAAAGGTCCTTATTCACAATGAAACGAAAAATGCATTGAGTTAGCCATAGAATTACAATGACGGGAATTCACGTCATTTGTTTTTAATGTGTTGACTTAGCCTAGTTTAGTACCAACCAACTTTTAAATGAGTCTATGTAAACAGCTTGCAGGGAAAGACACCTATTCACAACTAGCGTTCAGGACAAGATAGATCTATTGATCTCGTCTTCAAAAGAAGACTTTAGTTTAATTCTCTTAATACTCGTTTGTTTAAACACTCACAAGAAAGAATTAAGTCAAAAATGCTAGCAAAGATAACGATCATTTCGAGTTTTTCTGTCTGCTTGTTGACATACTGAACCTACCCGCGCGCATGCGTACTAAGTAATGCCTGTGAATGGACAGTGTAATGAGGTGTGATTATTGATTCGAACAGTAGTATTTGCTGAGTGGACTGTTTTAATTTTTTTTCCACTTACAAAGTACACAGATTGTTTGAAAAAATGCGACTTGGATTTCTGAAAAACATAAATTACAAATTTTGACTTCACAATAGATGTTGAAAGAAATTTCAGACGTTGCATTACATTGGAAAACAACATAGCCGTTACAAGAAAAATGAATGGATGCTCGAAAGAGCCTAGCGCAAGATACAAGAACTATAATGAAAACAGTGGCATAAATATGGCTTAAAATTTACATGCGCATAAATTTATCCAATTATCCCTTGGATTAGGTCGTTTATGAAACAACCTGTAGAATTTTGTCTCACAGATAAGCATTGATATAAATCAATATATTACTAGAGTTTTGATTCTATCTATCTGTGGGTGACATCTACGAGACGGAAGACGAGCATCCTAGCCATTTTCTTGCAGTGAATCGGAGAGCGTTCAAAAATAATTTGTAGATAGTGCATCAAAATAATCATTATCCTGGAACGGCTGTCGTGATATCTAGCAAGATTTCTTTGTTTTCACACACTCGCAGTGAATTGATTTGTGTGTTCACAGCTGATAGTGATTAAAGAAGTGAAAGCAATAATTGTCCCAGAATGGCTGACGAGGTTTCATACAATAAATTTCATTGTCGTCTATATTACTAACGTGGTAATGAATCAAATAAGGATCATAAACAATTTGTGAACAGTGATGTAGGTAGTGAAAGCAATGGTGGTTCCGGCGCTGTTGACGATATATATGCATCGTTTCAGTTTGTCAGTGGATTGGATGATGAATAAAGGCAATATGTTATGGTGCTGAAAGTAGTGAAAGCAATGGTTATGCTAAAGTAACTGACGTCATTTTTCGTTAAATATTGCAGTCACACATTGACGGGTCCACCAATGATGTTATGCTGTATTGAAAATACTACAATTTGATATCCCCCCTTTCGTAATGGCTCGTAGTACTACATATTTTTTATAATGGCAACATTTATACATATCGTGATTTAGACAACACCTCATAGACAAAATTATGGTAATTAGAAATAGCAACATCCATGAATAAATTTCTGACGAACTTCAAATATTTTTGCTTGTGTTTAGTCTTCTTACAGAGGCAGTGAATATGATAATCATTCAAGACAATTCGTAGATAATTATAACGGGCAATGATAGTACTGGAGCAACTGAAATGATATTTAACTGAAATGTTTTAAAAATCATCGACTCCTCCTGCGGGTATTGTAGGAATAGTGACGTTATTTCATCCATCTATTTTCAACAAACTGAATTTTACAAAGTCTGTTCAATATAGTCTCAATTTCGGTTGGCTAAGCTCGTCAAAAGTCCACTTGAACCTCGTTAAGCGTACATTTTTGAAACAAGTACTCTGCTTTGTCAATTGCCAGCCTTTCACGATGCTGGACTAGATGTTGGACTTTCACAGTTTGAATTCCAATGAGTCAATCTTCCAGACTGGTTTCCAAACAAGGCTCATAAGCCCAGTCCATCTTTTTATTTATCAATTGCTAGGATTGGAGAGAAAATGGATTTGAGCCTTTCCCAGGAGTATTAGCGCGAAGTGAATGCTGTCAGTCGGAGTTTGAATTCGGTTAGTCGATTGTATTTTTTAGTCTTACACCGAATTTACGCCGTTTGAAACGCTCAAAAGAATTTCGAATCAAAATTTATGGTAATTGCTTCATCGCTTTACGCGATTTCATTTCACAAAATGTGTATATAGGTTTCACTTTCGGATAGCGGAGAAAACCTGTATTAAGGCAAAAACAAATGCAGAAAAGTGACGACCTGTTATTCTACCTAAAACCATGAAATCTCTGTTCTGTACAGGATGATTTTCAAGGAAATCTTCTTGGGAGGAAGTTGCAGATCGTTCAAATTATATTTACCCGACAGACTTAGTATAGCATGGATGTTATGTTATCCCGAACAAAATTGTTTCGTTCATTTAATGTTTTGTCTTAATTGTTACCCAATTGATGATTTAATAATTTTTCTTCCCAACGTATCGCATTTTTGAAATTTTGAAAATGTTTGCTTCGTTATTATTTACTCTCTTCATGTAGCAAACAGTTGGCGCTCTTAACACTTGGAATCATTTGCTTATTCTATTTGCATACCTAACGGTTACTCGGTGAAATGAAGCCGATTTTGGAAATCTATTGTTATTTTCATATATTTTAATGTAAATTATTATTATCTTCAATATATATATATATATATATATATAATTCTTAATGGACTACCATGAATGTTTCTTTCAAGGCACGAAATAGATACCCGTTAATATTCTGTTTTCTTTCTCAGTTTTCTTCTTCGAACGATTCATCTCATACGGCTAATGAATTCACTCCACCGGAGGGCATTTTCGACCGGTTTTATCTCCTTGTTCAAAGCGGAATATATTCCATTTCTCAATCCCCTTGAAGTAAATATTTAACAAAGTTGCTTTGCTAAGATGATGAATATTCTTAGCATTTAATGAGAAACGAATAATCGTGCCTGTATTTTCGATGTTCTTGTCCTATGGTTGTAATTTATTGGGCATCTCTCAACAACACCTTCGACCAAAAGTCCCTGTCCATACTCAAAGTATGAATGATAGATATAGTTTTGAAATCACTTTTGTAAGGAATCAACCACTGATTACCAAGCCATAAACGAATCAATGGATGATTTGTTGTTCATTCATATAAACTTGAGACTGAAAATACTTTATATAAACAATCATGAATGGGTATATATTTCTGACATTCAAGAATTCAATCTACACCAATTATTAAGGTCTAAGATCTCAAAAACGTAATGGATCTCAACCATTAAGGTCTTGGATCTCGATAATGGCTAAAAAAATAATAGCTAAAATAAAAACATTTTGCCAGTCCTTGCATAAACTAACTTCTGAGCTACGTTCCCCCACACGTGAACAAGGAGAAAATAAGTTTTTAAAAAATTAATCATCGATCTGTGTTCTAAAACAAAACTACGCACATACATTATTATCATTATCATTGTTGTTGTTATTATCATTATCATTATTATCATTATTATTTTAATTATTATAATTATCATTATCCTCATTATCTTAATTATCATTATCATTATCCTCATTATTTTGATTATTATAATTATCATTATCCTCATTTTAATTATCATTTTTATTTTAATTATTATAATTATCATTTTTATTTTAATCATTATAATTATCATTACTTTAATCATTATAATTATCATTACTTTAATCATTATAATTATCATTACTTTAATCATTATAATTATCATTACTTTAATCATTATAATTATCATTACTTTAATCATTATAATTATCATTATCTCAATCATTATAATTATCATTATCTCAATCATTATAATTATCATTATCTCAATTATTATAATTATCATTATCTCTATTATTATAATTATCATTATCTCTATTATAATTATCATTATCTTAATTATTATTATCATTATTATCATTATCATCATCATCATCATGACGATGATGCATTCATACATAGATTGAATTTTTACCTAAGCTCCAGGGACCTCTCCTTTCCGCTTGGATGGGTCACTCCTTCGATTGAGATATGGGTAATCTTGGTTTTGCGTTTAGAATTAAGAACTTGCTTATGTGGTTACATTGAGGGAGCATCTCAGGACATCAGGCAGGAAATTAAAGCTTGGTCGAAAATGGATTTTTCCAAATGCACAATGAACCATGGATACTTCCAGTCGTGGCTAAATGGTTTAAGGACAACAAAGTCAAGGTACAGGAATAACCATCTCAATGCCTTTACCTTAATCCAAAAGAAAATATGTGGACAGGATAGACAATGTGTGCGAGCAAGGAGGCCCTCAAAACTGACTCAGTTACACCAGTTCAATCAAGAGGAATGGCCACAATTTCAACAGCTTATTGTGCGAAGCTTGTGGAATGTTACCCAAAACGTTTGAACCAAGTTGAATAATTCGAAGGCAATTTTACCAAACACTGACAAAGACGTGATGATGGGAATAAAAGCTGAAAAAAATCATCCTATCTACAATCATTCTAGCATTTCACATTCTTGGAAAAATAGAGTAGTGATTCTTACAAATCTAAGATAGGAACAAGTGAGGAATTGTGAAAAACTGAGTTTATGCGTATATGGGTAAGACGTATGTGAAGTTTTGACTTCAACTATATATATATATATATATATATATATATATATATATATATACAATCTATAACATATATATATATATATATAGACAATTCTTAGACAATTTAATACATGCCAAAATTTGAAAATTTCTTGCAATCTCTGCCCAAACGAGAAATTTGAGATTTTAAACTTTACTAAAATCACAAAAAACCCAAGGAACATTTACTAAATAGAAAAAAATGAAACGATACTGCAATGCAGGCATCGTTCTAAATTCCTATCAATGAATGCAAAATGACAATACACATACCAATAAATCAAAAAAGTAAAGTAGACATTTCGCTCTCATATTCATCATCCCTAAAACTTCCTATCACCATCTTCTACCTCCAAACATTCCCAAACATATAAATTAAAAATTAAGATTAATACTATCCACTAGAATAACAGAGGATATCAACAGGGACAATAAAACCCGATGCCAAAATACCAAGGTCAAGATAAAAACTACTCCCAGACTACTACTGAGCATCCTTTCAGAGATGACCCCTAGATCCAGTTCACACCTCCTGACAAGATGAATAACCCCATACCATTCACTACCCCTCACAAGATTCTCACCAAATTCCCCAAAACTAGAACCAAAAAACATAGATAATCATTCGCCTGATGAGACCCGGAGAGGGCAGAAACATGTGCTAGTTTGTGTAGCAAATCCACATTCTACTATATATATATATATATATATATATATATATATATATATATATATATATATATATATATGCGTGTGTGTCTTTGTGATAGAAAGAAGTAATATAAAGAGTACTAAAAAAATCCAAATCAAAAGATGAGAATCTAATATTCATTAAGTGATATATAGTGCATTTAATTTTCTTTAATTCATCTATACCAACAAATACGCAACTTAATATTTTTTTCTGATCAACAAAAAAAAGAGAAAACAGATCTGGTAAGTCACTCAGTGAAAACTGTCACGGCACCGTCTGTTGGCAGCATGTTGTTTTGGGGATGAACAATTAAAAAAAATGAAAAAGAGATGATCAACGAATAAGTTATTTCTCTCCATAAAATCACTGAAAAAAGGGTCTGAGCAAGCATGGACTCAGTGTAACTTATTTATTCAGCAAAAACTACACATTGCAAGTTGAAGACTTATAAAAACTTATTTCGAGGAGGTTTAGTTCCAAAAATGAATGAAAAATTTTCTTTTCCCAGACATAATAAGAAATTGAATTTGAAAATGTCGGTTCCGTAGCCCCATTTGTGTGACCTGTATGCGTGAGGCATACATAGATACAGAGAGAGGCAGCCGGACAAATTGAAAATTCAACTTCATTTTACAACGTTTTTTTATTAATTCAAACTGATTCACTTATTCTGTTTCTACCACTTTTACTGTTTCTTCTCAAATAAAAATTCAACTCAACATCTATAATCAGTCTTTCTAGGCATATTTTTCCGTCACTGATAAATGATTTTACCCGTCCTATGAGAATGATTTGAACATTCATTTTTTTCTAATTCAATAAATCAAAATACGATTTAGTTCGTTTTTTCTTTTTTTTTTTTCTTTTTGCAATATGTGAACTGAATATTTTTCGACAATGAATATACAGATTAAAAAGTGAAACCTGAAATAAAAAAAAAGGCTTAAAATTTACTTTAACTCAACCTATGATTTCATTTCTTTTTCTGCGATATGAAATATAAATATTTTGAGAGAAATGATACACGTATTCATTCAAAAGTAATATCTAAATATCAGTTTGACGTACCGTCCGTCAGCTATTATATCATTCAAAAAAAACTTGAAATATTTTTTCCGAAACGTTAGCAACAAAACACCCATTCATCATATATCAGCAGCAGCAATCATATATCAGTAGTAGTATTGGTATCATATCATCATCATCAGTCTTTTAACGTCCGTCGTTGGACATAGACCTTCCCCAGGATTTGCCACACTTCTCTATCATGGGCGTCGTGGAGCCAGTACTTCCTGAACTTGTCTAGCTCGTCTCTCCATCTAATATTCTGCCGGCCTCGGTTGCGCATGTGATCTTGGGGGATCCATTTCGAGAGTCGTGATGTCCAACGGTTGTCTGTCATTCTTGCAACATAGCCAACCCACCACCATTTGAGACTTTGGTTAGTATTTCTGCCCTGGCCCCCCCCACACACACACGCAAACATATGGTAAGAATGGATGTTGAACCATACACCCGTAAAATATTCACTACGAATTATCCCGTATTCGTACATCATTTGCAATTTACGTGCATGTATTATAGCATGCACAATACAATCGGAACTTTTAACCTTTACACAATGATAACAACCTATGATTCTTATTGAAAGATAAAAAGTAAATCAATTCAGTATCACCTTTTTCGTTATTTGTAGGTCATGTGCAACAATCAGCGATCAAAAGAAGAAGAAATCAAGCAAAGGATCACTCTAGGTTGGCAAGTGTTCTGTAGAACAAACTTAACGTTTAAGACGAAGAAAATCCCATTAGTCCTAAAAAGAAGAGTACGCAACCTCCCGATGGTCACCTACGGAGCTGAAACATGGAACGTAAGCAAGGGACCGATCCTCAAACTGAAAAACCATACAATGTGCACAGGAGAGAATCATGCTCGACCTTACACGGAGAGATTTGAAGACAGCAAATTATATCACAGAAAAACAGGAACCAAAAACATACAAATGGCTACGGGCTGGTTATGTTGAAAGAATGTCAGATAACCGTTGGACATCCGAACTCACAACATGAATCCCCAGGGATCACACGCGAAACCAAAGCTGGCAGAATACTAGATGGAAAGACAAACTAGACAAGTTCAGAAAGTATTGGCTCCGTGATGCCAATGATAGAGAGATCTGGCCAGTCCTGATGAAGATCTATGTTCAACGACGGACGATAAAAGACTCATCATCATCATCATGGAGATGTATCTTACCGAAAGTATCAAATACTTTCTTTCGCTGTATCAAAAACTCAAATTATTGTCGGCAGGGGCGAGCAGCAATCTCATCGTGTCGTTGAATCTTTCACTGTTCCTCTTCCGTTTGTATTTCTGTTTTCGATATTTTAGCCTAACCACCCCTTCACTGCTTTTTACCCAGTAGACTGTTCTTCTCCGATTATCTGTAACCTTTCAATGGCATTATCTCCATCGCCAACTGTTCATCATGAATTATAATTAACCCAGTTATACATTTTCAACCTGGTTGATGAGTCGACACGGGCAGTATATTTTAACGGACTTTAATTGCATCAGTGACTGTCGGATATTGGCGTGTCTGTACGCAGACTTGACTTGGACCAAAGAGAATAGCGGACATAAGTTGACAACGCTTGAAATCTAATATGAGGTTGATCCCTCGACGAATTAAGACAAATTAATGCCCCGAGAGGGCAACATAAGTCTGTTCCTGCGTAAACAAAAATCTGTCTTGAAATGTAAAATAGAATAGTTGTGTGAACAATGGGAAGTGTAATGAGAAAAAATCGATAGCAAGAGCGATGACATTATGAATCATATGCAAGAGAGTATGAATCCATTTTTGTAATTCTTTTTTTCTGCTTGATTGATGTCTGGACATCTCGGGTTGCATGTGTAGGTTGGAAAGAGCATGGTTTACCATATTTTTGTTACTATCGTCATGGTATCGTGGAAATATTGTTGCATGATCCGTTGATTTCCTAGAATCGGAGAACGCGATATGACTGTAATTCTTTGATTCAGATTTATGTCTACGCTTGCATCGAGATGATCCATTGGCTAAGTGTACTTCTTTCCTACACTATACCGAGTCTGGTCATTCATTATAAACTGAACGTTGACATCCTTCAAACTTTAATGTAGGCGTATAAATCCTGTTGATAGAGTTTATCTTCTCCGGGGATGGTTCTGAATATACCTTTGAATACCATATAGAACCATTAAATTCTTGCATAGTTAGTCTTTCACAAACGCGTTCTCTGTGAGTTCCAATATGTTGGATTCTGTTGTGCCGTACAAATTCCAGAAGTGAGTAGTGCATAGAATCCGAATTATATGACAAATAGAAGATTCTTGAAGGAGGTGCATTTCTGGGACGGACTCTCAGGAATGTAGAGAGCAGTATGTTTGTTATTGTTGGAAAACAGTACAGCTTAATGTCTGGGTCGCGTCTGAAATGAAGTTACACTTTCCGAATAACAATATCTTCCCGTAAGGAAAACGATTCTCTTTGTATCTGCTCGGAATGCAGCTTTTTTTACATAATTCAATATATGCGTTACTGAAATGGATAACATCTCGTATGTTATTCATCTCATTAAGTAAGCACATTGCCTTTTGAGAGATCTCCATCAGGTATCAAAATGCTTGACAATTGTCAATTATATATATAGCAGACAGTACTGGGAGCCGTCAATCTCTTGTTGAAGAGTAGAAGTCGTGTGGTAAGTTTACACCTCAACCGTGAAGCAATAGAATCCTCGTATTTCAGGTGTAATTATTCTCACGGAAAAATTTCGGCAAGTCACTCAATGGAAACCGTCACATGACCAATGTCATTTGGTTGTATGCCGTATTTGGGATGATCAATTAAAAAGTTAGAAAAAATATAATCGATGAATATTTTTTTCATTCGAATTTTGTTGGGTAGTAATCGCTGAAAAAACATCAGGATTCAAAGGGTGAATGCTACTGGACACAATAAGAAAGCAATTTAGCATAGACTCACATTGCAAATTGAACCACTACTGACACCTATGTAGGGATAAAGATCCCAGTAATCCTAAAAGAAGGATGTATAACCAATGCATCCTCCAAATAGTCACTTATGGAGCTGAAACATGGAACCTAACCAAAAGACAGATCTGCAAAATGAGAACCATGCAACGTGCACATGAAAATATTATGCTGGGCCTCACATGGAGAGACCATAAGACAGTACAGTACACCCGGGAAAAGACAAGAGTCAGGGACCTCGTAAAATCCATTAAAAATCTCAAATGGCAGACAACCGATGGACATCACAACTCACGACATGGATTCCCAAGATCATATGCGCAACCAAAGCCGGAAGAATATTAGATGGCGTGACGAGTTAGACAAATTCAGGAAGTACTGGCTCCGTGAATCCTGGGGAAGGTCTATGTCCAACGACGGGCGTTAAAAGACTACTACTACTATTGTTGTTGTTGTTGTTGATGTTGTTGATGTTGATGTTGATGATGATGATGAAGAAAAAAATAACTAAAAATCTTTTCTTAAAATGATAAGGAGTGAATGTTTTGATTCTCATACCCCAACTCAATTTGGTGCTACCTGTACGCGTGATACATACATACATATTCTGAAAGCCAGACCTTGGGAACTTAAGAAACCTAGGTTCACAGATTTGGTTGACGATTCCTAACAATTAAAGATCTTAATATATTTTTAGGAAGGAATTGCATTCGGCAGCTTTTCAAATAACAAAAAGCATACTCAATTTATGTCAAGGGGGTTAATTTTTCATCCCTGTAGCAATGGAGTAATTCTTTTGCAAATCTCAGATCTTTTCGAAAATTTCATCGAATATCCATGTCACCAATGTTGTGAGGCCCAGGTGCGTTATTTTGAAGATGGTTAATGTGTTCTTTAAATATCTTTTTTTGTTGTTTCCTCCGTGTTAAAAAAAACTTATACTTGTCTCTTCTCTGTGATATGCTTGCCGTATGTTTGTATGTAAAAGATACTATCGTCACCTTCATTTATTTTTATTATCCTCGGTAGCTCAATTCGCCTCACCTGCTACATGTACACTGTCAGTTCCTTTTTTGTTCGTCTCAGATCCTCCTTTGATCAGGAATTTCCACTGTAAAATGCTCGATGGGTGTTCCATCTTTACCATTAAACTGAGTGCCCTGACAAGATAAGAGACTATTTTGAAAAATGCTGAGTAAAATTAATGTTTTTTCACCATTGGGTTGCAGACTTACTGATATACTAGTATACATGCACAAACGCATGCCAACTTGGACATGGTGCCTCTGATCTTTCTACTGAATTCCACTGAGAAAACGAGATATCACCTTTGGAAAGCCGAGCAACTATATATATTTAACGAACGCATATATACACTCGGGCATTATCGTGTAAACCAGTCAGACAGTGAAATTTGGAAGACTCGATCTTATACATCATTTATTTCCTAAAATGAAAGCCTGAAGGTACGATGACTGAAATCCTGGGACTATTTCAACCAAGATGTGGACACCAGTTCAGATAAGTCAATGTTTAAAAAAAAAATAGCTATCCACATCTCAAAAAAATCTGACAGGAGAATTACTCGTGGTGACTCCCTGCAGAATAATTTAAAGGAGGTGTCACCCGAAAGCGTTGTATTGAGAAAAAAAATTCAAAAAAAGCGCCAACATTGAATGAAAAAATATGAAGAATGATAAAACACTTCATCTTAGCAGTACTATAACTAGGCGCCATATCTGCTCAGAGACGCAGGAAAAAAAGTCTGGCCTCATTAGGAATTGACAATACGCATATCTTTCCTTGTTTTTCCTTTTTTTTCTTTCTGTCTTGTTTTTTTTTTGTGATGTCTTGTGTTATCTGTTGCTCTGAAGTGTCTCATTACAATTGTGACGGACAGATTGTACACACTGATCTGAGATAATGTGGGTGAATGCGTAATTGTTGCTGATATGGGTCTCTAACGATATATCGAGCAATCAGACGCTATCTTGCCGAATTGTATTCGTAGCATTTTTTCCAACTCTACCGAAGATGTTGGGAGAGGTGTATGTATCTTCCGATTTCTGTCATGAGATCTCCAAAAATTCTCAATCAATTTCAATTAATTTCTAGTTAAGCCTCGGCTATGGGCTACGGAAAAAGAGATTAAATATAGCGTCGGATCGAAGAAATTGTTTTTGATCAGGAGATATTTCATTAATTCGTTTTAAGAGTTTAAGAACGAACGGTTGATAAAAAGGCTAAAAGAAAAAAAATCAATATTACATGCAGAATACAAATGTACAGTGAATTCAACAGGGAGATACTATTTCAAAGGATAAGTAAGTAATATTTAGTATATCATGCATATAATACTTTCATCCAGTCAATAACTCAAGCATTTATTAGTAAACACTGACAATACTCTTTTTCCTGATTTTCAGAGCTTTTTTGTTGAATAACTTCCAATGCATTTCCGAATCGAATCAATGCATTTCTATAGCAAAACATTTACATAATACCTGCCAGTGATTTATTTCTATACATCACTTACTATCGGTTATTACTTTCTTATACATTAGATATAACAGCCCTATCCTTATCAGACACTGATATACCCGGAAAAGTGTCCCCTTCATTGACCTCTCCGGACTTCTTCGGGTGTTAGTTCAAATATGCAGCTTGTTTTCATTTTGCTGTCCATGCTAAAATATATCTCGTACCAGTGAATTCTTCCAAGTCAATTCATCCTTGCAGAACTACCTGTCTGTCTGAAATAGAGTACACGACTTCTTCCGCACGACCTGACACATGGATTGGAATCGTCACCGCTGGGCAGGTTATTAGATTTGCTTGATCAATATGTCACTTGAGATGATCTGGTACTGAAAATATGTGAAATGGCGCTTTTCTGCCTTTTCATTGTCTGTTGATGACAATATCGGCCACTTAAAAGAAACGAAACCCTTCTCGTGGTTCAAAAGGTTACTCTCTATTTTGGTGGTCTTCAAACTGGGGGATGGGAAAAGAACAATAAGAAAAAAAGAATGACAACACAGATGACTTGATAGAAGTTCATCTTGTTATTTGGCAAGATTTTTGTTTTGACTCTGCCCCAGTTGCTTGCAATTATGGATGACTTGGTAACTCTCTTACAATGAAGCAACCTGCTCCAAACACATGGTTTTCATTGAATTCTAATCTGAAAAAAGTTCTGGCAGAAATTGCTTGAAATGTAGTATTTATACTGTTTATTATTATAAACATTGACTACGCTGTCACTAACAGCACCATGAATTAGGCATTCGTTTGTCAACGTGAAAGAGTGACTCACTCAGGTGAAAAAAAAAAAAGTTTTTTATGCAAAATTTCTGCGCTTACAACACATATGACTAACTAAGTCCGAAAAAGGGCGATTTTTTCGGTTCAAAATAAAGTTAGTAGTGGCGTCATCAAGGGATAGATACAAAAAATGAAATAAGTGATTCAACCAGTCCCGATCTCCCATATATATATATATATATATATATATATATATATATATATATATATATCCTTGATATCAAATTTTCTGCACAAGATAAAATTAGTGCTAACATAACGTGGAAAATTATGCTACAATTTTTAAGTGAAGATATATAAATTCTCCAAGTGATGAACACAAGATGTTCGGAAAAATTTCCCTCGTTCCTTAAAAAAAACAATGTTTTTCAAGAATTGATCAAATAAGTTCATTGCTCCTTAAAAAAATCAAATTTCATGAACTGTAGGGTATTTCAGCCGTTACCCTGAATTATAAATTGCGTTATATCATATAAAAACTTATTCAAAATGATTCCCCGACGTTACTCGTTTAATATATCATCAATTTAGACAACGTAAATAGGATAAAAAATGAGAGAAAATTGGGCTGCCGTAGGAATCGAACCTGCTACTGAGACGTAACTGGTTTATCGTAGCGATAGACTTACCATTGTGCGAAACAGTCCGCCTACAAGGCCTAACGTCGAATAACTGCTTTCAACCCTAATTCTCTACTCGCTTACTTCCTCTTTCATACAACGCGACAGTATGTATTGGAGAAATGGACATATTGGCCCGACAGAATGAATTATGAATTAGATATACTATATAGGAACTCGTCTGAAATGATCTCCTGTCCTTACACTGTTAATATATCATTCAATTTAGACGACTAAAATAGAACAAAATTGGGCTGCCCCTGGAATCAAACCTGTTTAAAATACAGTCGTTATTCTACAAATTTATTCAGTACTGGGTAATTGTGCCAGTTAGTATTATCTGTATTAGTAGTATTTTATGAATTGCTCTAAATTGTGTTTCATCTTAGCACATACATTTAAAAGATACTCGTACAAAAACTATCTTTTTACAGCTTTTTGGTGCATCACTTATCTGGGAATCAAAGTCATCCTTTAAACGCTCAAGCCATGAAATATGCTCTTTCAACCCTCTACAGTCAGTCAGTATCTAAAATCTGTCTTACATTAAACCGAAGATGCTGGTGCTGCCACTGAAACTTATTTAGGCGTTGAAAGATATAATCAGTCTCATACATTTTAAAGATTAGACCTCATTCCGAACAGACATATTTTCAACCAAGTAAATATATCCGATTATGGTGCAGAGTCATAACTGAAGTAAAGACATCATTATTTTGGTCGGATAAGATATCTGATAAATCGATATTTTTGAGAATCGTTTTCAATTGTATACGCCTCACTATCATTTCGAGTGATTTCCAAGTAAACGGGCAACGTAATCTGACCACATGTGCACATTTTTTAACTGAAACCAGATGGTTTCTTCTGACTGACCTTAAAAGTATTTTTTTTTTGTGGTGGTGGATTGGAATGGTCTAGAGAAATATTTGATCTGTAGCTGCAGTGACACGGATATCACTAAATAGAAAAGTAAAGATAAGAGAGAAAAATGTCTTCAGTCTTCCGTACGGAATCCCATAAGATTAAGGGAAAAGATTTTTTTATGCAAGTGAGATGTTATGGTGTATAAGTTGCGTTGCCTAGTTTTTTTTTCAAAATTTCAATCAATGTAACAGGTCAAAGAATGTAGGTGACCGGGTAACGGTTTAAGATTATTCTCCAGAAGAGGTGCAGATTTAAAACTGAACTGAAAATCGTTGTGTGAAAAATGTGTGTGTGTATATATATATATATATATATATATATATATATGATTCATTCTGTTGGAACAAATATGTCTATTTCTTGGTTATATACTGTCACGTTGGAAGAGATAGAAAAGACCGAGAATAAACGAGATAAGAATTCGGGTTTTAAACAGTTACTTTGTGTTTCTATTAACGGCAGGCTGTTTAGCACAATGGTAAGTGCATTGCTATGTTGAAATGATTAACCTATAATTGTTTATTCTGATTACGTTGTCTGAATTGAATGATATATTAACTGTATAACGACGGAGAAGCATTTCAGATAAGTTTCCTTACCATATGACGCAATATATATATATATATATATATATATATATATATATATATATATATATATATATATATATATATATATATATTGACATAGAAGGACTAGTAAAATATCTTATCTTTTGAAAATTTGGATGTAATGCATTTTTCATTGCATCCTCATAGCTGTCTGTGGATGACACAATATCTAACGCTCCTCTATTCAGGGTTGAGGGAGGTAACTCGTTCATTGTAAGCTTATGCAATGCTCTTCCTTAGGAATAGAGCAGTCCGGTGGACGGAAAATCTAAATTAATTAATATATCGCTTAAATTCAGCCTTACTGACCAGTTCCCTAAGGCAGAGGTAGGATATTGGTCTCTGGGTCTGAAACAAGGGTTTCAATCTTGCTTCGTGATACTGGATAAGATGACAGATAGTCTATAGCCACACTGAAGAGTTGTAATACAACGAAACAGCTGTCTGTGGATGACACAATATATATATATATATATATATATATATATATATATGCATAACAAAGGAGATGAAATGGAAACTCTTAATCCCGTATAATGCATTTTTCAACACAAGGTAATTTTTCTCTCGATCCGTTCGAAAGCGTGGAGATTATTTTTTGGGGAAAAGCAAGATTACTCTATGGAGGAACGACAGGGGGTTGGTATCGTATTCTTTTCAAATTCTGTGTATAATGTGTTTTTCCATGGAGCCATATGTATGTTTTCGTGTATGTATATGAGGGATGCGTATGCGCGTGTGGAAAAACTTTTTACTGAATCGCAAGAAAGAGGTCTTTTAGAATCTACTCTTTTTTATAACTAAATTGAAAAGATGACTAGAAATCGCTCATGGGGTATCGGTCGGGTGCCTGAACATAAAAATTACGTAAAAAAAAAAACAAAAAAAAAAAACTATTTCGCACGAAAAAAAAAAAAAATTAAATTTTGAAGAAGAAAAAATTATCATCTTGCTGTTAATAACAATATGCCTCTCCGTTCTTTATTTCTTTTTTACCGTGTAAAGGGAGACACACATCGCGTAAAGTGGGAGAAAAAAGTTAAGACATACCTGTTTTCCATTGAAAACCTCTTTCTTATTAACCCATTCATGCCTGAAGTCAGATTTCGGTATAATCAAAATATGGGGTAAATGAAAGTATATTAGCATGGTAATGTAAATCTACACGTAAAAAACTGGAGGTTTCTCGTGATCTTGAGAGTTTTCATGTGCAACTTGATCTGTTTTCCTCCATAAGAATATTTTCTATGGCAATTTTCTTTAGCGTAGGCTAGATATAGACATAGATGGGTTAAATATATACTAAAAACACGCCAGAACAAGATTAGCAGCCTTCCAAAAGACTTAGGTAAAAGACTCATGAAAGGAGCTATGCAAATGTACACTGAAGTGAAAAAGATATTTGAGGGGAGCGAGATGGAAAATTCTAAACGCAGATTGGGTTGGGCAGGAAGAAGTGAAAATTACGAAGATTTTCGAGAAGCCATTAAGTCTTGTGTTAACAATGCCTGTACTTCCAACGCACGAAATGTAAACTTTCTTGAAGCAACAAAGAAAAATTTTTAAAAATTTCCTTTTAAATCGATAGCAAGCCGATTTTAGTCGTCCAAGTTATCATTTCGTTATAGCTGGATTTGTGAACCCGAAAATTCTGAACGATGACAAAAAGTGTCGTTACTCAACCATTGTTTTGTACATTTTCAAGCTAGATAGGAAAACCGAAAGAAAATAACATTTCGAATTCGTCCTTCTTCATCCAAGCCTCCATGAGAACAGGATGTGACACTGGGAAGGTTTGATGTATGGATACAATACATGTGAACCTGTGAACCGAAGGAACACATAAAATTCTCTTCAGTCCTTGCAATCATTGTCACAAGGATATAAGAGCTCTTGACTCAGTATATATTCCAGATCCCGTTGCCTTGACTTACACTGTCAAATACAACCACGTCTTGTGAGATAACCCGATTGGCTTTGACGCCACATCTGCACCCATCCGGTTAGAAATGATCTAAAAAGACCTTTGGCAAGTCTTTGAGTTTACTCTGAGTCTAATTCGATGATCTGTCCACAGAGCCCTTTTGTTTGTTGTCCTTCTCCTTTAGTTTTGCGGAAAGGTGGGTGACGTTTGCTAACAGGGGAGGTTACCACTACTTCTAGGTGAAGGTAAATCAAGAGTGGTTAGTTACAGCCGTGTTGACAATCTATCCTTGCCCGTACAGGAAAGTGCTGCGTTACGCTTCCATTGGTTGGCTGATAGCTTTTGTTTTCTGTCAACTAATAAAAACTTATCGTTACGCTGGATGGAAATGTCGACTAAATTCCAGAATTAGAAAACAAATATTACGAACAGTTTTTCTGTTATCTTGATAATCACCAGAAAACACTGAATGATAAAGAGTATTAAGAGGTAGCTTTGCATAGCTTGATCATATTAAAGGAATAATGGAATCAGAAGATGACAAAGGGATATCAGAGCAAAATGCACTACCCAGTTTGGGAAAATTAGGTTTGGTCTGAAGATCATCCTAAAGCACACATCAAAAATCACAAGAATTGTTGAAAAAGAAAAATCTACTTAAAATGGCCGGCAATGTCCTAGTCACAATTCCATTGAAAAGTCTGCAGAAAGCGCTGAAATCTGGAATTTTTTTAAAACTCGTACCATACAAGACATGAATCGTGGAAATATTCAATAGCTTGAATAAATTGCTCAAGGGTGGGTTTCAATATTCCTTTCCGGCTCATTTGTTTTCCCTTTGAAACTACTACGGGTGGGTTAGATTAATATTGTTTCTCTTCAATCATTATGAATGTTAAATATTTGAATCTTCTGATGGTGCAATATTTTGGTAGATTTTCCTTTATTGCTTTAGATTTTATACAACTTATACAAAAAAAAAATCAAAGGTGCCAATAATTGTGACCGCCACTGTATGCATAATGCAAATTCATTATCAAAGTTTTATTTATTAATAACCCCAAAATATTATTTCTGATGAAACAGGAATGCATTAAAAAACAAAATGTTCTTTTGTTAGGAATTTAGCATAAAATCACAGAATCTGGCTACGATGTGTATACCAGGAAACTTGGTCAATGAGTGATTTGGAATATCATATCAAATTCAGGTCTGGTTTATTCGCTTATTCATCAATGCGAAACATCTGCTAATTTATCTTTTCACGATACTGTATTTTACTAAGATAAAGAAGTAAATGTCTCATTCTATGGTTAATTACGACTAAAATCCGGAAAAACAAATTAACAAACCATCTAAACTGATCTATGCACTAGCTTCCATACTTGACTTGAAGACAATAATTACATAACAACAATGAAGCTGCGTAAGAAATTATTGCCTCTCACGAATACTTTCGATAGGCATAGCTCACGTCCTATTTTTTAAGTCGACACTTAACAATTCATCAGTCAGTTTAATTTAACAAATTCATTTTATTAATCCTTCCATTTCTTTCTTCTTTTTAGAGTCGTGATAGAAGCTGCCATTTGAAGATTAGGAGAATTTCCGACATTTTAATTAATTTTTCCTTATCTTGCTTCATTGTTGTTGCTGTTTTTGACATCTTTCAACGATTTTTTCTCGTTTGATTTTTTGTCATTTTGAGCAGATTAACACCATTTAAGTCTCCGTTATCTTTTCCTCTTTATTTTTATTCAATGATGTGTTGAACTTTATACACCGAACAGAATGAAAGTCGTGTGAATACAAAGAAGGAAGAGGAAAGCTGCGTTCAAAATGGTTGTTTTCAATCATAATGAGATTCATTATCCATCGCTATCGGTGCTGTCGCTTGGAGAAAATAAACCTGACACAGGAGGGGAATATTTCAAGACCAACTCAAAAGCAAACTAAAAGAAATGATTGAGAGAGTAAAAAGAAGTATATAAGACAAAAGCAGACGATAAAGAAAAAACAGGGAAGAAAGAGAGTGTTAACGAGTTGAATCGATTGCATAAAGGAAGAAGAAAATAAATTCATATGAAAAATGTTTGTCTCGAATAAAGGAATAAAGAGTGAAAACAAAATGAATTATATTACTCGCAGACGCAAACTAGAATAAATGGAAGGTTTCACAACTTCGAGCAAGTGATGAATTTTTTCGAGATAAATAGCCAGACAGAATAGACAAGACAGAATATTTAAAAAGATTAAAAGTAAACACTCAGGAAAATGCAATAAACACAAGAAGGGAGGAGAATGAATAAATCAAATGAACACGAAAAAGGTCTATGATAATTTATAAAGGGCATAAATACTGGTGAGAGAGAAAAACTGACTGACGAATTAGAAATGTGTAGTGATATTATCCTGATTTACCATTTCATTAGATGGAAACTTGTCATCCAATATTAATTTTTGATGTTATATTTTTACTATTATTTTAGTATCATTTTATCTCAGCTACCTCAATCATCAGCCTTGGGCAGGAGACGGTACAGATTGGAAATAAAGGAAAAGCTCCTGGCAAGACTTGAACGCACGTTCTTTTTACGTTGGAAAGCTTGTTTACAACGGCAACTGCTCTGTCGACTGAGCTACTGAACTGAATGAGCTAAAAGGTTAGATTTTAAATATCTGCCTGCAGCTCGTTCGTTAGGGTAGTTGACAGACATCGGCAGGCTTGCTGACTCAAAAGGGACGTGTGTTTGAGTACATCCTGGATATCATCGCAAATTCCAATGAGCACTTTTCTCATTGTCGTAGATTGACGGTCTGAGTGATAGCAAAATTCCAGGCCTGTCGAGAAAAAAAATTGGTATTCTATATTCTGGCTTTTTGCGTGAAGTCGAACACTGAAGACTGGCTTTGGAGAATAATACACAACTATATCTCGTAGGCCTAAGTGAATGTGTGTCTACTAAGTCTATTTCAATAAAATTCAATAGATCGATAAGTAGATACGAGGACATATGTATGGATAAATAGGAAACAAATCTGCATGTTAAAAAATGCTTGCAAATATTTATCAATACATAAAGAGGTACATTTGACGGATATAAATATAAAAAAAAAATATATATATATATATATATATGTCAATAAAGAATTTTAGAGCTGTTTACAGCCTGCTTGACCGCTTTCATATTTGTACGAGTTTGACTTCAGGGTCGACGTACATGGATTATGACGGGTACGAGGTTTGAAAGCATTCATGAAAATCCTAAACTTCGTATACATCATATATATATATATATATATATATATATATATATATATATATATATATATATATATATGTATATAAACAAGACAGCAGTTCTTTTATACAGGGTTCATAACACAGTATCGACGTTTCATGTTGACTACCTTCGAGTAAGCTTCTCCAATACAAAGGTCTGAAAAACACATTACAACAGATGGAGCAAAAGAATAACCGATTGATGCTCTTGGGACAGTGAATGCACAGAATGGAGGTATGCGATAGAAAGGTTTGCCAATAAGGCATGGCAAACGTTAGTGCAAACGCAGTCGTCATGAGAGGAGATGGGAGAGGCTTTTGTCCAGCAAAAAAAAGATGTATGAGCATTGAAGAGTCCTAAAAGCAGACGAGAATACGAATGCTTTAGACAAACATAGAAAGACACATAACCATAACTTTAACCTCATTAAAAACATACACGACTCCAGGACACTCAGATACATCGAGGCTGCCCTTATTTTCTAATGACTCAGTGACATGGTCATTTTCAAATGATAGAGAAATTAAATCTACTAATTTTAAAAACCAAACTACATAAAAAAACATCATCGAATAATATGCACTACCCTTTCATGAGAAGAAAGTCCACGAGCCAATCTGCCATATACTAACATTTGGACACACGAACCCTCTTTCAAGAGAAAATAGCCTCTATGCGCACACACATACATGCGCACATACTTAAGTGTAGGTAGAACACACATACACGACGGAAATAATGGAAACACTCAAACCGTCATATAAATCCACGCCTATTCTTAGAGCCGAATCATACCTCTTTTTATCAATCATCTGACCCGTGCAGTAAGAAAAGCACATCCAAAAGTAATCCCCTATCTTACCCACATCCAATATAACCCCACCTCTTCTACTCCAAACAAGCCAACAGAAATTTTCTGTCTTCCGTTCACTACTACACCCAAAAATGTCAACAGCTACCATTTTTGCCTCTGTATTCTGCATTGCTAAGAGCCTTTGAAAATGCTGAAGCAAGTTCGGCGAAACGCATCAAGTCAATCTTTAAAGAAAATTAACATTTTTGAGATGTTACACACGTGTCCTTAATTTTTTCATTTCCACATTGTCAAATTAAGACCACCATTTTCTTTGATCACCTTACATCCACAGATAACACACTCAGATACACACATTATATAGTACTTGTTATGAATATTTGAACTGACATTAAGCTTCCAACGGTTGGTTATGAGAGTTAAAGATAAAGACAAGAAGAACCAAATCTTATTATAATCAGCATAACAAGGTATGTATTCAGTCATATTGTGTGGATCTAAATGCTAAATTTCTAGAATATGTATTTTTATAGATTTAAATTGATAAATGAAAAAAAAAAGTTTTTCAATTCAACTCAACTCTATGAAGGAGACTGAAAAGCCGAATTCACCAAACTAGTAGAGTAATTAGGATCCCACCAAGCTCGAAATTCCTGATGGCGTAGCCATCTCAGGCGATAAAAACAGATTTAATGTTATTCTAAATACTTATGAGCAATACTTTTATATAAACGGCAATTTGTTTACATTGATGTACCTTCTTATCTATATATTTAGTGCAGCTCTCAAATATGGCCAATTAAGTCCTGAATACCTATTCGTTTTGTGATACTTTTGAGATCAACAAAAGCCTAGAACATGCATTTGGGTCACGGTCAAAATTTTGAAGAAAAAAAAGCTTTAGATAGACATTCTTCTATAAACAGATTTAGTGCTGGGCAGTACGTTGATCATGTTACAAGCGATATCACACTGGAATATCAAAATACGTAAAAAATTTACAAAAAGATTTTCAGAAAGATTAAGAAGAGGATTTTTTTTCTTTGGCATAGGCTCGATACCTTACTTAAGATTTATCCAAGCCTGAACCCTGGAAAGGTATATTTCTCAAGGTGGCGTCCAAGATTGCCACTATATCGTGAAATGTCCACTACTCATTCAATATTCACGTGAGACAATTCTACCGACGGTGTTGTTTTGATATGAAGTTTGGTAAGATATCGGAATTCTACTCCAGGCTATTGACTGGAAAGATATGATTTCTAAGATGTGTCTGTCGACTTGGACGCCAATTTAAACATTATATCTTTCCAGTCAGACTGTCGAAGAATTTTGATATGTCATCAAGCACATACTGCAAGGAGCTGATAAAAAAAATTTCCTGGGGCTAATGAGGATTGAGTAATCAGTATTTAAAATATTTGATGACCATCTTGGAAATTTTCAACTTCAGCGGTCAGACAGTAAAAAACTATGATATACTATCGAGTATTCTTCATGCCACAAGAAACCCTTTTGAAAAAAATGGTCTGTTAAACAAATAACCGGCATTTTGAAGATTGGACGCCATCTTAGTTGCCATTCTGAAAATTATAGATTTTTTATGTCATCAAGTATACAGATTCTACCATTACGAGACCATTGAGATCTTTTGTTGCGATTACCTTTGGCGTAAGATGGATGTTTTTGAAAAAGCCTAATAATGTGCCTGTCAACTTGGAAGCCATGTTAAAATTATACCTTTTCAGTGACCAAATTTTCATGTCATCAAGCGCACTTGACACTTTATGATCTGTTAAGAAAACTCACCCAAGGTGGATAATATACAAGCAATGGGTATCTTACCGATTTGGTGGTCATCTTTGATGCTATCTTCGAAATTATACTTTTTCTGTGGCAACGCCCTGGTATGTTATCAAGCACACCTAAAACTACAAGAAACTGTTGATGAAACTTGCTCAGAGTCGATAATGAACGGGTGATTGGCATATGAAATATTTGACGTCTTGGACGCCATCTTGGTAATTGTACCTTTCCAGTCGTCAGATTGTAGAAGAATTTCGATTTGCTATCGAGCACAATTCACACTCAGTGATCTTAAAACCATCACCAAATGCATGGATATTCACATCTTAGTTGGAAATGTCATTTGAAACATTTTTGTTTTTTCTCGGTGGTGAGATCCCTAAATGAATGCATTTAAACATTAGACCCTGGCGACTGACTGCCATAATGATTTGTCTTGTCACGGTCATCAGAGGTCGAATCTGACTCCCTTCTGCATCTCGAAATTAGATTTATGGTTTTATGTTTGCGTATTCATACTTTTTTTAAGAGCAATTCAGGGATTTCCTCTTTTGATTTTCTCTAAATAATCCTGTAGTGTCCGTGAGTCTGTTTTTGTCATTATTAAAAACTGTCAAAACCAAGGTGCAACACAACCAAATTTTGTTTGCCTACTGAATGGATTCAGAGGAAGGTCTCGAAGTGTAAAGATCTTAGATTTTGGAGATGGTTTCTATTGGTGAGTAGAGAAACAACAATCAAAATCAAAAACGCAAAACTGGACAAAGTAGACAACTTCATCTACCTAGGAAAACGAATCTCTATGAAATCCTCAAAAGAAGTAAAAAAAACAAGTGAAGAATCATTCTAAGATGTTTGGCTTTCGCTCGAATAAGTTCAACCTTCAAGAACAAGAAAATCCAACATCTCAAAAGGAGTGCTGCACAACCAATTTATCCTTCTGGTAATCACCCATGGAGCTGAAATATCGGAATCTAACCAAAAGATTGACCTTCAATCTGCAAACTATGCAACATGTACATAAAAGAACCATGCTCAATATCACTCAGAGAGATAAGACAGCACAATGCATTAGAAGGAACACAGGAGTCCGAGATATAATAGAATCTATTCGAAAACCCTAATGGCAATGGGCTGACCATGTTGTGAAAAGGGTAGATAACTGCTGGACATCATGATTCGCAATGTAGATATGCGAAACCAAAGCCAACAAAATATTAAATGGCGAGACGAACTTGATAAGTTAAGTAAGTATTGACTCCGCGACACCCATGATAAAAAAGCCAAACGAATTTTGGGAAAGATCTATGTCCAACAACGGACGCTAAAAGCTTGAGGGTGATGATCATATGATCATTTTGAAAATTATCTGAGATACTTACTTAAATGTGATCCAAGGTTTCATGATGGAGATGATTTTCAAATGTTATTATTCAATAAATAAATACTGCTATTCCATGGTTCCCAAGAGGAGGGAGAACAAGACCTGATTTAGGCCTTTCACAAAAACAAACCACTAGCAGAACGGTTTTCACGTTATGCAGAATAAGCACCCGATTTCATTGTTGTGGAGTTAGTCTTTAGATTGAGCTACATTGAATCTATTACTTAATTGTCATAGTATTAATGGGTTTTCAATCGTAGTTCCGCATCAATTTGATAAATGCATTATGAAAATCAAGTAAAACTGCTTCTCGATCCATACTACTAAAATTACGCTTAATCTTCAAAGACCGGTGAAAGTTTAAAGGTTTAAGCTAATTAATGCATCGTCTGAAGCTGTGAGTCGTTATGCGACGAAGAATCCACGTAAATTGCAGCTTATGGAATTACGTTAATGAAAGCAATCATACAATGACCAAGCTACGCCTGACATTATAATATTAATGGATGTTGAAACAATGGATTAGTGACGAGTACTGTTCGTAAATTCAATTTATCCTGGAAAGTTTAATTCATCTAATTTCAATTCTAGGGTTTTCGGTATGGTTCTAACAACGCATGATATTATGGACACTGGTTTAAACTTCAGGCTCCTAACTTTATAGGATTGATATAATGAAACAAAACATAGGAGTATCAGAATCGTTGTGTTAATGGGGATAGCGTTGAACAGCCAATTTTTCTGCTGTTTATTATATGAGTTCAACTCTACTACTGGCCAATCGCTTTTATATGATAGCGTATCATCAAGTGCACGGATGGGGATATTAAATTTCCATAACAAGATATGCATTACTGTGCACCCCATATAATTCTCCGAATCCAATTCATTGGACAAAACACACAACGAAGATAACGTATGTACAGTTTTGTATTCCACTGTTTATTGACTTTTATGATACACTGGAATTAAGTTATTAAATATCTCAATTGTTTGGAAAATGAATGTATACAGAAAAGGGGATAATACCCGATATTCGATAAAAATATCCTTGGACCCATCCCAACCTTCCATATATATATATATATATATATCATTAATTCATTGGGGTTTTATTTTATCAATAGTAAAAATCTTACATAACCAAGATCAATATCTTCCTATCTATTCCACGTCTTTTCTGCTCTTCCTTTATAAGTTTAGAATTACATTCGGTATTGAAATATCTTGAATGTATGAAGAAAGAATCGACATGCATTATTTATTATATTTCATTTCATTTCTTTTCATACCCATTTTCTATTTCCCCTCTTTTTTCTTGCTTTACTCCCTTTCTTACTTTCTTTCCTTAACTTTTCGATGCTTTGCCTTCTTCAACTCTTCTTGCCCCTTTCCCCATTAGACTCCCAGTAGACATAAAAACAACCCAGTCAGAAAGGAAAGTAACGTTAGCTGAAATCGACACATGTTTACCTGTCAAATTAGGAAAAAAATGAAAGTTGCTACCAAGCACGACCAAGTAAAAATGAAAAAAAGAAGAAGAAATATAAAGAAAAATGGATAGATGAAAATAAAAAAAAACCTGTGCTTTGAAAAATAGTTAAAATCTGTTCAGTAGATAATACACCAATGTGTTGAAACAATAGGCCAATTGTAATATATATATATATATATATATATATATATATATATATATATATATATATATATATATGTATATGTATATATGTTATGTGTTATATTACTTTTAAACTTTTGCCGTAATATAGAATAACAATTAAAGATAATATGCTGCTTTAGGATTTGAAACTGTAACTGATTGTTTGCCACTCTCCTGTAGCGTCTCTTTTAACCAAAAAGTGAAACATCCTGCCGGTGAGGCAAAGGTCCAAATAACTTTCATATATCCATAACTGCTGTAATTGTTTTTCAACATTATTAAGGAATGGATATTTAATCCGACAGAAATAATTATGAATGCGTTGTATTACTTAGATACTTTATTTCAAATGACCTCCCGTTGATATCAATAGCATAAAAAGGATAAGAAAAAATCAAAGAAAATAAGTGTCTGCGGGAACCAAACCTGCAATCGATTGGTAGCCGCTTATTCTATATACTTCGATTATAATAGCAGACTGGGAAGAGTTTGGGGGAGCTGGTATATTGTCTTACTCCCATTTCGCGCTGAGTAATACGACACGTTTATAATCATTTCTGACGGATTATATATCCATTTCTCAATGATGTATACATATATGTGTGTGTGTCTGTGTATGTGTGTGTGTGTACATGAGTGTGTGTTCACAGTTTCATAACCACGACGAATTCGTTTCACACAAGTGATTATCAAGTGAGTGATCTCAAACATAAACGTGGTTCTATTCATACCTGAGAATTTGTGTACATCATTTCCACCTACGGCGTTCTGATTCAAAATTTTAAACATTTGTTGAGTTACGGGTATTTGAATATTTTCTAGACTATAGACACTGGTAGTTGATAACTTCTAGTCCTTAGAAACTCTCAAAATATATTCTCTATGTTCAATATGTTTGTTTAGATTTATATATCTTACTTAGTCTGTCAGGTATATATTTGAAATAAGCGCTTTCATTTCAGTCATCAAAAATTATTCTATCTCATTCACGTGTTTTGATGAGGATTTTCTCTTTTGTCTGCACTGTGATATGAATTCATTTTTTCTTGCCGAAGAGCTGCTCTCCATTTTGAAAATCGATTATATTTAGTTTCTCTTCTAAATACAAATAGTATTTCTGCGCTGTGTTTTGCAATTCAATGTAGTGGCTAAAAATTCCTATTTGCTAATAGATGATCAAGTTTGTTCCTTTAATTTCCGAATATATTTGGATAAAAATGTAAAATTTTGATAATGTTCAACTCATATTGATTGTCTGATGTTATCAACTCTAAGTTTATAGTTCGTTTTCGAAGCACCAATGCAGAATTTTAATTCATTTGCATGCTCGAAATAGTGGATTCATACTCAGAAACCCAGATCTCTGAATATTTTTCACTCTTTTTTTATTTTGTCTGTTTTTGTTTATTATAGCTTTTAGTATGGTTTAACCGTCATCTCTCTATACACTCATGTTTCTATTCATTATCTGGTCTGTGTTACTTAGTACATACTATCCAAATAATTCAGATATCTCTGCAGAATCATGTGCATCAGTACAATATCAAAGCACTTATTTTAAACCATACGTCATCTCTTTCTACAGAGTTTTATCATTTTGATGTCGTTCTTATTTATATTTGAATGTTGTTCTGTACAAATAATTTCTGAGTTCAATATGTCGTCTTTTATGGATGGATGATAATCTTTAATGTCAAATAAGATAAATTTTCATCTGTTTTTAAGCTTAATATTTTCAAACCGATTGACGACGTCTCTTGTATATCTTGACTAATTTTTGTTTGATTTCTGTAGTTTTTTTTTTGTTTTGTTTTTTTTCTCAGGTATAGTTCAACTTGTTTTCCAGTTTTCGCTTTTTGTGGGATTTGACGGCAATCCGATCTATTTATGCTGACATTGTTTCAATGGTCTTAAATATTTTTTCAACTCTTTTTTTTTGTTTATATATATATATATATATATATATATATATATATATATATATATATATATATATATATATATGTTTATTTCAGACGCGTCATCGGTTTATCAGGACGGTCATTTAACTGATACTCTCTGGATTCCAGATTTGGCTTCCCGCTACACTAACTTTTCCCAAAGCTAAAATCACCGTTGAAAGGGATATTTTAGATCGTAGAAACAATTGAGAACAAGACGATGCAGTGCATGTAAATCCAGATAGATCACTTCACGGACTGTTTTGAAGAATGGAATGGGGGTGAGATCCCACGGGGAGTACTTAGAGGAAGACTGGGGCAGCACTGACCTCAGTAGGCCACATTCATCGTTAATATCAAATAGCTGGATACTCTTAGGAAAGACCTCATACACATACACGCACACACACACACACATGGAGTTGTATAGGTAAGTATATGCCTGTTGGGTATGTGTGGATGTGTGCATGTATGTGTTTGTGTACGTACCATGGGGTAGGTGCGTGATATTTGATGTGGTCATGGGGTTATCTCGCAATGCTCACCTCCTCTCGAAGTCAGCAACACTGAACTGATATACTTTTGAGGTAACTCTGCACATCCTGATAGATAGATAGATAGATAGATAAATGTGCTTTCACAGAAAAAAATCATTGAACGAAAGGCCACACATCATTGTCAATTTATTTCATTTTCATTACTAACTTTTCGAGTCTGCAGTAGTCACACTATATTTGTCAATGACGAAAAACAAAAGACAGCCATAAGAGAGACATCAAATTGGAATTCGTGACAAGATAGAAGTAAAAATACTCAAAAGTCATTAATCAAACAGAGAATAAATTGTTTGGACAGCCAGACAGCCGATACAGATATGTAATTTAATTTGTAAGAAGAATTACCCACGGGTTCCAAGTTTTAGCTCACCATCTATCCATATATATATATATATATATATATATATATATATGTGTGTGTGTGTGTTCACAAAAACAGCCAAGAATTTTTCTTCACATAAAAATAAACATCCCCTAAAGATGCTGTAGACGCGAAACTACGGTTGTGAAATAAATAGAAAATAACGGATTAATTGTCTCATTTTATATATATATATATATATATATGTATATATATATGTGTGTGTGTGTGTGTGTGTGAGTAATTCTTCTATTACTTTGAAAGTATCTAAAATTATTCCTGTCGATATACAATGAATACATAATCTGGCCTCAACAGCGAGAATAGTATAAACAATTAGATAAAATGGACAGCTGTGGGGATCGAACCTGCGACTGATACTTAGCCGCTTTGAGGTAGCGCCATTTTTGACCATGTTTTACCCTTAGGTTGGCGAGTTTTCTGTAGACGAATCTCAGCATTCAAAAACAAAGAAAAAAAAGAAAAAGAAAGAACAAAACTCCTTAAAAAAGGAATAATAACTAATGCGTCCTCACGATAGTTATCATTGGATCTGAAACGCGGGACCTAACCAAATGATTTTGTTTCAAACTAAGAACCATGCAATATGTACCATGAATGATTGCACATGTCATGAGCCAGAAGATGGGCAGAGATGGTGAGTCGTATAAAAATTATGGGAGGTAAAATATCTGTGGAAAGAAGAAAATATTGGTCCATCCCAGAAAGGTTTTTATTTCAGTTGAAAAATTATCGATAAAGGGCAGGCTCACAGATCAATCTGGGTAATAATATATGTGTTGGTGAGTTGCTATGAACGTGTTTCTCTGTTCCTAGCTCCTCTGGGAGAGTGACAACAATGATAATAATGATACTGATGGCTGTAGCTCTTATCTAGCTGCATTCTCCTTCCCTTTCTCCCACTCTCTACCGCGCCTTCAAGGTTGAGCCGTGGATAGCAGAGGTGTACGCTCTTCTGCTGCCTGACTCAAACAGTTAATTGACTCAGGATTTGAATAGTGGGCGAGCCCCTAAGTTCTAAAAGCGGGTTTGACGGTTCAATTAAAACTCTGCTCTCTATTTCTCTCGTGACCTTTCTTACATACGGCCATTCGAAATCTTCGTCGGAATGATGCGACTCACGCTAAGGGATTAAACCTGACACTAAGGGATGAAACTGGTATTACAGTTTGCTAGTTCATTCTGTATCCCCGGTCACAACCTTTCATCCCAAAACGTTAGTCTCTCTCTCTTAGTTTCTCTTTTACTCTCTCTCTCCCTTAGTTTCTCTCTGTTAGTCTCTCTCTCTCTCTCTGGTGGGAAATAAACACATGAACATAATCAGAGTAGATATCACAATTTCACTTCAGACGTTCAACAAAGACAATCATGTTTGCGTCAAATGAAAGAATCACAAGACGGCGCGGTATCAGAAAGAGATACCAGAGAATCTATTAAGATATTCAAACAGCTATGGGTTTAGACAAATAGAATGATGATTGAACAAACAAAAATGGTTTATTTTCTTTTAGCCTTCGATTATCGACTGAATATAGACTGAAATATTTCGAATTCATATTCCGGCTTGTCATCTTACAATAATGGCAGACAGCTGCTGGACACCACGACTCACAACGTGGATCCCATGAGATCATATGCGAAACTTTGACACATCGAAAATAAGATGGCAGAAGGATTTAGACAGAATATCGGTGTCGCTACGCTGGCGAAGGAGAGAGCTGGTGAATCTTGATGAAAGTCTATGGCCAACGACGGAATTTAAAGCTTAGGGATGATTGATATTTACCAGTGGATTATGTGCATTAACAGACAGACAGAGAAAGTACCAAAAATACGCCGTGAAAAATAAATGTCTTTTTCATCGGGGCTTCAGACAGTTTTTTTTTTTTTTGTGTATTGTCAAAAGTGGTAAGCCAATTTGAAATAAAGGATCCTCTTTCCTTCAATCTCTATTTTTCTCTCCATTCTACCTTTGGAAGAAGCGAAGTTTCTTTTCATACAGAATAGCGGCACATGTCAATTTTCTGTCCCCAATCAACTAGGCAGAGGAGCTATGGTCTTTCGACCATTTTTATAATGCGTGTATGCATCAATATTTTTAGTTACATGCTCACTCAAACAATTGTAAAGAGACGAAAGTAGAAAGAGGGTAAACAAGTGCATATTTGTGTTCGTGTTCGAATGTATTTGTCCATCATTACAGAAATATTACAACAATATCTCCATTAATCTAAATCTACAGGCAATCATTTCAGAATGTACAATACTGGATTTGATTTGATATGATAGAGATGAATCTTTGAAAGAGTCTCATACAGGAGTAAATTCCCGTTATGAAAGAAATGAATAAAAGTCAATTGTAAGAATTCTTTTTTTTTTTCCATATCCTACTCAGAAGGCATAATGTCGTCTACCGACATCTGTGTATGGGCAGTATTTCCACTAATGCGACAAGAAAAATCAAGCCATAGTGATTCGAACGGAAGCAAAATTGATAAAGACTACATTCTACTCTGGCAAACAAGGCAATCTAAGGCATATAATTATTTTAAACAATCTTTCATACAATGTTCACCTCCTCCGGCGTTCAGATTTTTATACGGTTCTAATGATAGATGAATTAAATGAAGAGAGCAAGAAAGTCGGCCAGCACATGAGCTTCAGCAAGACGAAGATCATGTGCATCACATCGGGGATAAAAACACTGAGATCAAAATCGAGGACACACAACTAAAGGAAGTAGACCACTACATCTACCTAGGACAACGGATCTCCATGAGACCCTCAAAAGAAGAAGAAATCAAGCGAAGAATCACATTAGGATGGCAAGCCTTTGGCAGAGCTAGCTCAACATTCAAAAATAATAAGATCCCATTAATCCAAAAGAAAAAGGTGTATAACCAGTGCGTCCTCCCAGTGGTCACATGGGGCTGAAACATGGAACCTAACCACGAGACAGACCCGCAAATTAAGAACCATGCAACGTGCACATGAGAGAATGATGCTAGGCCTCACATAGAGAGACCACAAGACGGCACAGTACATCCGAGAAAAGACAAGAGTTAGGGACATCATATAATCTATTAAAAATCTCAAATGCTGGCCATGTTGCAAGAATGGCAGACAATCGATGGACATCGTGACTCACGACATGGATCCCCCGAGACCACATGCGCGACCGAGGCCGGCAAAATATTAAATGAAGAGACGAGCTAGACAGGTTCAGGAAGTACTTGCTCCGCGACACCCATGATAGGGAGGTGTGGCAGGTCCTGGGGAAGGTCTATGTCTAGCAACGGACGCTAGAAGACTGATGATGATGATTAAAGTCCGTGCTATAAGAAATCGCTGATTTTTCTGCAAGTAATATTTAGAGGGAGCCTCTCATTCATTGTGTTTCTCAAATCACTGAAACATCAACTGATCTAATAAGTAATTAAATTGAACTCATGTTTGGATTTCGGGAGTGGATAATGCCTATTTGATTATTCAGTTTTAAAATGATTCAGTTTACAAGCATACGGTCCCATAAGTTTTAAAATTATCAATATACAAGCAACAGGAATGTAGACTTGATAGTCAAAGGTCAAAACTTTGCAAGTCGCCGCATATACGCAATAGCAGACGACAGTTGAATCTGAATTCAAAGAAAAGACGGTAAGTTGACACAAATGTTGCCAATGGAATATACAGCTGGCATTCTACGGTTTGCATAAAATGAAAAATAGTTGAACTGTGTGAACACCTTTTATCTAAAAAAAATAATCCCAAATCAAACTTGGCGGCAGATAATTAAATAAAATAGAAAAAAAAACATGCCTCACTTCAATGTTATTACCAAACACACGGTTCAAATCCAATCGTTGGGAACAAAAATCAATTATTAAGAAAACTGGGGAAAACTATGTTCTCAAGAAGATATAATCATGGCGTTGATTCCACTTTCTTGAGGTTCCCTGAGCGCCATCTTTTGCTATAGAGTACATTCAGTGTCTAATTAGGCATCTTTAAATATATATTTCAGCCCTAAACGACATAGAAAAGAGAAAATTCAGCTAAGTTTTTGATGTTTGGGAAGGAAGAAAACAAGGGAGAAAGAAAGGAAGGAAGGAAGAAACAAACAAGAAAGAAAGAAATAACGGGTGAAATACTGGGAAATATAACGTTTAAGTATATGAATTGAAAAAAAGTAAGTAAGAAAAATAAAAGATGACAATGTGTAGAAGAAAAGAACGAATTGGATTGAACAAAGAGTGGAAAGGGAAATTAAGGAAAAATCTCTGGAAAACGGAAGAAAGTTGAAATATCTTAAAGAAAAGTGAAGAATAAAGGAACATTTCCAAAGAGGAAAAGATTAACTCTGTAAGATTCAGAAGAAAAGTAGTATTAAATTGAAAAGGTAAAGAAGGAATAAAGGAAGAAAAAAGAAAGAATTTTGTATAAATGAAAAAGAGAAAGGCAGAAATGAAGATGCAATTGAGATGTTTGAATGGAAGAAAGAATGAACGGATGGAAATCTTTGAATGAAAAAAAGAAAGACAGAAAAGCTTGAAATAATTGAAAGTAAGAAAAGATAAAAATACATGCAAAAATGAATAAAATATATTATTTGAAATAAAGTAAGAAAGAAGCGAAACAGGCAAAATTGGAGAATGTGAAAGAGGATAAAAAAATGAAATATGTGAAAATACGAAGGAAAAAACTAAAGGTGTAGAATAAAAATAACTCGAATTAGTGAAAGGATGGAAAAACCAATAAATGCAAAAAAAAAAAAAAGAACAAGAGAAAAGTTTAAAATATGCAATAAAAAAAAAAGATCAAAATTAATAATCCATTAGAAATAAGTTCGAAAGACGTAAAATAAGTCCTCTGTCCCAAAATTGAAAAAAAAAAGTATTTTAACAAGGGTCTGAATGGGGTAATGTTGCCAATTTTCAAGTCTGGAGGAAGAAACGGCAGCGTTTGAACGTACATACACACGAACAAACACACAGATACGTGCAAAAGTTTGTTGGTTTATTTTTAAGTTAGAATCTCTCGCCATATTCGTTCAACGTGTGGAAAGAAAATTTATAAAATAGATATGAGAAAGAAATGAGTAAAATGTGTGATATAAAGAAAATAAATATGTGAAAGAAAGAATGAAAGAAAGATATCTCGAACTGAAATAAATCCAATTTAAAGAGTTACAGAACAAACGAAATGAATAAGATAGTGGAAAAGTGGATCCGCCCACGAAATCAATTTACAGACACACTCGAATCTATGCGGGAGCTGTAAAAATGATTAACATCAAATGCAAGGTTTTCTTCGGCTTACAGAATAAGAGATAAAAGACATCTTATTAGGGGAACCATTTTTTTTAAAGAAAGACAAAATAATTCGAAATGATCGAATCAGGAAAATTTATCAGTGGGATAATATTTTTCCCAAACTTCCTTTAATCAATTTTTTCATCTGTGTATTCGTGAGTTTGCGTTGAGAGTTCTTTTTTTGTGACATTATAGTAGTCGTCTTTTCTCGGATGTACTGTGCAGTCTTGTGGTTTTTCCATGTGAGGCCCAGCATTATTCTCTCATGTGCACGTTGCATGGTTCTTAATTTACAGGTCTGTCTTTTGGTTAGGTTCCATGTTTCGACTCCATAAGTGACTATTGGGAGGATGCATTGGTTATACACCCTTCTCTTTAGGATTAATGGGATCTTCTTATTCTTGAAGGTTGAGCTAGCTCTGCCAAAGGCTTGCCATCTTAGTGTGATTCTTTGCTTGATTTCTTCTTCCTTTTGAGGGTCTCATGGAGATTCATTGTCCTATGTAGATGTTGTGGTCTACTTCCTCCAGTTCTGTGTCCTCGATTTTGATCTTAGTGTTTTTATTTATGCGATTTGGTTGTTGCACATGATTTTCGTCTTGCTGTGGTTCATGTGTAGGCCGACTTTTTTGCTCTCTTCATTTACTTCATCTATCATTAGTTGGAGGTCGTGTAGGTTCTCTACAAAAAAGGGCAATGTCGTCTGCAAATCTGAGGTTGCTCAGATACTCGCTGTCTATTTTAATTCCTTTACTCTCCTAGTCTAGTCTTCTGAAGATCATCTCGAGGCAGGCTGTGAAGAGTTTAGGTGAGCTGATATCACTTTGTCTTACTCCTTTCTGGAGCTGAGTCAAATGGCAGTGGGCTGGCCATGTTGCAAGAATGGTAGACAACCGATGGACATCACGACTCACGACATGGATCCCCCGAGATTACATACGCAACCGAGGCCGGCAAAATATTAGATGGAGAGACGAGCTAGACAAGTTCAGGGAGTACTGGCTCCGCGACGCTTATAATAGAGAAGTATGGCAAATCCTGGGGAAGGTCTATGTCCAACGATGGGCGTTAAAAGACTGATGATGATGAGTTGTCGTCAGTCGGGGCTGAGATGACTGTGCGTTGACATGACAGTGCCTGTCTCAGCAGATGGAAGCATTTTAAGTATGATAAAAACAATATGAAAGTTCATACGAAATACTGATCAAGATATCTTTGATACATTATGAGTCTGATAATCAAAGAAAACAGACACCCTTTTCGAAACTCTGAGAACATAATGATTTTCAACGGATGTAATCAAAATTAAATCAATCAATTATTCATCCATTATTCATTTAGGGACTGAGAATTGAAAAAAAAACGAATATCATTTTTAAAGCTATACGGAAACAACGTTTTTCCTGATGGATGTGATGAGCTTACACACAGTGAAGAAATCAAAGTGTATATCAAGAACGTTCAACATTGTCAGGCAGCTCGATTTTGGTTTTCTTGACAAAGGCACCCATTCTAAAACGTCATGAGGCCAAGGTGATAGCATAAGGCTCATCATTTCCCAGTGGATTTTTGGGGAATGCTTTGGTCAATCAGCAAACTTCCAAGGTTGATAATGATATGAATAAATGGATAAATTCCCCTGAAAAATATACCTAGACAACGAAAAAAAAAGGTATTGATAATATCAGTGCATATTGATTGTGAGGTATCTGCATGTACCTGTTTAGAAAACATATGAGAAATAGAATGTATCGAATATCTTTATCATCAACAGTAGCAGCAGCCTTTTAGTGTCCGTTGTTGGACACAGATCCTTCGCAAGATTCACCAGACCTCTCTCTCATAGGCTCGGCAGAGCCAGTCCTTCCTGAAATTGTCTCGCTCGTCACGCCATTTTACTTTCTGTTGGCCACAATTTCGCTCATGTTCTCTAGTGATCCATACGTAAAATTTATTTACAATGATTCGTGTACTAGCATCATTCGCAAATCAGATATACTTTGTATCATTCTATTAGTGACTCATGCATCCATACATTGAAATAGTACTTTGGTTTTATGATAATCAATATGTATAGTAATTGACTCAGTAGTGGAATTGTGATGTGATATATATTTTTTACTCTGTACGTATCATGAACTCTTCCGATTGAAGACAGCAATCCTGCTGATGAAAATATCTCCAATCAACCATCTAGAACATTTTACAGGTAGAAATTTAAACATATCAGTGATTTTTTTTTCTTTTACTTAATGAATTTTATTTCTCTATTTTATTTTTCTCTGAGAGAACAACTTGTCAAAATTATTTCATAAGTATTTTTTTTATTATCTACAAAAAGAAACAATTCAAAAGTGTCTGTATTTCATTGCCAAGCGTTTCTGCGAATAGAATTTATCTTTATTTTCCCGTTTCTCGTTAACCCTGCGCCGGAAATATGACCGGATCGAAAATTCAAGCCAGGCAAACACTCATCACCCCCACGTTGACGCCTCCATTGATTATGCTGGGTGAAAATCCAGCTCAGATCTAATGGAATGAAAGTAAAGCGGACAGACTACTAACTAGGCAATAAGCGTCAAGATGGCGCTTGGCTGATTTAGTTGAAGATTCGGCTTTTCCGATTCGCTGGCCGCAGCGTTTGGTTTAAGGAAAAAAATACCGGTCTCTTGGAATCAAACGTGACAGAACATTGATTGGAACTATTCCAAACCCATGAGGAAGAAGAAAGATCAGTTCTTACAATGTTTTATTTATCTAATTTTTGTTTTCATTTTTTCATTCATTCATTTTTTTGTGTGAAGTTTTTTTTTTTTCGAATTTTGTTAAAGGAGTTTTGAGGCTGTTTTGTTGTTGATTTAAAGAGGTATTTTTGTGTTGATATTGGTAAATGTTAGTCTGCAGACGCCCATAACTTACAGATAAAAGGAGACGTGGCGTATAAGAGAAAGAAAAAGAAATACGAGAATGCGCATGCGTGTTTAGAAAATTGTGTATGTAGCTGTAGAGAATGTATTAAAGTAAAGACACTGAAGACGTTTACATGGACTACGTGATGCCATGTTCGTACCTTATACACACTCACATATATATGCAAATCTTTTTCAATATTTTTTTTCCTTCATCATCCAAAATATATAAGTGAGCTCTTGGGGATTAATCATCGCAAATAAAACTGAACAAACTAAAATAATAGAATTTTACTTTTCAATCAATAAACCTAACAAATATGCATCCTCATCATCACCATCATCATCAACAGCAGCAACAGAAACCTGTTAGCTTCTTCCATTGAACATAAACCTTCCTTTGATTTGCGAGATCTCTCTATCGTGGGCATCGCGGAATCAGTACTTTCTGAATCTATTCATCTCGTCACACCATCTAAATTTTTGTCAGCCACAGTTTTATATATGTTCTCCAGAGGGTCGACCTTGTGAATCGCGATGTCCTACGGTTGTCTGAAATTCTTTCAACATGTCCATCCCATTGCCATTTGAGATTTCAAACAGCTCCCTTGCCTTTTATCTCTTCTCTTATATACTGTGCCGTCTTATGATCTCTGTATTAGAGGTTGAGCATGATTCTTTCATGCACAAGTTGCATACTCGTTATACATCCATTAATAAGTTTAGCATGGATGATGTAGCTCTATAGTATTGCTTTTACTTGAGATGTATAGTAATTATGGGACTCACCAACTACAATCTCAAATGTTCAGCATGTCAGCAATAAAATCATTTCTTTTCTTTCTTCAAGTTATTTGACGATGGGACAGTGTGCTACGAGAAGTTGATCATATATTTCTGAAGTTTGTTTACATTTTTGTCGTTAGATGGCATTAAAACCGTTTAGTTTTGACGAACGTCCTTGAAAAGATCGAGTATATTATGACGCAGGACGCAAGCGATCGTGGAATATGCAGATTGAACCACCACTAATGGACATCATCCAGTGTAGGTGATACTGGGTCTAAGGTGGAATAGAGTGTCTCCGGCTATGAACCTTTTCCGGAGAAAACGATTGATTTTGATATATACAGAACCGTACAATCTACAATTAGACAAAACGAAAACAATTGATAGAAAGGTGCAGTTATCTTTCTGAGACCAAGCAAATATTGTTACAGCAGAGAAGTTTCAAATCATCAATCATTTAAGTAGATAATAATTCAACGGATTATTATTCATCCAGGTATTTACAAAATTGTATTAATGGAAGAAAAATTGAATTATCTGGAAGACAGCAAAAAGAAGGAAAAACATCTAGGGAAGCTAATTGCTTAAAAAAAAAAAAAAGAGAGAGAGAAAATTTAAAGGAAAATAAAATCGTGAAGTTTTCAGAGAGATAAAAGTTGGTTCGACAAAACGGAGGATAAAATTCGTCTTCTATTTCTACTTGAAAAATAGGGAGAGGTTTGTCACAAAAGCTATGAAACATGTTACACGCACACACAAATATATATATAGATGCACATTGCATTTTATATATGCAGGCATTAGCGTACGACCCAAGCCGTAGGGAGAAATCCAGACAAATCAGGGCAAATATCTGGGAAATCAGTGAAAATATCGGGTAAATCAGGGGACATTTCGGGCAAATCAAACTGGCAGTGTCCACTAACTAAAAAAAATTCTTGTAGACCTATGCATGCATGTATATATGTGTATATGCACTTGTATTAAGTATTTCTTGCTTATGAAGAAGAAATTATCTCAATGAAACTGGCTTGGACTTTCTGGGAAAAAACAAAACTTTCCTCTTGGCATATATATTAATTATTGGCAGATATTTCCTTGTCACTTTTCTAGTAAATTCCATCTCCAAATGTCTGATCAATAAAAAGCTTAGGGGAACGATATGAAAATAAAAATTCCATCTGAGAAACAAAATATCTGTTCAATAACAAGCTTGGGAGAACGACATAAGAATTTGGAAAAAATATATATACAAAAGCAAAGAAAATGCGAACTGGATAAATCTAACCTAAACAAGAAATAAGCCAAGGAGCCACAAGTCTTCTCGTGGCTGTAGGACTAACGACAAATTTCATTTGAGGGAATCAGACATATAAAAATTGTGCTGTATGCAATACTTTATTACTTTTCACACGACACATCCAGGGGAAACGGCCTTTTTGCTATGTTTTTTTTATCATTATTATTTGCAAACTTGTTTAGTCACATATCTATGAACTTGATTCTTTTTCCAGAAGACTTCAGAAAAATAAAGATTTTCTAATATTCTTATATCCGGTGCATATAACCAAAGGCATTTATCGACATCGGGAAATGACAAATACATACGAGCATACACACATATACAAACATACAGACAAATGTACATGCATACACATACATTAATATATATATATATATATATATATATATATATATATATATATATATATGTGTGTGTGTGTGTATAATCAGTTACATGTAATATTTGAATCCATTTTATATCATCTATTCGCCTATGTATGAAAATACATATAGATGTGCGAATATATACGCACACACACATTATATATATATATATATATATATATATATATATATATGTATTTGTCAATTTACAGATATATATATATATATATATATATATATATATATTGCTTATGAATATGATAATCTTATTGTCGCGGTGGAATAAAAAAGGAGAGTTGTATAGACCATGAACAAGAAAAATGAGAGTTGAAACAGTTTTTTGGGCCTTGGCCTTACCGGAGGCTGTTCAGCTTAACAGTAAGAGAAACGCTACGTTGAAGTGGCTATCCTGTTGGTGGCAGGTTCGATTCATGCACCTGTCCCATTTTTTTTATTGTTCAATCTATTTGCTTTATCTACGCCAAATGATCCATTCACCATGTAATAACAGATCATTTCAGATGAGATTTTCAATATAATATGACGCAATTCATTATCATTCCATCCGATCATATATCCATCTCCTAATAACACATCAATGTATATGTGCACATACTTATTGATAAAAACGTGCACATACTCAGACAAGTACGCATACATACACCTGCGTATATATGAGATGTGCATTAGTGTGTAAATATTTCTACCAAAACATCAATAAAAATAACCTTGTTCTTTAAAATTCTTTTTTTCATTTTGTTCCCTGAACAGTGAACTCCTGCTACTCATCCAGAAAGTAATTAATTCAGAGAACAGAAAATAAACAAATAAGTAAACATATTCATCACATTTTCAATGGCAAATTCAAGAAAGGGCCCTTTGGCCTGTAAGCAATAAATCCTAACTTCAATACGAAAAATGATCCTTTACATGTTCTCATTTGTGCCATGACGAGCCTAAGAAAAGTTATAACGCATGCCCAAATTCAAATAAACAAAAGTTATTGCAAGCAGTAGTAGTGTGATGTTGATATATAAGGAACAGGTGGCACTCTGCCTTGCGAGTTTAATTTGAGCTACATCTTTATTCCGACTTCCCACAACGTTTCCAGTAGAACAGCATGCCAGCCTAAAAGTTTGTAATCTTAATTCATGATAAGATGAAGAATTAATGTTAAATGTTCCATTTTAGAATTCAAACATCTCAAGAATGTTACAGTAGATCAATCCAAACGTAAATATTCACATAGATCAAACAATATCCTGAGAAAATTTCAGATCCAAATTCAGCTGAATAAACATATGTGACGCACTGCAATTATTGTTCTAACTTCGTATACTCAATTCAAATCCGACAATTTTCAGCTGTCGTATCATTCACGTATATTATATGGAATGGACAACTTTTTTCCGTATAAAAGGAAGTCACCGATTGAGCTAAAGCATGGAACAGATTGCCCCTCAAACTGCGAATCATGCTCAACCTCACATAGAAAAATCATAAGACAGCACAGTATAATAGAGAAAGAAAAAAAAAACAGTAGTCCGAGATATCATAAAAATGGCAATGGGCTGGACATGTTACAAGAATGTCAGACGCCAGCTGGACATCACGACCGACAACATGGATCCCCAGAGAACATATGCGAATCTGTGGCCGACAGAAAATAAGACGGCGAGACGAGCGAGATAAATTCAGAAAGTATTAGCTCTGCGATGCCCATGATTGTAAGGTCTGACAAATGTTGGGGAAGGTTTATGTCCAATGACGGACGCTGATAGGCAAATGATGATGGTGATGATGATTTTTATTGTTACTGAGGAGAAGGAAAAGTAATTGAAAATTTTCAAGCTAAAAAAATTCAATGATCTTCCTATTACCTCACTGAACCTCTTCAATCCGGCAACTTCGGGGCTGGACAGGTGTTGGAATATCAGATTTTCTGGACCAGTGAAGTAAAAGGGTTAAAAATGCTAAAATTATTCATATACGTGTGATAGTGCCGGACAACCCAAATCCTAATGATCTCCAAAGAATGCTAGACTGAATGAAGTGGTGCAAGCGAGAGAGTGTACCTTCACTAAACGAATATCATTGTACAACAGACTCGCAGAGGACAAATTAAACAATCAGAATACAAAATGAGGAGTAGACCACTACATCTACTTAAGCCAACTGATCTTCAACAAATCCTCAGAAGAAAAGGGAATCAAGTGTAGAATCACTCTGGGTTGGCAAGCTTTCGGTAGAACTTTGAAGAGCAAAAACATACAATTATTCTCAGAAACGAGGGTATACAACCAATGAATTCTGCCGATAGTCACATATGGAACTTAAACATGGAACGTAACCAAAAGACTTTGGCTCAATTTTCAAAAACAGGAAGATCCCTCAAATTTAAAAAAAAAGAGGAGTATACAACCAATGTATCCTCCAAGAGTGACATGGAGCAGAAACATGGAACCTAACCAAGAAATAGACTCAAGCTGAGGAAGCATGCAACGTTCACAGGAGAAAATCATGCTCAACCTCACATGAGGATATCACAAGACACCATAGAAAGCATTAGAAAAATCAAATGACAATGGGCTGGTTATGTTGCAAGAATGTCAGACAACTGCTTGGCATCCCAACTCACAACGTGGATCCTAAAAAGTTCTGATGTAAAAATGCGGCCAGCTAATCATGAGATGACGTTACGAGCAAGAAAAGTTCAGAAATTATTGACTCTGTGACGGCCATGGCGAATCTACGGGGAGGTCAATATTCAAAGACAGACGTTAAAAGCCAGCTGCTACTGATGATGATGATTACAGATAGCGGTATGAATTACACGTTGGCACGAACCTAGTTCAGTCTACAATACTCTGATACAACGGTATAGAGAAAACACCGTTAACTTATTAAGTTTCCAAGGAAAACGTGTACAATACGGTTCAGGTTTTCATTCAAAATTATATAAAATCCAATTGATAATTGATTGTAATAGATTTTCTAAACCTGAAGTGTTTTTCGTCTGGAGAAAATTTCAATGCAAATCATTGTCAAGTCCAAGTTTGTTTTTTCTTTTAACAATAAAAACGACCCTCACCAAATTCAAGAGAGTAAACCCATCACTATTTGTCTATCCAGTCACGTTAAACCAAATAGAAATTTACTATTAGCATTTACCTTCTGTTACTTGAAATCACGACTCTCTCACCAACTGAGCCAAATCTTATGTATATTATATATTATGCATACAATAAAGACGTTACAATGATCATGCTCAGTTGGAATAGAAGTGGTTGTGGGGTTTGGTCATGTATAAGTCAGGCTAGTTGCAATTATTTTTCTTTGCAGCTAAACCAATTTTGACAACATCACTTTTTAGAAATATCTTCAGATTTTCGAGTGTACTCAAACAATTCTTATCTGACCTCTTTCCCATCTCCTATCTCAGCAACAACGTAAAGATTTTGATGATACAATTGACTTTTGCACATGTTCTCTATTCTTTCCTCTATCGACTTACAGCCAAAAACAGATTCTGTTACAGTTCTGAACCTATGAAGTTGCCAGACAAAGGAATAATTAATAAGTAGGGTACAGCCTGCATGAAATTATGTACACTGAGCAATGGTAATCTTTAATGTTTATTGAAATTTGAAGAATAACGGCCTTCTGTTGCAAACTTTCAACCGAACGAATGCAAACAATATCACAATATATCAAGTCAGGTGTTTAGTGAAAAAAACAAACCGTCTTCATGGACTTCTGTCATAAAATAACGCCATAATCAATTAAATGACTTCGTAATCTTATATTTCATTGATTGGTGTTTAATCATCGTGTTTGTACAGGTTTGAGGTTCCAAAAACACAGAACATGCTTTTTTTATCATTGAACTTCGACTTTCAAAGAGTGCTCACAATAGTTTGATTCAAGTTCTGTTTCATTCGCATCGACCCAGTTAAACGGTTTATGGGTCCAAATAAACGAAGTAAATATTTGCAAATACACTTGCGTTATTTTCAAAGATTTGATTCATTTAAACGAGTGCCCCAATTTACTACAGAACGGATTAACCGAGATCTTGAAAAAAAAACTTGACGTACAAAATGGACCCTTGAAAGAGTATGTAATTGAGAAAGATTGACTTCTGCAATTTCTGGGGATGATTCTGGAAAATATTTGATACACAGGGAGATGCCGGCTAGCCTTACACATGTACAGTTTGATCGTATCCCTTCAAATTCCCAGGGATTTTGTGTGTGCGTATGTACATAAACAAGCGATGATTTCAACAAGAAAAATTCGCACATAATACTATAATATCAAATTTGGTACAAAACAAAAACAAAAAATATGTGAAAAATATATAAATTGCATATACAGATATTGGAAAACAGTCGACTAAAATGACAAATGTTTGGAAAGAGTTTTTTCTATAAATTTAGTATTTAAAGTTATAAGCCTTTCTAGACCATGCACACATGCGAACACACCCACATATATATATATATATATATATATATATATATGCGCATGCCTTGTGTGTATAATCATATTTACAATTATCATTGTGAGCGTATATTTTCAATGAAATCGTATATTAACAAGTATCCCTAACTGCAGCCATATGTGTTAAATAATTATGTTAGTTTCTCTTCATTTGGATGCATATGTGATTCCTTCGTACTTGCAATATCTAATACACCTGGATTATATCATATTCATATTTACCAATATTTTTGATGATACCTTCACGAATATTGCCTTTGAAGCATCAGGACTTACCTAAAATAAACAAAAACAAAATGTTATTATCAATATTAAAGCGATTGGGTGTAAAATCAACAGAGACAAATATGGAGTTCAGAAAAAGGTTCACTGATGAATAAATAACAGAAAAAAGTAATTTTTTGATAAGGTAGAACATAACAATGTAGAATGAATTTATCAAGTTGATCCAAAAGAAGAAAATCGTACCTAACTCCATGACAGCATTTAACGTTTCATTCCATTAAAAAAGTTTCCGTGTTCAGAGCGGTTTTTTAAAAATCAATACAAGTTGATGAAGCTTAGATAAACTGCTACTGCACTGCGATGTAAAGAGCTGTTTGCTCGTTTGACTGATGTATTCGAATACACAAGTCATTTTAGTAAGCAAAGGTGGCAACTGCTGCATGTTGAAGTCCATACCCAAGTTGCAAGAGCGACGCAGCAAGTGATTTAGTGAGATGGATGGGAAGTTTTCGAAAATATAGCATACTTCCCGGACCTGACCACCGCAAATAACATTTGTGTCTCTAGAAAAAATGCTCTTTGTCTAGCTACTGAATTGGCTAATTTTAACAGGTCTACTAATTTCGCAAAATATTCATCAAATCAAAGTTGCTTCTTTTTATTTTCCAATGGAATACTCATTTTAGATGAAGGATGGAGTAAAATTATGGAGAACAATGGGAATTTTTTTAATTTTTTAATAATAACGATATGGATTTATAAAGATGAGAGAGTTTGGCAGCAAAAATGCTTGAAATGTTTACATCAAACTAATTCGACAACGATGACTTGCAGCGGGAATAAGTCCATTCAAATGAACATAGAGTTGGCAAAGACTGTTACTGGCAATTGTGAAAACGATAATATATTTCTGGTATTCAAGTTCGATTACTAAAGCATGAGAACAGTAATGGTTGCAGCCTTGAGGAATCTGTCGTTAGATCAGGAGGCCGATCCATGTAGAGACTGGATGAGAATCTTGAAGTTTCGAACACTAAATATGGGAAAAGGTTACACACTGGTTCTAAATGAAAAGAAACAAGCGAATAAAATGTTCAATATGGGGGAAACACTGTCACTGACACAAGACGAACTCCCTTGCTACACTGAAATCTGAAAGGTAAACAGAACAGAATTATTGTTTCCATACAATATCATTCGAGATCTAAGAGTCCCATCCCAACTACTTAATTAGTCGTTCCTGTAAAATGGGATTCGCAAAAATGGGTTCGAGTGAATTCGTCATTGTTTTTTTGCGTTGTGACTGAGTCATTGCTATCCTTTATGAGACTATTTCGGTCCGGCCATTGTCACAAGTCATTGTTGTTATATACGAAAATAGAGTCAAAACGCAATAGTAGGAGTTTGCCAGTAATTGAATCTATATCAAAAATTTAAAAAAAGGTATCAAAACGGAGGAATGGTCTTTCGTATTGTATTAAATTTGATAAAAGTGGAATAAGAATCACTCGAGAAACATCAGATGGAAGGGTGTAAGGAGGGAAAGGACAAAAACATTGAAATTAAACGAGAATAAGAAAAAAAAAGGAATTTACAAATTCAAAAAATACTCACATGGAAGAGTTTTGTTTATATATATATATATATATATATATATATATATATATATATATATATATGAGAGAGAGAGAAAGAGAGAGATGTGTGTATATATATATATATATATATATATATATATATATATATATATATATGTGTGTGTGTGTATCGATCAAATACCGGTATGTATTGATATAATTAAATAAATACTCATATTAGTGAATAGACTCACATACACGCATACATATATGATTATTTTGGAAGAGTTGGAATTTGATATCATGCTATTTTTTCACAGTTTTTCCTTTATAGTTTTTTTTATCAGTTATCTACTTCTTTCAACCTAAAAATAAATTTAGCTTGGCAAAATTCATTTTGAAAATCGAAAGTTCTGAAAGAAATCTTATCGGTCTATTATATATTTATTTATTCAGTAATTTATTTTCCTTAGTTTTCCGAAAAAACAATTTTCTTCTGCCAAATATCTTTGAATGATTGAGTCATCAGTCACCAGATTTCAATTCTTGTTGAGCAGTTATGCTTGAATCCCAGAATAGAGATATTCAGCACTGTTTTATTTTCAGAGTTTCAGAACCAAACCGGAAATTTACAAGCAAAAAGCATGTATCAGTGAAAAAAAAAAAAAAAATACTTATGTTTGTTTTGTGGCTAAAATAGTTATGCAATTCACATCGATACCATGATTCAGTGTTCAATCCCAAGTGAGAAATAAGGATTTCAAACAGAAAAATCTTCTGCATTGGTTAATACTTATACGTACTGACTCTCCTAAATGGGAGTGTCAGAACAAATATGATCACTTAGGAAAGTACTTGACGCTTAAAAGCACGATTTGTACGCCGACATATAGGGTGTTGTCGGCTGACATGGTCTGACGATTGCACTAACGTGACACTCGGATTCACCATAAAGCACCGATTTGTGTGTGTATATATATATATATGTATACATATATATATATAGTATTGGAAGCTTGTGTGCTTGTTGTTAGATATTTAGAGTATTTGGTTGCAACTGACTTCATGCCAAAATACGGCTTTTGAGCGTGTTCACACAGTTTTCATATCGGTGGGTATGACAAAAGAAGAAAAATTAGACACGGTGAAGTATAAAAAGAAGGGAGAGAAAACAAAATTAAAAAGATTGAAAACCCAGAAATGAAAGAAAAAAAACAACCAGAAGACAGAGCAATTAACTAAGGTGATAAAACCAAGGAATAATGAAAAAAAACCTTTGAAATGAACGAATACAGCAAAAACAAAATGAATGAGAAATGAAGAAAAAGAGATGGGTGTGCATTGATTCCATAAATCAATTTACCTTCCTATTATGATATTACAATGAATATTATTTATAAAAAAAACTCTTGAAACAATGTCTGATCACCTTTAAAACATTGAGACTTTTAAAAAAAAGAAATTAGAGTACTTGAATTATCAAAATAAATTACCGATTGAAATAGTTATAGGCTAATTCATGCCTATGAATGAGAAACTTAATAAGTTTTTTGAGAGCAAAATATCTCAATAAGGGAAAGTTGAGTAGAGTTAGGTTTTGGTTTTTTTTTTTTACGTGTTTTGCTGGACACACTGATATTTTTGTCTCATTCTGATGACGCTGTAACCAAAGAAACGTGTCAGTAATTGATCCTGTCGGATACCAATAATCAAAACTGTAGCACAATGTGCACATATATCTATCTCAGGTTTGGTGTCTGGTTGGGCAATTTAAAGATTTTTTATGGAAAAAGTAGAAAAACAGCCTTTCTTATTAATTTTCCAAATTAAACAAACCACGATTTTCCCGTTCAATTCTGTGATAATATGTCACTAAAGTAAACCCACTGGTTGCCTTTTATTGACATTATGAGTTTTATTCAAAACATACCTCAAGAAATCTGTTAACTCTTATGTATACAAATTTTGGTGCAAAGCAGGGAAATCGAACAATAATCACAGCTATATCACAGTGCTGACTGCATTTGAACTCAGTGAATATATGTTAGTTTCAACATTCCTGATTGCGCCCAAATAGGTTTACTGCTGCCTCTTGCTTAATTGGATTCTTTTTGTATTGTAACCAACTTGATAATTTTGGTGCCAAATTAGTGAAAGGTCAAGTACGTATGTTGCAATTGTTATCATGGTATTTGATTGGCAAGTTTCGGCCTTTAATTTATTTTTTCTGCATTGGAAACTGAGAGAAAATGAATTGTCTGTAGTTATGAATTATTGCAAGCGCTACTGATATTATAATATATGATATGTACAACATAAATACTGTGCTAATTATTTTAGAATAGAAATACATTGAAAACAAGAAGAGAGTGATTGTAAATGGTCATGAAGTGAAGCAGCTCTTATTGATTGAATGAGGATGCTATTATGAGAAACTGTCAATATATCTCCAAGTTTTTCATTCTCACGAATTGTTTGCTGGCTGACTACACCACAGCTTGAGGGCTGAAAAATTAAACATCAACCGACTACTTATGTTTAATAATGAAATCGCTAAATCAGTTCGCTTTTGTGTCCAGTGTCATTCATTCTTGTTTACAGAAATTCCCAGTTTTTATTCCAAAGAGTAATTCATTGCTGCCATTCTCAAGGGTCATCTCCGGTTTGTGCTAATACCAATTGTCTTCTTTTAAAAATTCCATTCGTTTGCTCAGATCCCAGTGTATCACTGTTGCTACCCTATCATGTTTATTTTAATACATTTATTGTTTACGTAGTCTCAATACTTTTTTTCCACTTAAGCGGAATTTGCCATTTCTAACGATTTTTGTTTTGATATATTTGTTTGGGGCTACCAGGATGAGTGATTCTATTTTCCTCTTCAGGTTCCCATGTGTAACTATGTCTATGATCTCTCGTCTGCGACATCGTTCATTTTTTCTCAATTCCCCGCACAGTTTTTTCTTTTCAAATTTTCATCTCCTTATTTGCTGTACTGCTTCCTTCGTTAGCTACTTTTTTGTTGTTCGTTTTATTGATCCCAGTGTTTTTTTATCATGTTTTCACTCTTTGTTTGAACATAGTTTTTTTTATCCTTTTTTGCTTTTTTTGGACAGTTTTCTATGCTAATATACCGCCTTCTTCCCCCTTCCACGTACAGTCTGTGTCATCTCTGGGGTATATGGCCTTTCGTAATGCCATTGATTGAAATTCTTCTGTTGTCCATCCAAGGAATGGTCCTGTTCATCTTACTACCGATACTGCCTATGTCTTCATTCCTTTAATCAGATTTTTGTAATTTAATTTACTCTATTATCTTCCCTTTCCTCCTAATGTATTCATTCCACATCCTGTTTCATTTTTCTCGTTACTATTATTATTACTATCATTATTACTATTATTATCACTATCATCATAACCATTATTATGCAATCTCAAACTAGTTGCCTGTTATTTTTACTATTATTATGACTATTATCACTATTATTACTATTATTGTTACTATTATTATCACTATTATTATTACTATTACTATTATTGTTAATATTGTTATTGTTACTATTATTATCACTATTATTATTACTATTACTATTATTGTTATTGTTACTATTATTATTACTATTATTGTTATTGTTACTATTATTATTTCTATTACTATTAATATTACTATTATTGTTACTATTGGTATTGTTACTATTAATATTACTATTATTGTTACTATTATTACTATTATTATTGTTACTATTACTATTCAAGCCAAGAATCACTCTAAGATGACAAGCTTTCGGTTGATCAAGTTCAACCTTGAAGAAAATATCATTGCTCTTAGAAAGAAGGTATACAACCAATGCATCCATTTGATAGTCATTTATGGAGCTGAAGCATGGAACCTAACCAAAAGACTGACGCTCAAACTGAAATCTATGCAATGTGCGCATGAAAGAATCATGTTCAGCATCACAGGGAGAGATCACAAGACAACAAAATATTTCAGAGAAAAACAGGAGTCCAAGACATCGAATCCATGAGAAAACTCAAATGGTGATGGTCTGCACATGTTGCAAAAATGTCAGACAATCGCTGGACATCACAACTCATAACATAGATCCCCAGAGATCACACACAGAATAGTGGCCGGCTAAATATAAGATGGCGAGATGGAATAGGCAAATTCAAAAAGTATTACTTTCGCGACGCCCATGATAGATAGGTGAGGCAAATCCCGGGGAAGATAAAATGATGATGAATATGATGAAGAGTTTGGTGTATTCAATTTAATGAAAACTTACCGATATTTATCAATACTTCCCGTTTCTTCTTTCACTAATGCCGCTTATTTAATAGTCTTAGAGCATCGAAAATATTTGATAATTGTGATAAAAACAAAAGATGTAAAAATTATAGTTGACAAACCTTCAACGATAAAATTAAGACAACTTTGGACTATCACGTCTACTACACAAGGTATGACTGCTATCAAAGAAAAAACTGTGTGAAGTGGAGTAAAATTTGAAGAGAGAATAATATATGTATGGAAATTCAAAAGTGTTCCGTTGTTCAGCGTCCTTATCAAAGTAGGTAAGATGCTGCTCCAGTCAGACAAGCTACTGCGGATATGGAATGCGCATGTCAGAAGCTTCCTTCTATTTTTTTTCTATCTTAACCGTTTATTTAACTGTTGTAGAATATAAAAACTACCTGAGAGTTGTGATAAAATGCATCAAAACTGAGATAAAGAGAAAACGTCAAAAAAAAAAAAAAAAAAAAAAAAAAAGCAACTGTTTGAAATTCGAAAAACTCAAAATTATAACGCCAAGCTATAACTTTTGGAGAAGACGTAGTTCTTGTTGAAAGAATAATTTGAAGCAAAGAAAGGGACCAGAGAAATAGGCAGTTTCATTAATCAGATCTTTATTTACAAATCGTACTCCTTTGAATAGCATGATGAGGAGCTATACATTAACAATAAAAGAGAGATATTTACCCAAAATATGACATGTTTGAAATAATAATCTTTTTAAAACGATCTTCTAATAAAAGATATGATCCCGATAAGAGTTCAGTGCTCACAAATTCTGTAAAAGCACGACTAATAGCTTTCATTTCATTAGACTTCTCATTACGAATATGAAATGCAGAATAGTTGGAAAGATGATCCTCTAATGGAGACACGTCAGATGGATACAGAGGATGATGCAAGACTCCCCATTCCTAAATTCTAAACTTACACACTCTCAACTGAGCGGTACGGAATCTACAACTGTCAGAGCATTTAGTCCAATCCACACTCTTCCAACTTTTTAATTATTTCATTATCGCCTTGAATAACGTGTTACGGTCGCTGTTAAAGTCCTAAAGTCTCAAGAAAGTTTCAGACCACTTTTTGTCAATAAATCTTTATTTGTTCCAATTTAGAATCGTTTTTAAACTTAGTCGAACCTCTTTGGTTGACATCACTGCTGTCAAAGTCTGAGAAAAATCCAATAATGACCAATTGTATCTTTATTTACGCTAAATTGGCAAAAAAAGGCGATGATTGATTTTTTTTTCTTAGCATTCTCTATGTTGTGAAAAGAAACTTCATTTTATGTTTGACAACCAAATACAAGTGATGACTCTCTACATCTAAATAGAATAAACATCGACGTGTCTTCAACCTGCGAACATTTGCTTGCTATCTCTCTCTTCATTCAAGTGACTGCTTGCATTAATTCTCTCTCTCTCTGTACATATATATATCTCCTCACCCTGTTCTCTTCCACATCTTTACATACCTAGGTGATGTAATAAGCTTTTAATACCTTGTTCTTATATACTAACCACATCAATCATAATCAAATATGCGTCAGAGAAACGGAAATTGAACATAGAGATCGAACCTTCCACGTCAACGTCACTGGTTGAGCGACAGCTTCCAGGCGATAATGGTGAATCGAAGTTGCGCATGTCAACCGGAAATGGGAACTCTCAAGATGACACCATCAAATAGAGATAATGGATAGTGGGAAGCAAATAACGCACAATTATAAAAATTTAAAAAAACTATTTTTCAAAAACAGCACTAGTCTGGTTAATTAATCCCCAGGGTATTTTGCCACCTTCGGAAGGATCGCTTATTTAATTAGTCAGCATCACAATTTTTTTGATTTGTATTATTCCGAATGGTATGACACCTGGTTTGTCTCACTTGTTGCAGCTATTCTGACACTTAATCAAAGATGATGAAGTAAAAAGATGGACTCTAAAATACGGCTAATTTCCTGGACTTTCTTGGGGGAAATCGATTTCTTGGAGAATTGATTAACTCCATGAAGTGTGAAAACTTTTCTGAAATGCTTACGAGCTCAACATCGAGCAAGACACAGCCACAAGTCTGCTTAGAACGCACATATATGCAATTACACACACACACACACTCATACATATGTGTATATAATTGAGAAATATTATACTTTCATTTGAAATAATCTCCGATTATAAAACGGTAAATGAGGTTCAATTCCTGAGGAAGACCCATTATATTAAATCATTAACATAATTCTCATTTGAAGAAATGAATAGAACAGATATAGAACATGGATAAGTAAGTTGAAATTTTGGAGTTGAGGTATTCATTTTTGCCTATGCATTACCAGCGGCTGTTAGCTCATTGGTTTAGTTTAAGCAGCGGCTACCTTAACGGTCGCAGGTTCGATTCTTGGAACAGATTTTCCTAAAATGTTTATTCTATTTACCTTGTCAAGACTGAGTAATATTATAACTGTTTTATAACGGGATGTCATTTCAACAAGATTTCCAGTATAAAATAACGCAAATTGCAACCATGTATATATATATATATATATATATATATATACGTGTGTATGTTAATTGAATAGATGCATAGCCTTTATCTATCTATGTATTTGTATCAGGGGCGAAAAAGTAGTGTGGAAGAAAGAAAAGCAATGGACTGGATAGGATATTGCTTAAGAAGATGATTTATATTTACCACAGCAGATGGTCTCATACAGAGCTGGAACATGGAACCTAATCAGGAGACTGACTCTAAAACTGAGAACCATGCAACGTATACATGAGAGAATCATGCTCAACCTCATATGGAAAGACAGCATAGTATATCAAAGAAAAGACAGGAGTCCAGAACATCTTAGAAACTGTTGAAAAAACTCAAATAGCAATGGGCTAGACATGTTGCAAAAATGTCAGATAACCACTGGACATCACCTCTCATAACGTGGATCCCCAGAGATCAAGAGCGAGGATGTTGACAACAGAATGTAAGTTGGCGTGATGAGCTACATAAATTCAGGAAGTAAGGACTAAGGGATGCCCATTAGAAAGACGAATCTTCAGCAAGGTCTATGTCCAACACACTGATGATGATGATCGTGAATAACATCACGTCAAACAAAAGATTTTCATGCTTAGCAAATTATTTCATTGTTTCAGACGAGACTTATTGTTGAACCGACTTATATGTATAGTCAAAGAACTTGTAAAAAAGTTCTCAATATCGGTCTGATGACTTTTTCCTAGATTTTGACAAACTATCTTCAAATTGCTTTTATTATAAACTGTCATTGAGCATGTATTACTTAATCTATGTAACTGTTTAATTCTGGAGATACTCATACACCGAATCTAGCAGTTACATATTCCAAAATGATTATATATATATATATATATATATATATATATATATATGTATTCACACACACACACACATATATTTACATAATTATCACCTATAATTAATAATTTCATTGTATGAGTAAACACTACAACTAGCCCATTATTTCAACGTCAAAAGCGTATTTCTAAGTGTAGGGAATCCATATATATATATATATATATATATATATATATATATATATATATATATATGTGTGTGTGTGTGTGTGTGTGTGTATGTGTGCTATATACATACATTTGCCCAATATACTTGTGTGGATAATGATATATCCGACGATATTAGAATGAAGTGTTTTCCTCAGAAAAGCATGTTATGTGCATATGATATTATTTTAAGTTCACTCAAACGTTTTGCTAATACACACTAGTTTATCAAGAAAATATAATGGAGAATAAATGAAATGGAGAGTTTATATTGAATGGGATTTGTGGATTCAGTATGTTTCGATCAAGGCTAAACTATCTTGTTATGGCTTCAGTAGATGACAATAGTGAGCCTTCTATGAAAAAAGAAGTGTAAGACATATGGCATTGAATATTTTTTCTCATTACCGACTGAATAAAAAATTCAAAAAAAACATTTTCACATTAAGATAAAATCTTTTTTGAATTATTCAAGTGACAAATGCCTTGCCAAGTTCTTCGGCACAAGCAGTTTTTGCATTCATTGCTTTAAACAGAAATATAAATTTTGCTTAGAGAATCAGAGATTCTGGTATTGTCTCAGTGTTGTTGCCAAGTATGGTTTATTATTAATTAGAGTTATCAATACTTCGTATGTAGAAAATTCCACGCTACCAAAAAGAAAAAGAAAACTATCACTAAAATCTGTTGGGAAGCAAACATCAGTATTTTTTTAAAATTCATATCTTCTCTCGTTATAAAACAAATAAGCTGTCATCAATTCTGTTTTTTGATCAACAACTGAAAGCTGTTAACTGGGGGCGGGATTGGTGAGCAATAGAATACAACGAATTGTTCTTACATGAACCCAATCGAAAAATCACGTGGTGCATCGTAGACAAACATCATGGTGCACTGGGAGGGAAATATTTTCCGGTGAAATTATGTTGAGTAAAATACATGAATCTAATTAGTCTATATTCGAAGTTCGTTACGATGAAAGACAAATTATAACAAGTATCTCATTCGATCTCTCTTCTTGGCTAATTGAAATTTGTTTGATGTTATAAATAAATCAGGAATGTTATTGCTAGGAATACACTTACGATTTCTTCATTTTACCTTTTATCATTACGCTATATATATATTATATATATATATTCAGTATTTGGATAACATGACGATCACACAAAAAACAATAAGTTCAAGCTTTGAACTTTCTGTGTTTCATCTTGTATTTTCGCTATTTCGTTGATGAAGCTGTAACCTACTAAGCATCGATAAACATTTTGTCATTGACATTAATATCACGTATCCTTATATATATCATATCATTGATATGTTATCATATGTTATACTGCTAGCCTGATTTGAACCACACACACACACATACATACATATATATATCCTATGCACACATATACATGTATATATGGATGAAGTGGACCACTATATGTACTTGGGACAACGAATATCCGTGGAACCCAAAAAGAAGGATCATTCTAGGATGGTAAGCCTTTGATAGAGCAAGCTCACCCTTCAAAAAAGGAAAAAAAGTCTTATTAATCCTAAAAACAAGAATATACGATTACGCGTCCTCCTGATATTCACCAACGGAGCTGAAACATGGAATTTAACAAAAAGACTGACCTGCAAACTGAAATGCATGCAACGAGCACATGGGAAAATCATTCTAAAGCTTTTTATGGAGTGATCACAAGACATCACAGTATATCAGGGAGAAAACAGGAGTCCCAGATATCATAGAATCTATTAGAAAGTGACTCACACCATGGACCCCGGAGATCACTTCTACGAGCAAGGCCGCAGAATGTAAAATGGAGAGACGAACTCCACGAATTCGAGAGGCAATAGCTCTGCGACAGAGAGGTATGGCGAATTCTGGGAGGGTCTATATCCAACGACGGACGATAAAAGATAATACCAAAACTTATTTGAAATGATCCCCCGTTGCTATACGATTGTTATACTCAATTGGGACAATTTAAACAGAATAAACAATTTAAGAAAACAGGGCTGTGCCAGAATCGAATCTGCCACCAATAGGATATCTGCTTTAATGTACCAATGCTGTAACCATTGAGCCAAACAGTAACCAGTAATGCAAAGCCCAAATAATTACTCTCCTCACAAATTCTCATTCTCATCTCCTTTATTTGCGGTCTATTCGTCTCTTTCAAGTTATGTATTTAAGAAATGGGCATATTTGATCCGACCGAATGAATTAAAAATTGCATTATATTACATAAAAACTTACACGGTTATTACACACACATATATATATATATATATATATATATATATATATATATATATATATATGTGTGTGTGTGTGTGTGTGTATTAGAATAGTAAGATGCGACTGAATACAAAGAGGTGGACGATAAGATTAAAGGAATCAATAATCAAGATTGTATTTTAACTGCATTAAAACTCGATATAACTCGTGAAAGTTCTGCTTTTTCACATCACTGGCCACCCAATCTATCCTTCCGCACACCAGCTCAATTTTAATCATTTTGTCCACGAAGAAAACCAAGATGTTTTTAACGGTTTGAAATGATTGATGATTCAGGATCGAATTATCCAATGATGTCAAACTCTAGTCTAAATTTGACTTGACTCTGTTTTTCTCCCGTGATGAGAAAATAGGCAAGAACGAAAATGGTCTGCATCAAATTTGGAGAAGTAAATTCTCCACTGACTGTTTTATCATGTCTGGTTAGACCAAACAGATACATAGAATTAAACATTACACTACTGTGATTAGGAATCACAAGCAAAAGATTGCTGAGCGACTCTCTTACCAGCTAAGCCAAATTGAAAAGTCTTTTGTATTCACTAATTCATTACTAATTTATGTATAGAATAAAAATATTTCAGTGATCCCCTTCAATCCCAATAGAAGTAAGAGTGGGGTTTGACCCTGAGCAGCCAGGTTTGTTTGGTGTAAAATTGGTTTGAGTCAATTTCTGTACTCAAGCAGAATGTTGCAAGTTGGAATTTTAAAAAAACAACATGGTTTGCCGTAGTGGTCATGAATTAATTCAAGAATCGCCGATAAAACATGACGATGTGTTATATTTTAATTCACTGTTAATGATGTTATAATTGAAAAGTATCAAAAATCGAGAAAACAGCGTTCAGACATTTAGGCGTAAATGACAGAACAAGGCTATTGAATGTAAATCTTAAATGTATAGCTAATGATATATATAATACATGTACTGGAAAATGGATTGTCTGGTCAAGAGCAAGTGTTACTGACTGAATAGGGCTAATAATGTAAATACTTCGATAATGATCCTAATATAAGAATGAATTGAAAATCAGGAATAAATGAATTGTAAGTGGTCAGGAATTAGAGCTAGCGGTAATGACTGAAGAGTTTTATTAATGTAAAAGAATTGATAATGATCCTAATATTGGAATCAATTGAAAATCGTAAAAAAATGGATTGTCTGGGGTCAGGGATTAATGAAAGCGTTTTGATTGAATAAATATTCATGAGCATAATGTAAATGCCTTACTAATGGTTTTCCTATGGAAATGTTTTGCAAATCAAGGGAAAGGGATTTCCTATGGTAATGCCATAATCCAAGCATGACTGAAAGAATGTGTATTTATATCAATAATGTAAATATATTGCCAACGATTTTGAGTAGATCATTGGCTTAGGGGATCCCCGTGTGCATATGAAAGGCTCAGACACAATGTGTATATTCATGAAACCATATGCCATACCAAAAAGTGAGAGGAGACTTTTAATATCATTACAGTAGTTCAATTAACAAAAGTTATAAACCACGCCCTCCACAACCGGAAGAGTATCAGAATTTTGAGATCGAAAAAACAGAAAATTCAATATATTGAGAAATATATGGCACAGAACAACAAATGATACTTTTAAATGTTTGTATTGAAGCACTCTGTTAATTAGAACATGTTTCATGCAAATTGATTTGCTAATTAGTTGAACGGAGGTCAAAAGGTCATGAAACTCAGCCATCAGCTTACTTGCAAAATATCCACTCAATGTTTGGAAGATTCTTATTTCGCTGATACAAGGAAGAATAAGTGAACATCCCATTGTAGATATTTAAACTAAGGGATTCGCCTGCTAAAATTCAACACCAATAATTTATTGAAATATTGTGCTGTTTTGAAAGTCGTGTTTTACCGCTCCAATTGCAATATGTTCTGATTGTAAAGATTAAAAGCAAAAATGTTGTCGTTTCAAGCATACGTTGCGGTAGCTTGTTCAGGATTTCTGTTCATGGATGAAGTTAATCCTGATAGCTTTTTGTAAGTACGACACCTTCAGCAGATGTATTAAAAGGTACAACTGCTTCAGAAATCAGCAAAAAAAAATGTCTCTTGTTATGGAAACAAATGTAAATGATAGTAAGGTTTTTATATGTATTATGTAAATGCTTCGCTAACGATTTTACTAAATTAATGCAATGAAAATCAAAAAAGAAGTTAGTCAACGATCAAATGTTAAGGAATGTATTACATTCATTAAACGAGTATTAAATGTATAATACACTGCAAGATATTTTGCTGTAAAAATGCATTGTAAATCAGGAAAAATTGGCTGTCAGTGGTGATGATTTAATTTAAACATTACTGATAGAATTAAGCTTATATATATATATATATATATATATATTATATATATATATATATATATATATATATATATATTGTATTTGCACTGTTAATCCTTTTACTGTATGTAATGCATACATTACAGATAGAATGGGGCTATCGTATGTTTGAAATAAATAAAAGAAGGCAAGGGTAGTTAGTAGTCGAGAATCAAGTCGAGTGTTCCCGTCAGAAATGGGTAAATATATGTTTAATGTAAATGCATTGCTGCTTATGTTCCAGTTGAAATAAACTGTAAAAATAGATAAAGCTATTATATTTATACTTATTCTTTGTTCAAAATGCTTATCAGAAAGAAATTGTGGAATAGACGAGCAGCGCCTGGATTCTGGTTTCATTTTAGACTTGAAAGTGTTGCTCTCTCTGGCTTGTCCTATTATCATTATTTTCCTAATTATGGCTAATCACGACACCACGATGATTGACGGAAAAGTTTGACCAAACACTTTGAATTACGTTCCAACTTGCTAATAGAGAGGTTTTCTTTTTCAATTCAATCATCTATCCGCTTGTACCATCAACTATGTTGCAAGGCTACTTGAGTATTTATATCATAATCCACATCCAGCTTGCTAGGCTCGGTGAAGCTTCACTTGAGCTCAGTTAAACATAGCTTTTCAGGAGAGCATTCCCAACTATCCGTTCCACCCCCTGCACGACATTGGGTTGAACTTTGTGATTCGAAGGGTTCGGTTTGCCCTGATATTCTCTCATGGCTGATCAGCTCTATTCTGCATTTCCTAAATACATTAGTTCGAATCTGTGAACGTGTAAGTATTCTCATCAACATTTTGAATTCTGATCACTGATTTCGTTTTCAATACGGCGAAGCTGTGTGCGTTTGCGAATGGGGACAAAAGTTTTGCCATCAGCGAACGATAAAAATTAATGTGTGCATAGAAGATTTCGAATTCTATCAACAACTTATCGAGGCTTCACTGAGAAAATATTGATTCATTATGTTGAATCCGATTCTTTTTGGACGCACTGATTCCACAAAATTAAAGGGGACGTTACTGCTAACCGCAAGGCCAAACGCACGTCCTCAGTAATGTCTGTAATGCACTATAATTTGGAAATCACAAATCGCATTCAGCATGAGCATTCTTAACATTTTATTTCCGGTTACAAATAGCTGTAAATATACAGAAACCGTCAGACCCTATCGGCTTTGTTAGACTGCCAATCAATTCCTGACTTCCCCTACTTGTTTCTTCGCAGCTCTCACCTGACACAATCAGAATTTCTTGGCAAGATCACAGTCTCGGCCACTTTCAACGTCCTGCTCACCATCATCTCATGCGTGAACTGTCAGATGGTATCACCGGTCACCTGAAACCTCAGCTTCCTAAATGGAACCCTCTGTCACTGCCAAATACATTTCTTTTCTCTTCACAATATTAGGATTTTAGGGTATGGCTCGTCGATGAACAAGAAGCGTCAGCTCTAAAAGAATCGATACAGACACTAAAAGGTAAAAATATATTGCGTGTTTTGGAATAGCCGATCGTGAGAGAGCTACGGAGATCTTGAATAAACTGCGCAACGGTTTAGCTGATAGATCAGTATCATCATCATGTCTGTCCTTTATGGTTTAAGATGACCTTGGTTCTATCGTTTGCAAAAAGCATATCCAAATTAAAAAGCACTCAGAGAAAGCGTACTTCCCTCAACTCCATTGTCAGTAACGTTAAATGAATCTCAGTTGAGAAAGATGCATGGGAGGTAACGGTGGAAACGATCCTTGAACTGCTCTAAAATAGAATCATTTTTTTTTTTTTTTGCTGTCTATTGCACACCCTTTCAACAAAAGAGACCTATGCTAAGTGAAAATGTCATTGGAATAGCATCAATTTAGTCAATTTCGCCTTTTCTCTAAAGAGAGAACTTTTTGAGGTATTGCATCGATTGGTTATGTGTCTACGATCATGGACTGGAAACGATTTCTGTATCCACCCTAAAAATCAATCACTCTTTCCCAAACCTAATTCCAACATTTTTGCAAAATTCATTGAAAAACGTTGATGATATTGTGCAGAATTCAAAATAATGTATGTATGCTATGGTTAGCTACCGTATTTCACATCCGTAAAAGTCAGGTTTACAAAAATGACTTGCTCCAGAAAAAATACCATTGTTCCCAAATTAACCAATACACTTGCACAAACGTAATAAATCTGAAGACAATTTTTTGGGGTGAAATTGCCATTTTTCTGTCTTCATTACTTTCCAAATTATCAACCCTAAAAAGCCTGACGAACGGACTTGGCCATGTCAGTGAGTTTCTTTTAATCTAACCCAATCTTTGAAACAGAAGCAAGCATGTTTCATTTCAATTATATCTGTCTTCAATATTTCCTTAGATATTAGTGATTTCTGTGAAAAATACATTCAATCAGAGCGACCTCGTCTGCAGCTTAGTCCCAATAACTTTTTCAGTAAAATTTGATTTAAATCGGAATCACTCTCTTTTTATATTCAGAATATTTGCAATGTTTATTATAGTAAAATGATAACATTATTCATAAAACAGACCTATTCTGTCGGTAACACTTGGATTCCATTTCAAACCTTCTTTTGAAATGTTCAATGCATTTCAATGGCAACATTATTTACAACTCTTCCTTATTTTGAAACCATTAACATATGTTGCAAGTTTATAAATAAAATTTAAGTTTTCATATTAAGGACTTGTTAATGGATGCTCTGGCACAAATATGTATATTTTTCTTTTGATTCATTTTATAATCACATCTTGCATCTTCAGCCCGTTTCGCTTGTAAAATTTAAAACTGTCATTAAATATTTTAAATGGCAATCCATCTAATCTGAATGTTCTGCGGACAAATGTATTTTTTATCATTTATCAAGAGTTGAAATGGACAACAGGCAACTGGGAAAATGAATCTGTTTTGTCTAGCAAAGATATATGGTGTTTCTTTAATTGAAATTTGCTTATCATGCAACAAACATTGCATATATCGTTGATATTTTTACTCCAGGTTTGCAAATAATGGCGCCTGCTGCAGATCTTTGCTTAACACGTCAGTTTAGTGAGTTCAATGTTCGCTATTGAAGCCTTCTGTAATACTGTATCCCCTTATAAGTATTATCAACTCTTCACCAAACAGACTTTAATGGCGCTAATCTGTTACCAAGTATTCTGAACACCGACCACGGGCAGAGGCCCCAATTAATTTTTGTCTTTCTACGAAACTTTACTCTCTCCCTCAAGGTTGAGGGATTCAGCTTCACAATCATCAATCCCAATTTAAATTTCAGCTGACTGTTTGTGTTCACTCTGTGTTGTGTCCTTAGGAAAGGCATGAATCATTTCCCCCAGCACTCTGTATTGTCGCCAGATATGTTGACAAAACTTATTTGTCGTGTGACAATGATTGACAAAGGCCAAACCAATCTTCAAAAGCAATTTCGTCAACGGTTTGGTCCCAATAATCTTACCTTTCAAGCTGTAGTAGTAGAAGTAATGATGATGATGGGAAGAAGAAGTTGTTAAACCAATGTTTACTTTGATAAACAAAGATGGGGGTACATTCACATTATTTGATTGGACTCCAACTGTTACATGCACCGGATTATGCGTTATATTGGATAAGAAACGTGATTAGATTGCAAGTGTTGAATGGTATAAGGTTCATTGGTACAATCATCGGAGCAGGTTCTAATCCCGATTGAGGCAGTTTCTGTTCAATTTTTACTAATTCTAGTTGAAATAACATGAATTTATTCTTCCCTGTACTCATCCTGAGAACACTTGACAAAATGTTCCATAATTAACGTCCCGATGGTGACCGGAGAAGAGAATCGGTGAGTAAGCATTTGACCGAACCACTCTCACATGACAAAATTATCTGTATTGGTAGTAGCAGCAAAAGCATAAACAATTATGGCAAGTCTCCTCCATTAATTTTTACGATAGTACTATCCTTTTTTTCAATGGATATCAATTGACAGAAAAGGTGTTCTCGACACCCTCTTTGAATCAAACGAGTCGTAGGAACTGTCTTTCACAGGAGGTCAGATGACAGCTAATCCCCTCTCCAGTCGTTTAGCTTTTACGCATGTACTTTCTGCCAAACTGGAGATTAGGTTGCTGCGAGTCTCCTTAATTATGCAACATTCTTCTCACTATTCATTATCATAATTGTACTCGTTGGGTTTTAACACCAGTAGTATACAGTTACTTTCATTTTTTTTCATATTGAATATCATCAGTAGCTGTCATTTGAACCCCTGTGAAAGACAGCAGCAGCGTCTGTTGTTGGGTATTGACCTTCCCAAGGTTTGCCAGATTCCTCTATCATTGTATTCACGGAGCTAATACTTTCTGAACGTGTCTAGTTAGTCATGCCATATTATTTTATATACTATATTTTTCTGGCCACAGTTTTGCTTATGATTTCTGTGTCTAGCTGTTGCCTGTCGTGTCAATCTGACACCATAAAAACTATTGCCAATTGAGTTTTCTAAAAGTTCCTATGCTATGCCTGACCTCTGTTTGCTTTATAATATAATGTGCCTCCTATGATTTCACTTTGTTATTTTAAGCCTGATTCTCTTTTTTAAGCGTTTCATGATTCTCAATTATTTTGCTCGGTCTTTACATATCTTTTTTAATGAAAAAAAAAATTGAAATTCTGTGGAAGCAAAAGCAACTCCGAGTAATTCGTTGCCGGGAATTTTTCTCAATACTGGAAGGATAGAATTATAGAGTTACCTAAAAGATAGCAGAAAAGGGTTTAAATAAGCAAACATCAAACGCAGAAACGAACCTTTCCAGTTACCAAATTCAATATTCTTTGTCAACTATTAACTGACTATTTGCGCAGTCGGGCAAGAGATAAGTTTTTACGCCCAGGGAAAGTTGACCACTACTACACTGTATAGAGTATAAATGGACAATAATAGCAGAGTGGTCGTGTTATGTCAATTTTTAGAGTGGGCATGGTAACCTCTCTCGAAAAAGAAGCGTTTTAAAACACGTTTTTTTTTTTATCTGGGCTCGAACATTCACCCTTAGTGTCAGCGAGAAATACGTATCTATTTCAGCCACTATGCAGAACATGATTGTTTGATGGCAACTACACGATCCAGAATTCTGAAAACCAGACAGGGCCAGGTAAAAGATGCTCAGTTTTCAGATATTTTCTTGAAAATAAAAAGTGCAACTATCTACTATTCCGAAAATTGAATTGTGTCTGGTCCCAGTTGTTCAGCATGAGAGATCGTGTGCCTGTAATCCCCATTTAAACATATTCAATGGAAATCATGCATATATGTTTTGAGCTTAAAAATTCAAAACACAATCTAGTAATTTCATGATCTATGATCATCACATTATATCCACAAATAAAATTTGATATTATCCATAATTTTGATATACCATATTCAGTGTGAGTATTTACCATATTTACTGCAGAGACATCTTAATTCCTAAATGATCAACTTGAATATAGTTTGTATTCCGCATTCGCATTACTATTCCGATATCTTAATTGTGTCCGGTCCCAGTATTTCGGTATGAACGATCATGTGTCTGTGCTCCTTATTTAAACATATTCAATGAAAAGCATGTGTATATTTGAATGAAAAACGGATTTGTTGTTCTGAATGAAAAAGAAATCTCAAAATCAGATTCATATCTATTCACAGTACAGATCTCCATATTGTTAGATAATCAGAAGCACCTGAACATTAGTGGCCTGATTTGCTATTCGAGATGAATACCTGTAAACAGATAAGAACTCCTTATGAGTGAAATAGAGAAGGTGTTAAAAAATGAAAATAGACTCAACGACAGGTGGTGAATAGGAAATATGCGAAAGAAGAAGGATTTGAATGGGACAAGATAATACGATACGAAGGACAAAAACGAGCAAAAAAAGAGGCTCAGGTGAAATAAGAGAGAGGGGAACTGAAAGAACAATCGAGAAAGTTGTTAGATCAAACTCCTATTTGTATTCAAACTGAAGATGATTACTATAACTTTTATATTGTATATATGATATATATAAAATTGAAAGAAAAAGATTGGGATAAATATATTTACATATTAAAAAGAAACAAGCCCTTGTGCATCTAAGATAATTTTTCGTAATTTTTCAGTTTGATTCAGTCGGTAAGAGAATCAACTATCAATCACTTGGTCGTGATTTTAAATCATAGTAGTGGGGATAATAATCTTATAAGTATATTTGTTTGAAGCATAAATTTTCGTTGATATGTAAGACTTGTCGATTTAGCTCGATCGAGCTAAATCGACAAGTCTTACATATCAACGAAAATTTATTATTACCATTTCCCTGCCGTTATTTGAAGACACCTTCAAATAACGGCAGGGAAATGGTAATCTCATATATTGGATAAGTTTAAAGTAACAGAGCAGGCAAACCCTGAAGTATTTACTCCTTCAAGTTTGGTGAAGATTGTTCATGTTGTTGTTCTTGTTACTGTTGAATAACAAACACCAGACTTGGATGAAGAGACGAGAGAGAAGGACGTGGAAAACGAGAAAAGGTCAGGCACTGACAATGCTTAACGATGAGAGGGTACCCCACAGCAAGGCACCTGAAGTACAGAGGAGTATCAGTTTAGTCTGGCACAAATTCACAAGGATGAGTAACAAATTAGTATGCTATTCACTGCAGAAGTAATGGATAAAATAAAGCTCTCGATAATGTTCTGCTCATCTTTCGGTCTCTTTGCATCTCTTTGCATCGGTCTGTTCCAACAACTCCTAAAGTGGACGAGGATTCATCATAATGGATGGTTAAATCGAATTGAATACACCGGTTTTCACACGATAAACGAAGTTGATACGTTGAGTCTGGCCATCAACCAGATTGCCAAACATCTTGGAGCGTAAAGAACCTTATAGAGCAACAAGATAGTCCTGCAACCATCAAATCCTATGTTTTGCTGCCAATTATTAGAGCACCCTCCTAAACTGGGACCAGACTGCGCACGGTCCTTTGTGACGCACACGTGGCTCCCTGGAACACACATGAGTGTGCTCTCCTAGAAGCCACTACAATATTCGGGTGGCAGCATCACCATTAGAACGGACTTTGGATGTGCAGAACGGACTGACAAATGTGCTTGCTAAATATTCACCACGAGACACCCTTTGCCTGATACAGGACTATGCTATAGTTGCGTGACACTTGATCAAATTCACTCCAGGAGCAATGAACTGGGAGACTTCATTACTTCAACGAAGCGTCATTACTAATTACGAAGCATAGATCACTACGGCTTAAAGCAACAACTGTACAGCAGCCAATGGGAATTGACCTCACTCCAGCAACAATGAACTGTATGACGTGTTGGCTACAGCTAGGAAAAATAATCCTACTTCCATTCCAACTGAAAATGAATCTGTATCAGATATATGCTGGATAAGTTCGTAGATATAACTGGTCAGTTTGGCTTGCTAATTAATTAAGACCATTTTTTTTTTTTACAACAGAATTTTTATTGACGATTGAATCATTTGAATGCTTCAATCAACTCTATATGTAAGAGAAAGAATTGAATCCTAAACTTAAACTTTCAGGTTGAAAAATTCTAACAACTTAAAGTAATTTAACACGGGAAACTGCTAGAAACCTTCGGCATCTCTCCTCTTCTGATGCCCTAAACATGCGCTTATTTTGCTTAACGTTTAATCTAAGTAATTATTTCAATGAATTTTCTGATTGTATTTTCTCATTGATTACTAAAAAGTGCGAGTGATGTAATGTTTAATGGCGATTCAACTAGATTGTGATATCCAGTCACTGTTGGGAAATTCTTATTTCATACATCTGTACAGATTACCGTGACAGGGGAGACAAACAGCGAAGAGTTTAATCTCCTAATTTAGGTGAGTGTTCTTATAGGAGAAAATAATTGTAACACCGGATTAGCTTGGAGTTTTGACGGGAACCAATAGACAAACCAGAGAAAAATCAATTTCGAAGCCCAAGATTGATCCCAAGGGAACGAATAGAGGACATCATGGTCGATATTGATGGACTGCCTCGAGCAAGCAACAATACACTGTGAGGATAGATTGCTACGTCGTGACATCAGTGATATTCCCTGGCCCAAGGTTACTACAACGTAGAGACACAACTCGGATCACCAAATGGGAATCGAATTCCCCACAGCAGCAATGGACAGCAAGACTAGATTTATAATCAATGCTCTTAGGGTTTCACATTAGTTGTTCTGTGAAAGCGTATTTGTCAATAAAAGCATTTCTTGGGACAGTGTTTAGTCCCAAGCTTGGACAAGCCTAGCAGATAATTCTCAAAGGGGGACATAAACAATGAAGGAAGTATCTGAAACGCCTATCGTTTTAACTATAACCTCCATGACCTCCAAACAATGTATAGCTAATTGAATGAAAAAAGCAAAGAAGTGGGACTCCATATGAACTCCAGTAAACGAATTTCATGTACAACAAATATGTTGAGGACAGTGTCCCAACGTTTGATCTGAAAAAACGCTGAGCAAGGGGAAGTGTAAGAGATCAAACGAATAATCACCCTAGGCTAGCTGGCTTTGGGTAATGCAAGCTCAGCATAAGTTTTTGGAGTGATATATAACCAATGTATCTTCGCAATAGTAACCCATGGAGCTGGAACGTGGAACTTCACAAGAGATAAGATCATGAGAAGATCAAACGACAGCACAGTATATTACTGATAGGAGATCGCACGACAGCATTACTGGAAGGGACATCCTACAATGTAATTGCAAACTCGAATGGCAAAGGGGGTGGGTATCCGGTCATTATACTGACCACTGCTCAACATAATGCAAGAAGAGTAGCTTAATCATTGATCATCCCTGTTTTCTAACTCTTTTAATTCGTCACCCCAAACAACTTGCAGCAAAAAAAAAAAAAAAAAAACGCAGGTCATGTGGCGATTTCTATTCAGTAACTAAACAGACCTGTTTTTTTTAGGATTCTTTTTTCATTCCATTCCCCATTTCCTGTAATTTAATAGTTTTTCTTCTATTTTTTCGTTATCTTTCATATAGATTTAACTTTTATTCATGATATTCTCACCTCATGTTTCTTTGATTTCCATTTCATTTTCTATTCTATGTATCTAATTTATTTCATTCTATTAGCTTCTTTTGCTTTTTTCTTCTTCCATTTCAATTTGATTGCTTCCGTTCATATTTTCCTTTCAACTTATCCTTGTTGTAAAACCACTACTAGGTTGAATTCACCCTCCTAAGCTGGCGACAATAAGAAATTCAGACTTCCGTTTAAGACTGAAATTTTGAAAGCTTGAAATGATGGATAAGGTGAGAAAGGGAAAGAGAAGGACAGATTCTATTCCCTACGTCATCAATCAGTGAAAAAAAGGAAGAGAAAAAGAAAGAAAGAGATAGACACAAAGAAAAAACGGAAAGAAGGGAAGAGAGAGTGAAATAGAGAAAGAGTTAGAAAGAGAGAGAAAAAAAAGTTTATTTCATTGCCTTTCTGTTCTTACTATGATTATTTTCATTTTTATTCTCTATTCAGCCTTAAACGTCCATAGCAGAACTCTAAACTTCGCATACGCACTTGCATCAATGGTTAAGGAAAGCAGTTTTTAATTCGAGAATCATATTCAATATCACATGGAGGGAGCACAAGACAGCACAGTATATTATTTTAAAAAAACAAGAGTCTGCAACATCATAGAATCCATTAAGAAACTCAAATGGCAATGGGCTGGTGATGTGGAGAGAATGTCAGACAACCACTGGATATCACGACTCAAAATAAGGATCCCCAGAGATCAAATGCGGAACCGAAGTCAGCGGAATATAAGACGGTGAGAAGAACTGGACAGGTTGAGAAAGCATTGAGTCAGTGCCCCCACCCCTCTACAGAGATGGCAGGGAATATTTGTGAAAGTTTATGTCCAATGACTGACGATAAAAATCTGATGATTATGATTGTGTTTTTTTTTTTACAGCTATCGCCTTATTCCTGATTCTGAATCAAAACAGAGGAGCAACCATCCATCAGTCTTGTAGGAAACCACAGTTCCAATTATGATAGTCATACTTATTGAAGAACAAATTGCATCAGGACTCTTCTTGTCTAAGTTACGACTGTCTGGTAGTAACTCTCACAGACACCCTCGTTATTATAACCTGTTTCAACGTGGCTATAGTCTGAATAGCTTCAATTCCCCATCAAATCCACTAGATTTTTGGTTCGCCGGGTTCGATTCCCGTGCCTTAATGGTTATAGAGACGTATACTTCAAGAGTCTGCTTCTTTTTCTTATTATTGTTATTATTTGCATTTTCATGCAAGTTGCCTGGTTGATGTCACTGAAAACTAAGTGAGCCAGTCTTGTCAAGTCTGTAGAGTGGTTTGTATGGTCGCAATGATTCCTCAACTGTGGCCCCTCAGATTTTGTTCCAAATGTCGTTGGAATATTTCCACTTTGGAAAAGCGCACTTTCCATCATTGCTACGAATATGACCTTCATGGTCCACATCTTTTTCATTCTTGGTATTTTATCAACTTTTCACTCTCTTTGCTTGGTGATTTTTAAATACCGCCACGTCAATTATCTGGTAGCTTCTTTTTCCCTTCTCTACGAATTCTAGGTCCAGTTTTCTCGCTTGGATGGGGTGGTTGGTTTGGATGTCTCAAAATGATTTGTCACTTTTATATTCCAGGAATGCCTCTGGTTTGTGAAGATATCACAGTTTTACATGGTCGAATCCCGGTCGTTTGCATAGTTCCAAGCGTATAACAGTTGCTACCCTGTCGTGCCAGTCGCTGTGCTCTTCCTTGGCTAGTTTAATGCATCCTCTTATGTGGCTAACAGTCTTTTCCTTTTCTCCTCATAGGTGGCATTCGCTGTTTGTGTGAGTTTTTCGCCTTGACATTGTTTATCATCATGTATTTACTTCAGGCTGCTATGATGACGGATTCTGTATTTTTGTTCACGTTCCTCTTGTTTAGCCATATACCATTCGTCTGCGATATATTCTATCCGTCTTTCGAATTCGTCTTCTAGTTTTTCTTTTTCCATTTTTTTCTCTACTGTCTCCGATAATACGCCATCGTTTTTGTTTTTTTTTAATGTTTTTTTTTAATGTTTTCATCGCTTGCTGCGTTGCTTCCTACAAAATGCATTATATATTTTTACTCACTGTAATATCTTTCCCGTTTTTTCTCTTTAAACCCACTCTTCTATTCTGATGAGTCACCTGCTGCCTTTTTTCCTCTTTTCATACAGTATATCTGTCATCTCTGGGATGTTGAATCTTGTGCATCTTCATAATCGTAGGTGTCCTTGTTTGCCGATCTATCCAATAGACCTCTGATAAAATTACCGATTTCGACATTGTGTTTATTACTTTCATAAGCTTAGTTTCCAGTATCTTTCTTATCGTTCAAAGATATTTCTTTTTTTTTTATCTCTTTCATTTTCCCTGTTTTTCGGAGTCACAATCGCTATCCCTGGATATTTATATCAGTTCTGTGTTGACTGAGCTTCAAAGTTTTCGTTGTCTGGTAATTCAATTCCTCCTGTCGCTCTGAGTCCTCCCATGTGAAGTACCATCAGTTTGCATCTTTCTATTTAAAACTATCCCGATGGCATCGCTGTACGCTTCAACTTTGTTGAACAACATTGCAAATCCTTCCACGTTCTTTGCGGAGAGCTTTATGACATCCATGTTCATGAGGTTATTGACTTTTCTTTTTGTTTGGGATAATTTGTGTCCTTTGCTGTTTTTCAGTCCTGTTCAGTGGTGTCATTAGTACAAATAGTAGCCGCTATAATCCCACCATTTTATAAAATTGAATATACCAAGGCAGCTACGTGGGATTATGTTGTATGCTTCTTTATAGTCAATCACTACCATTTTAACATTTCTTTCAGAACCATCTCCAACAAGCATCTGCTCGAAGTAGAGAAAGTCTTTTGCTCGTTTCTTCCCTTGTACTTATCCAGTTCTTCTGGTAAGAGTCCTTTACTCCATGAAAATAAATATTTTCTCAGCTATCTTTCCAGAAGAAATTTTTGACATTTGTGGCAGGCATAGGATTTGGCTGTAGTCGCTAGTCTGTTTCACTTTTTCAGTCCTTTTGGATAAGTGTGGTTCTGCCTGTGACCATCCAGTCTTGGACCTTGCCTTCATACAGGCTGTTTTAGAGATGGTTAACCAACCAGTCATGTAGTGCGGTGGATTTCTTGAAAAAAAAAAAAAATGTAGTTTTAACCAGCGACCTGAAGTCTCTAAGACATTACTGATCAATTTTGCGATGCTACTTTCTATGAGAGCTCTTTCGGTACTATATAACTCTAGCCTCTTCAACCAGTCGTAAAAATTATTAGATATTATACCAAGACTCTAATCACTATCAGCTCTACACTAACGTGGGCCACACTCCAAAACTTTGATTTTTCTCCTCACTTCACCATAATTTGCATAATTATGCTATTTTCATTATCATTAATAAGTCCTATTATTATCATTAACAACAACAACAACAATAATAATAATAATAATAATAATATTGTTGTTGACAGCTGTTGATAATTTGGTATATCTCAATATTTTCAATTCATCTATTTAGTTAATTTATTTTCCAATTGCATTCCCAATTAACACAAGTCTGTGTTCTCTGGTGAAAGCCATGAACTTTTTTTCAAGATGTCAGCGGCATATGTTGTGGAAATGTTTTTGCTCTCCGACCGATCGAAATAATTGGATTTTGCTTGTTTCTGTGAAGAAGACGTCATGAGCAGGGCATCAATGTTTTTCAATGAGATGCGGGTGGTAATTAATTCAAATTATGGTCATGATGAAATGGTGACTAGCTAAAGTTTTGTTCAGAATAATGATTTAGGAGCTTGATTAAGTAAAGCAAAATGAAGAGGACGATGGGAGTGTTTAGACGGGTGCATTAATTTGAAAAGTGGAAATGAACAAAGTGATAAATCAAAATATCGGAAGGGGCCAGGAAAATATACAATGAAGGTTGGAAGGAAAAAATATGATAGGAAGAGAAATGTATGAAGAAAAAAAAAAAAAGGAAGGAACTGTGGAAGAAAGCAAGAAAAAAAATAAAGAATGAAAGTAAAATATACAAAAAAAGAGAGAAGACTATATGAAAGGGAGGAAAAATAAATTAAAAAATATAAGAAGATGTAGAGTAAAAGAAAAATATAGAAAAAAGAAAGAAAATGTATGGAAGAAAGAAGAGAAATATATATAGAAAAGGAAATGTAGAAGAAAGAAAGCAAGAAAGAAAGGGTACAAAATGAGAAAAAAGAAAAAATATATAAAAGAAAGAAAAATATATTAAGGAAAGAAAAAATATATAAAGAAAAGAAAGAAAAGGAATGAAGAAGGAAGAAAGAAAGACAGAAAGGAAATATATTCGCAAAGCTGCAACAAATAGGAATAAAAAAAGGAGGAAGAAACTTCTGATGAGTCAAAGTAGAAGACGAATGAAAAGGAATAAAGGAGGAAAAATAAGAAAGAAAGAAGCAAAAGAGGAAGAAGAACGATAAACAAATGACAGTACAAAACATATGAGGTTGATGGAAGGGGGAAGAACGAGGAAAGAACAGACGAAAGAAAGAAAAAAAATCTCATCAAATATTTATAGATGTTAATTCAATGGCGCTTTGTTGTGAAGCAGTGGTTTATAAGCAAGTCACACAAACCATTTCTACGGAAGTCAGATTGAGATTCAGTCAGTACGGCATTCCTGATATTTTTGTGATGAAGAGTAAAACAAGGGGATACCAGCTCACCTAAACTCTTCCCAGACAGCCCCGAGATGATCTTCCAAAACGTAGACTGGGAAAAAAAAATCAAGGAAGAATCGACAGTGAATACCCAAATAACCTCATATCCTTTTTGCAAAAAAACAACTTCAAGAAATGCTTGGCTAGACGGACGATGAGAGCAAGAAAGTTCGAAAATGTAAACCTTAAAAAAAGTAGACCAAGACATCAACCTAGGAAAACAAATATCCATGAAGTTATCAAAAGAAGAAGAAATCAAATGAAGAATCACCTTAGGATGGCAAGTTTTCGGTTTGAAAGCTCAACATTTAAGATTAAGAAATCCTGTTTGTTCTGAAAAGAAGAGTCTACAACCAATTTCTCCTCTCGACAGTCACCTACGGAGGTGAAATATGGAACTTAATCAAAAAATTGACCCATAAATTGAGAACTATGCAAGGTGCACATGAGAGAATCACATGGAAAAATCACATAGCAGCACAGTATATTAAAGGAATAAACAGGGATATCATAGTATCCATTAAAAACACATATGGTATTGAGCTGCTCATATTTCGATAATGTCAGATAACCGAGGGACATTACAACTCACAATATAAATCTCAAAAGATCATATGCGAAATCGTGACCGAAAAAATAATATGGCATGAGGAATTAGACAAATTCAGAGAGTAATGACTCGGCAACGCCGATTATAGAGAGATTTGGCGAATCTTGGGGGAGGACTATGTCCAATGACCGACGCTAAAAGGCTGATAATGATGACGAATAATAGCATTCTACCCAGCACTATCAGATAGTCTCACAGACCATCACTACTCTAGTGAAATCAACCCTCACTAAGTGCCACATATGTTTGACGTAACGCTGTTCTAAGCCAAGTTTAGTAAATATTCTGGTACTGTGGTTATGACACGCCTATCACCCACACAGAGGGAGACTGTACGTTACGAAAATAAGCCTTTGGTGTCGGGGGTTTCATTTGGATTCAAATAACATTTCTAGCTGCGGGTTGATATTCATGAATATCTTAATATGTTCTTGAGAAGATAGAACTTCATCCATGATGATCAAGTAGCTATTAAGATCATATTATTCTAACACAATGCCACAAGTGTATGACACCCAGCAAGAATCAAACTTCTCTAGGCTGTATCAATAGTCTGCTAGACAAGTTTGCTCAACAATATCCGACGGAGAGAATCCGGTTGGTATTACTGTAGAAAGAATATTTGCAGAATACTAAAGATACTAAATGCCGAAACTTTCGTCCCACCACACCCCTAACCCTCATTCTACGATTTCCTGCAAGCAGTGCGAATCCCCCCCAAAATAGGACTCAGGCGAGATAAGAACCTGCATTTGTTTCTACCTGGGGAGTCTATCACGGTGGGATAACTGCCTCACCAATTAGGCCACGAAGACTAGCAGCTCAAATCTAAAAGATCACAGATTCCATTCTTTATATCCTGCCTGGCACAATTCACTACTATAACTACCATAATTGATAAGAGTAGTTGGTTCCACCAATAAATAAAAAAGCATGTATCTCTTCGAGTCCTTCTCTCACAAGACTCAAACTACGATGTCAACGTCGAATTTATTTTGCCAGAATTCCTTTCATAATAGAGTTCAATTATGTATTAATTCAAAAGTTGTACTGACCACAGAAACATCTCACACAAATTCATCACACTGACTGGAACTATCACGAGCAGCAGTGTAGTATAGTGCCCTCTTTCAGGACAGATATGGTGATGGCATTCCCTCACCATCTATATCTTGCAAACATTCTCTTGACCAATTCAATGATCAAAATATAACTTGTATACGTCTAAAATTTCATCCAATATAACCTCAAAACGTAAATGTTCTTTTTCTCTTCACCGGGAAAAGTTTTGGAAATAGTTAGCACAGTGTTCCCTTACTTTTTTTTTAGTATAGACCAGAAATCAAAAGTACCATATGTGTCGTGCTATAATAATAACAATTTCAAAAACAGTGTTAAATGCTCAAACTAAGAAATTCGAAGAATATTACATCTACAACGTAATTAAGCATTAATACCATGGCACTATAAAGCAGATTGAAGAAACAAATACAGGCCTATAGCTAATTTGAACGACTCCTTGTGAAGCTTCTGTGGTTTAATTGGAAGACTCCCAAGAATGAAAGAAGAATAAAAACTTGAAAGTTGCGATAAGAAGCAATAGAAATAAGATGAACGAAATGTTAGTCAAAATTGATAATAATTCGCAACACTCAACCTAGAAAATTCGAAAGCAACTGAATCTGTTAGAACTTGTGTAATGAGGCTATTAAATCATGACGTTATAAAGAGGAAGAAAAATGAGAATATAACTATATGGTATATATTCAAAGGACGTATAGTGCCATATCGCTGTATCCTCATTCTGTTGTCTTCTACCTGGGGGACATTGCTTTAGCTCTCTCCCAAGGAAACAAAATGAAAAAATATGAAAGGAACACTGGTCAGGAATACCTTGACCTGTGCAGTTTTGGAAACTAATGTAAATAAAAAGAACCAGCATGAAAAAAGAACCACCTGGAAAAAATATATTGAATTGTAAGACCTTGAACAGTGCAGTTTGGAACAGTACTGGTTTTTTTTTAAAGAATAAACCGTTCTAAACCAGGTATATCTAATTTGATTCTTGCTTTAATACCCTCTTTTCTAGCCCTGACTCTTTACTACACTTTTACCTGAACATTGGCAACCTTAGAGCTTCCCTTAGTGATTCGCAAATTATTCCTCCTTTCTTCCTCGATTTGAAACTGGTCAATTAAGATAAATTCTCTTCTGCCTCGAACATGATTATTTGATGCCAGCATATGACCTGATAGCACACATCCTACACGTCTGCTAAGGCCGATTCAGTAATAGTCCTGTCATGTAGAGTCGACTTTAAAATATTTAATGAAATAAGAGGAAAATAACAGAAAAAGAAAGATCGTTATCCTGCCTAACAGCGTTCAGTTATACGTCACAGTAACAAGAAATCTCCATCAAGCTGATTGCTTTTAAATCCTGTCTATTTAACGTAAAAAATTTTCTAAATTACACTAATCCTTCATTCTTTGTTTTGTACGGCCATATTTGTTCAGTTTTCCCGCTTTTTTCTCCAGCCATTTTCTAATACTGGTGTCTCCCCCGTTCTTTTATTTCAATTTCCAGATTTGATTTCTTTCACAGGAAATACTTCTATTAATGTGTCGATATCTCGTAATCTTAGCTTAGTGCAGTACAAGACCACATTGGAAGAAAATCAATATGCAAAATCCTGGCTTTTATCTATAAAATAGTCAGTAAGTTCCAGGTTGCAAATGCCGGAAACCCTATTAAGAACAAACTTACTACAGTTGTAATGGTCTGCAAGACTAGTTTACCAGCAAATTTCTCCACCCTTCCGACTCTGATAGATAGAAAGATAGATATAATCAGACTGAGATGCATTGATACATATGAACAGACTTAGATGTATAGATCAACCATGTGAATGTCAGAGCATGTTTAAACTCCTGCTATTACAGAAACTGATAGAGATGGGTATCGTTCGCCTATAGGTTTATAAGACTCGTATTGAATAAATCGCTCTTAATATAGCAGGTTGTATAGATTGTATTTCTCCGGTCGAATTTGCTTCTCATGTCAAGTAAAGCTCCTCGAAATATTGGATGAGATTCATAGAAGGCAGGCACCGAATTTTAATCGCTTGGCTGATTGTAATGCCTTGATCGTACACAATCAATTCGGCAGAGACGCACACGCCGATAAAGCTACAGGCACCAGGCTATCCATGCACTTAAATGGCGTCTTTATTGAACAAAAGGTATCAAAGGTTCTTCCTTTTGTATATGTGCATGTATTTGCATCTGGGTTACAGCGCTCAAGGTCGCACCGTTTTGTATACATACTTGAAAATTGGTAGTACTTCACTACCTCCCTTCTAAAAAATTATTCTATTTTTTTTTTCAAAGCTCTTTTGTTACTTTTTTTAGCCTTGTTTTAACGGGTATAGTTTATTTATGACATCAAAATTCTCCAGGCTCCAGATGATTCTACATGTTTTTGTTTGTTCGTTTGTTTTTTGTCTTTTGTTGTCTGTCTTTTATTGAATCTCAGATATTTCCCAGGGGAAATAATATCTATGTTCTGAGGAATCAAGACGTTTCACACTATTTTACATTCGTTTTTCTTTTGGAAAACGCCAGTGATGTCATATTAGAATTTTTTCTGACAATATCTATTCTCCAACCGAATTTATTATCACTTCAAATTTTGAAGCTATTTGTTCAATTATTGACTGTGATGGCAAGTTCAAATTAATATTGAATGAGCACAGAAATGGATAATATTAGTATGATTGGGCAACAGTTAACATATATAAATATAAATGAGAGAGGTGAAGATTACCTCATATTAGGCAGCACAGAAATGGCAAGTCGCTGCGATCATTTGAACAAATCAGAAAAAAAAGGTAATCAATAAATAAGTTACTCCTCTCACCTTTTATTGGGCGATGATGACAAAGAAAGGTCAATTTTTTCATAAAATAAGCATAAACACTGGCGAACACAATGAAATGATTTAGATAAACCAACATTGTAAACCATCAGTAAAACATATTTTTATTCATGGATCAAAGATTGAAAATAAAAGATTTTTCCAGTCATGATAAGGAGTGTCATGTTTGATTTTTTAACTCTTCAGCTACATTGATTCGATCTGTGCACGTGATACGTAAATGACCAGGTAGCCAGCTGAACTAATTTGAAAACTGAAGAGAAACTATGTTGATGTTGACAATTTTAGTTCACGTTGAACATTTCATTTTGTTTTATATATTTCATTTTTTTATCCAAAAGTACGAGGCAAGCGCATATATATATATATATATATATATTATATATATATATATATGATTTATATATGTATATGAATATATATATATAATCGCGTGTGTGTGCGTACGTGTGTAACCCTTTCTACACGCTAAGGGATCTTGGAGACATTTTTATGTGGGCAACTAGACTATATAACAACAGTATGTCGCCCACTTAGAGAATATTCCACACTGGGAGATATAAGAGTTGGTGATTAAGATCTCCTTTTGCGATCTCTTAGATACAGTGGTCACTCGTTGAAAAAAGGCTACAGAGTATCTATGTCTTTGCTAAGAAAGAAACCGAAAAGAAGGGCGAAAGAAAATAATTTGAAAAAAAAGGATGGACGATGAGGCAGGGATGAACGTTAATCATAAGAACAGATACATTCGGTGGGAGGAGGGTAGACGAAGAGAAACTGATGATATGTGACTCTGGCCCCGGAGAATGGACGGGAACTAACTCTAGACCAAAAGAGTTTGAGATGCAAAGGGGAAAAGAGAGATTAAGAATCACGTGTCTATCCAGCTGGGATCGATGTGGAAAAGCTCAGGAAACTGTAGAGAGGGAAAAAGGGGACTGATTTGTAAAAAGGAACCCAACACATGAGTAAGGGAGCCGTCATTTCATTTTAACAGAGAGTTTGGGATCAGATACCCCTCATCCAAACTCTTCACAGTCTGAATGGAGAAAGCAAGACAGTTGACCTTCACATGAACTCTCTAGGATGTCAAGCCCTCGGCAGAGCAAGCTCAACCTTTAAAATCAAAACGATCCCAATAATCCTAAAAAGAAGGAAATACAATTAATGTATCCTCTCGATACATTCGTAACCTTAAATCATTGTCCTTTTTATCAGAGAACCTTCAAGGCCACCAACTAATACTAGATGAACTAAATGGAGAAATCAAAAATGTTGACCATTATATGAACTTCAGCAAAGGTCATGTGCAACGATCACATTAGAAATAAATATTCAATAATCGAAATCGAAAATGCAAAACAGGAGCAAGTAAACCACTACATCTACTTGGGACAACGAATCCCCATGAAATCCTCAATAGAAAAAGTAATCAAAAGAGGAATAATTATACGATGGAAAACCCCCAAGAACAAGGAAATCCCGTGAGTCATTAAAAGAATAGTATACAACTGACACAACCCCATGGAACTGAAACAAGGAAGCTTACCTATGAAACTAACTCACAACCATGAAACATGCATATGAGAAACTCATGCCCAATCTCACTGGGAGAAATCATAAGACAGCACGATTTAGCAAGGAAAAACAGGAGTCAGAGATATCATAGAATCTCTTAGGAATCTTAGATGGCAATGGACTCGTCATATTGCAAGAAATGTAGGCAACCAATGTACATCACGACTGACAACATGGATCCCCAGAGATCAATTATGAAACCGTGGTCGGTAGAATACAAGATAAAGAGACGAACCAAACAATTTCAGAAAATATTGGGCCCGCAACACCCATGATAGAAAGATCTGGCGAATCTTTGAGACGGTGTATGTCCAACGATGGATTGATGATGATGACGTGCCCCACCTTTAAGGGTATCTTTGCCTTTACACGTTGGTTTTGCTCGAAGTCAAAAAGTAACCGATAAACATGTGATATGCCACTTAATCTCCGTCTCATTTTAGGTGGTTGTGTTCTTCTCAGTTCCAACAGACTACAACAGTGTTATGCCACTGGAATGTATACGAATGTTTTGCGTTTTCGGTCGGACAACAATTTTTAAGCATTAACTAGAAAAGCTCAATCGAAGCTCTGGTCTTCTTTCGTCTTATTTTTTGCGCATGTATTATATTCTGTTTACATCTATACACTCACGGGGCATTATGCAGCATGTATACAATTTACTGCTTTGATCAATAGCAATGAAGTGCAGGAAAATATGAAATTTCCGATTCTGTCCCTTCTAGCCGTTCTAATATTTACGAATAAGCTTCTTCCTAGCAAGGGAATTTGAGTTTCAATGTTTGTGCTCGGACAATTTGCATAGTTGTACGAGACCAAATTATCTGCACAGTCCCTAATGAATCACTGCCTCAACCAATTATTAGTATTATTGTTATTTACAATCTCACACCAGTTGCCTGGTGGTAACTGCTGGAGTTTGAGTGACAGCAAGTCTCCTCAAGTCTCCAGCCCTTCTATCCTACTACTCATAGGTCACAGTAATACTGCGGTTACAGTTTCACACCGGTTGCCCAGTGGTCATTGCTGAACGCTGAGTGACAATAAGTCTCCTCAGGTCTTCAGCCAACATCTTTTCTCTCTTTCACCTATCACGTCAGTGCTGCAGTTTGCATTTCCGCTTTCATTTCCCTTCCTCCGTTGGGTCACTGTTGACAGTTAACGTTGCAGTCTTTATATTTCTAACACTTTCCTCAGCATCCATGCAGTCCCTAGTAGTGCTGTGGTCTGTACAGTCTCAATCCTTTCCTTAATCCTGATCACCTCCAGTCTCACCCTCAGTGTCTTTGGGACAGTTCCCAGTGCACCCACTATGACCGGCACTAGCCTGGCTTTCATGTTCCACATCTTCCTCAATTCTCTTGCTAGGTTCTGGTATTTTTCCCGTTTTTCACTCTCCTTCCTCTTTACTCTATGGTCTGCAGGTACAGTCGCATCTATTATTTGGCAGGTCTTCCTCTTCTTGTCTACAATTACCAAGTCAGGTCTTCTTGCCTGGATGAGGTGGTCAGTTTGGGTGTCAAAGTCCCAGAGTAGTTTGTCGTTGTCACTCTCCAAGACTGCGTCTGGTTTGTGCTGATACCACTTTTCCACATCGTTGAATCCCATTTGTTTACTTAGTTCACAGTATATCATCGTTGCTACTCTATCGTGTCTGTGCTTATACTCCTTCGGGGCAAGTTGACTACATTCACTAGTTATGTTGTTTACTGTCTCATCTCTTTCACAGCAAAGGCACCACATGCTGTTTGTCTGTGTTGTGTCAATTTTTGTTTTCACATAGTTTGTCCTGATGCTTTTGTTTTGAGCTGCTATAATGAGCGATTCTGTTTCTCTCTTCAGGTTTCCTTCTCGTAACCATGTCCATTATTTCTCGTCTGCCACATCTTGTAACTGCCTTTTAAAATTTCCACACAATTTTTTCTTTTCCCATTTTTCTTCCCTTGTTTGCTGCGCTGTTCCATTGTTTTCTACTTTGTTGTTTGTTGCGCTGTCTCGCGCACTCTTCATGATTTCTTCACTATTCGTTTGTACATACCTTTTTAGGTCTGCTTTAGCTCTGTGGACACAATTATTTTTATTATTATTATCATTATTATTATTTCAAACCAGTTGCCTGCTGGTCACTGCTGGAGAATGGGTGACAGCAAGTCTCAAGTCTTTCTCTTTACTCTTATGCAGTAGTGCAGTAGTTCACAGTTTCACAACAGCTGCCCGTTGATAATTGCTGAAGGCTGAGTGACAGTATATCCCCTCAGGTCTCCAGCCTTCCTCTCATATTATCCTCACATGTCACAATAATATTGTCATTCGTATTGCTTCCATCATACCTTTCTCTTGGCTGTTACGCCAGTGTTAACAGCCGGCAGTCGTAGATCTCATATTTCTAGACCCATCCTCGGAATTCGTGCAGTTCCCTGTACTACTGTGTCTTGTACTGGCTCAATCCTTCCTCTCATCCCCAGTTCTTCCAGTTTCGCATTTAGCATCTTTGGGAACGGTTCTAAGTGCGCCTACTATTACTAGCACTATCCACATTTTCATATTCCACATCCTCTCTTGCTCCCCTGCCAGGTCCTCATCTTTTCCCAGCTTTCCACTCTTTCCTATTTACTTTATAATCCACAGGCACTGCCACACCTATTTTTGGCAGGTTCTTTTTCTAGTCTGGTCTTCTCTCTTGGATGCAGAGGTCAGTTTGGATGGCAAGAAAAAATGAACAATTTATGGCTTCCATTCTCAGGAACTATTTCTGGTTAGTGCTGATGCCACGTGTCTGCACGGTTCAATCCAATTCGTTTTCTCAGTTCCCAGTGTATCACTGTTACTACCCTGTCGTGTCTGATTTTATCCTCCTTTTGGGCTAGTCGACTACATTCACTGGTTATGTGGTTTACAGTCTTATCCCTTTCTCTGCATAGATTGTACTTGCCGTTTGTTTAAGTTCTGTCGATTCTCGCCTCATTATTCTTTGCATCTGTTCTGGACCGCTATGATGAGCAATTCTGTTTCTCTCTCAGGGTTTCTTTCGAGTAGCCATGCCCATGCTCTCTCTTTTGTGACATTCTGTATCTATCTTTTGAATTGTCCTTTATAGTTGTTTCTGTTCCCATTTTCCTTTCTTTGTTTGCTGTGCTGTTTCTTCGTTTGCTTATTATTACTATCATTATATCGTGGATAATTAATATCAATCATCTTTATTATCATCATTATTTGTTTCACTGTACTCTAAGAGTTCTCACGTAATCAGTGATTGGTAGCTTTCAATGGAAATCGGGTAATAGTAAGTGTTATCCAGTAAAATCAAAAAGATATTGCTAGTGTACAGAATCGAAGACGACAATAATAATAATAATAATAGCCTTCAGCAATGACCACTGGGCAACCAGTGAGAAACTGTAAACCGCAGTATTACTGCGACCTATGAGTAGTAGGAGAGAAGGGCTGGAGACTTGCTGTCACTCAAACTCCAGCAGATTACCACAAAATTGGTAACAATAATAATAAAGGTAACAAACATACTTGTCGGATATCAATGAACGCGTGGCGTCACACATAACACCATACGCTATTCTATCTATAGTTTGGACGGATTCATGCCCCTCTCAGGGACATTAGAGCCATTCTCACTCTCAGTCATAATTTCAACTCTGCCCAACCAGTCCATTTTTTCTGCTGCTGATTGACTTCCAACTCTTCCGTATAAATGCATTAGTCTAATTAGACTGATGTACAATAGTATTAATCGCAGTAAGAAATACTTATCCCACCCAGGAAATATGTTTATAGAAAGTTGAGTTCACTGTAGAAGCGAAACTGAAATTTTTGTCAATACTAGAAATTATCATGTGTATCAATATTCATCGATGACGCCTTTCGTTATGGTGAGATTCATTGCAAATTCTATCAAGGTTACTTTCCTTCACCTAATACAAAAATCAATGGCCATTAGATCATCGATTACAATCGAAATGAAATAGAAATCCGATATTTTATGCTTCGAAATTGGAAAGCGTTTCCCGACAGTTCATCCCAACCGATCAATACTTGATATCGACTTGCATTTCAATTGATATCCCGAAGACATCAATCAATCTAGACTGACATGAAATCCTTGTTAACTGCCAGACAACGCATAATTTTCTACACCTTAAAGAATTCTTAAAAGGTCGCCATGGGAGTTGATTTTAATTATTGTAACAGACCGCCTTTGAAAACGAGGGTTATGAGATCTAAAATCAAACACTAGTTTTTTTTCATTCAAAATTACCAATTGGTTTCGTGTGGATTGAAATGACAATTTCTCTTAATTAGAGTCAGGTCAACAGTTGAAATTCTTGGTGTCAGATATTACTCCAGTGGCTACACATTTTCAAAGACCCATATCGATTCAAATATTTCTTGAATTCTTCATCAGAATTTGAAGATTTGTGGTTATTACATGTGCTCAGGAAAAGAGGTTATGTATTCAACCATGTTTGTCCCTCTGCATGCATGTCCATTCGTCTGCTAGTTGGTCAACACAAAGTCTCGAAAAGTTCTGGATAAATTTCAATTTGATTTTGTGTTAGTTATTTAATATTAGCTTACTTATGAATGCGTTATATTATTTGAAACTATCTGAAATTACCACCCGTTGTTACAAAGAGAATGAGTCATTTGGCATGGAATAAACAATTAAAGAAAAATGGGTTTTTAATTGTTTATTCTATTTACACTGTGTAAGCATAAATGACTCATTCTCCGCGCAACAGTGCGAGGTCATTTCTAACAGTCTTAAATAATTTAATGCATTCATAATTATTCTGTAGAATTATTTATCAATTTCTTGATATGATTAGTTTGGTACAAAATTAAATTATATGGTATTTTCAGTCTCTTTTTCTATTTCTCCTCCGCTCTGCGCGTTTTTTGTTCTTTGCCAATATTCCCTGTTTTTCGCTTTTTTTCTCTCTCTTTCTTTCTTGTAAAACTCCTCTTCAGTTGACTATTTCCCTAGGCTAACAGCAATGACAAATTCAAATTTCCGGTTAAGACTTATTGGTGGAAAAATTTTAAATGATGAGACAGACAGACGGACGGAGAAAGAGAAGGGAAATAGTTGTTATTTCTATTTCACAAATCAACGAAGGAAAGGAAGGGAGAGAGAAAAAAAAGAAAGGAAGAAAGAAAGTGTGAATGCGACAGACAGAAAAGAGTGAGAAAGAAAGAAAGTTAGAAAGAAAGGAAGAAAGAGAAAGAAAGCGAGAAAGAGAAAATGGAAAGCTATGGACATCAAATTGAATTATCTGGTGTCACAAAACAAATTCTTCCTGGTATAATGTATTACTTTCACTACATTTCTTTTCCTCTCTTCTCTACGCTTGAACTTCAGCTCACCCACTCCCTTCAATGAGTAGGGAAGGAAAAAATTCAGCTTCTTAGTTTGCATAGTCGCGTTCAGAGTTTCACCCTGAAGCTTCGTCTTGATTTTTCATTTTCAATCGAACCTCTCTTTCTCTTATTCCATCAATTTTCTCTTCCTCCCTTCCGTTCTTTCACCCTCTCCTTTCTTCACTCATTTTATTTTGTTTTCTCAATATTTCTCTTTCTGTCCCTTTTCTGCCGATTTATGCTTTGTATTTTCTTTTATCAAACTCATTCTCATACCCTTTCCTTCTCTCTCTATTGCTTTCTACCATATCACCCCTTCCTTTCTTCCTTTCATAATGTATTCTCAATCTTCCTAAATATCTATTACCTCTCACTTCCCCCTTTTTTTCTAGCTTACTCCTCACATTTCAGTCTGGTCCTCTCTCTCTCTCTCTCTCTCTCTATGAATATCCATTTCACTCTAATCTAATTTTCTACTCACACTCTCACCTCATCTCTTTCACTGAGAAACAACGCCCAGATTTACAAAATTTCCATTAAACGCATGCGTTTTGGATGTCAAGTGTTGCATAAGGCCTCGACCCATTATTCTTCATAAAACCCGTTGTCACGCTTTACTAACGATAAATAAAAGCTGTGTCTCAGCTTCCTCTGTCATTAAATTCATGTTGGTAGCACATAGGTTTGTATATCGGACAGAAATCCATAACGTGTAAAATTCAAATCTGCTTTTTTCCTCTCCTAACAAGACAGGAAATGCGTCAAAATGATGTCAAAAAAATTACCTCGGCATGAACGCGTCGGTGACCACTGACACTGGTTTGACCAGAAAAATTGTTCTCCTCTGCCTTTTATTAAGTGGCATTAGGAGTGTTTACTTTTAAATAATGTCATTCAAAAAATCATTTTTATGTGTATAGGTTCCCTTGCAGAAAAGTAGAACGATACAATAAAGAAAAAAAAGTACGATAAGATGGCGTAAAACGGAGAAGCAATTACCATTAATTTTTATGGAAAACACTTTTGAGCGTTCCTACAGCCCATATTTTGATAATGGTTTGTTAGGCTGAGTCGTTGGAAACTGGGGCGCAAAAAAGAAAAGGGATATGTGCACAGCCTCTATAATAGTTCACTAGAAAACAAATGCTAGAAGCAATTTTGCTTTTGGCATTTTTTCTTACAAGCCAATAAACGGTCTTTAGCAAGTTTTCGAAAAATTGGGGGTACTTGAATTGTGACAAGTGCCATAATAGCGTGCAAAAATCAATGCATTAATCCATGTCGTGAGTCGGGATGTCCATCGGTTGTCCGCCATTCTTGTAATATGGCCTGCCCAAAGATCATGTGGCAAGCGAAATGAACAACCAGTGGCCTTACCGAAGGCTAGTTTCCATCCAAAAAGATGGTACTGTTTATAGGATGCAATCAGAAAAGATTCAATGAAAAGCAAACGACTAATTCAAACAAATACAACTCGCAGCTAAAGGAATTTTAGGAAGTGATTCACGAAAAAAATCTAGTTGAAATTATGTAAGAGAAAGAGCATGGTATTTAATCATGTTAACACTAGAATGCATATTACGCTGGTGTCACAAAAACTGTCACCGCCTGTCACAATTATATTTACCAGACATTGCAAATTAGGATTACAATTTATCACTGTCTTCATTGATTTGAGTTAATGTAAAACATTTCAATTAATTGCAAAGGGCATCTGAAACAATCATTTGCCGAGAAAGATAAAAAATGTTTTGTTTTTTTTTCACTTTTTACTCATTGACGAAATTGTTTTGCGTTATTGTAAACCTCACACCCAATATGGACAAGGCTATAGGGCTTCGACTATCCTACTATTTACCCATAACTTGAAAGGATCCATGCTTTTCTCAAGGGCAATAAACCAAACTGAAGGCGAGTAACTCCGGACGAAACTAATTCGATTGTCCGAATCCGTTTTCTATAACCGTTACGCCACTCCATACTTTTTAAGCTTGGAATCATGACGTGGTTACGAAGAAGGTCGAAAAATTTGGAACAATACAGTAAATACATTTTTCAATAAATTTCTTGTTATATTTTTTCGGATGTCTTCAATCTTCACCTAATAAATTGGACACACTTTAGGGAATAAAATTCAAAAACAAAAAACTAAAATGTATGAGAATACTCAAATTACCAGAATGTAACCAAACATGGCTGCTGATGGGAATGACGGATTCGTTTAAGAATGTCATTTGGAATTATGCCCTCTAGTTGAGTTGTAGTAGCTCAATCGGTAAAGCAGCCCGATGTGAACACTGTTTCCTTTTGCAGACGTCGGCTAAAATACAACCTAAATCCTCATCTTCATTTTCCGGTCAAACGCTGTTTACTCACTATCGGGAAATCGGTCAGCGCAAAAGTTCCAATAAAAGTAATTAATGAATTAAATGATGTTAGAATAGTAGTCATGAATCTTTTTAAAATGATAATGATTTATGATACCTTTGCTAATTGTGAAGATAGAACACGAAAAATGAGAAAATGTATCTAAGTTCTTTATGTTCACCATATATATTTTAAAATGTCTTTTTGCCCGTGCTGTTTTAGTTCTGATACGTTTTTCTTTTACTTTTTATTTTTGTTTTTGTTGTTTTGTTTGTTTTGTTTTTTTTCATTTTTCACAAACTTGCCTCAATTTCTCTCTCAATCTCCTATTTTTCCATTCTCCATTCATTTTTCTTTCTCAATAGTGTCTCACTCATTCTTCTGCTTATTGACAAGCTCATATTTTTTTCAGCGGTCATTCTTTTACCCGTCTAGCTTGTTTTGCCGTCTAATGATTTTTTTGTACGTGTGCTCTTCCGTGGTATCAGCGCCGAATTTGCTATCTTGTCCTCCCCCCCCCCCCCGAGTGAAATAAGAGGAAATGAAACATGACAGGAAAAGAAAGGAAGATTTCGTTTTGTTTCTCTAAGGAACGTATCAGTCTCGGTGAGTTATTTTGAAAAAAACAACCCAAGACAGACATAAATGAACCACCTCCTTTCGTTTTTAAAACGGGTAACTTTGTCAAATTATGCTACAAATGTCAAACTTTACATTGGACTTACTGGGGCGTGAGCAACATCGAATAAACAGCAATTTTCTAAGCATATGCCCTAGTGACCCATATATATATATATATATATATATATATATATATATATATATATATATATATATATACACATACTTATATATATATACTTATACACACACACACACACATATATATATATATATATATATAAAGAGAGATACTAGAATATTTACTCCGACCATTCACCCATAACTACCTTGTTACATTGGATAGCTAACTCAGACGCTAACAGATAGATAGAGAGGTATATAGTAAGTATTTGGCAAAGGGACTGCCTTTAACTACTTTACACCTTACATACCAGTAAAACTTGTTAACTTTGAGAACAGTCAATAACTCAGAAAAATGAATTTCAGAATATTCGCTCGATACAACACTAAATAGTTATAGCCATTGCAGCGTCTGGCACTTTTGTCAATCAAATTAATTTTTAAAAAAATAAAAGCAAGAGCATTTTGGTTACTCACTCATTATTATCTCATCAAGAATCAGAGTAACGGTGAGTTTGTGTTGATCGATTTCTACCAATTTCCTTTAATCTACACTTATTTATCAAACGGAGGAGGTGCTGAGATAGTTTTACATATTCATCATAGTTGGGACTGATGAAAACCACCCAAAACTCAGGCATACAGTCATTTACTTAATCATATACGCCACGCATTTTAATAGAATATGTAAGAATTTATCGTGGTCCCATGCATCGGAAGAGTTAGCTACTATTCATTGTACACTATCATGCATATCTATGGCATTGAGGTTGCAATAGTAATTGTACTGCTATCTACTTGGAAAATCCAGTTATGAGTCAATGAAATGAGAGGCTATAGTGGTTCCTACTATCTGTAAAGGTAGATATTACATGAACATGCCCTTCCTTGAATAAGGCTCCGAGGTTGGAGTAGTAGGTAATGCAGTGATCAATTTGATCAATGTGGTGTTGTACTCAAGTGAGCGAAATAAGAGGCTATATCGGTTCTGTCTATCATTTCATAGTTGATGATGTTAAATATTTGAGCATTATGTACAGCTGTAGTCGACGGAATAAGAGACTATGGTTGTTTTTTTCTATACAAATAGAGGTACCACTGCTTCAATGTATCTATTTGGGAATCGTAGTAATGCACACGAGTAATTGTAATAGGAGGCTTTGTTGTTTCTTCTTGTCAGTAGGGGTAGGTACTGCTTCAATGTGCTCTTCGTTGCATATCCGTGGCTAGGAGGTTATCAGAAGATTGTCAATGGCAAAGATAACGATGTCCATAACTATAATATTACAACTTAGCAATTTCTCCGGTAACTTAATTCATAAGGCCTTTTCTTTTCATATGGCAGAACAGAAACAGGTATTGCATTGTTCGACAAAATCTCGGTCAGAACCCGACATAGTGAAACGCCGGTGTGATTTTCCCCCATCCCACTTCAGGTAAAAGTTGGGGTGACACTCAAAAAAGCAAGGAGTGGATTCTATTTCTTTGTGGGCCGCTGTTTGCTTTCCTCATTTTATGGTTCTACGTCTAAATTTAATATGTATTAAACATAAAAGAAAAAATGACAGAGCAGTGGGAGGGGGGTGCTGAGATTTGAGAGAAGACATACCATGATATAATGATATAAGCGTAGTATGTTAGAAATTAATATAAGGTTTGTATAGCTGGTTTGATAGGTTGCATAGGTATGTATATCCAATCGGTACCAGTGATTGGATTTTGGGCTAATGTGCCAGCAATATTTGTGAATTCTAATTTATCAAGGTCTTTCTATCCCAACAGTAAGGCTGGGTTCTGTTGTATCAAGTTGAACTTTGTAAATAGTTATTCAAGTTCAGCGTTGTATTCGCAACAGGTATGGGGTACATGATGAGGATAGGCCTTCCTCACTTGAAAGATTGGTGCAACACAATGTTCCTTTAGCTACCCAGGTTTATTTTTCTTGGTTTTAATCAGATAGTGACTAGTTAGTAATTGTTAACAGCTCTAATGGTTATTGTTAGATCCCAGAGAAATTAATCTTACATACCGATTTATCTTAGCAAGCAGACATGCAGGCCCTCCTAACTCGGAAGATTGGTACAACACAATCTTCCTCTCATTATCCCAAGGTCTCAATGGTTTGTAATCAAATCGAGTCAAACCACAGATTTATCAACTCATTAAAACAGGTCCTTATGATTTGTAAGATTGATGCAGCACACACACACGTATACTTCCTCTAGCTACCCATATCTCCCCTCTGCCGAATTGTGCAAAATTTGGTAAATAGTTGCACCAATGGTCGCTGTTCCAGTCAAGATAAATGACACGATCTCCACGCTGATTTATTGAAGACAAACAAAACGTCTCCTCTTGACATAGCACAATGTTCCTGTCATTCTTGCAACATGACCAACCCACTGCCATTTGAGTTTTCTCCTTGATTCTACGATATCTTGGGCTCCTATTTCCTTCCTGATATACTGTGCTGTCTTGTGATCTCTCCATGTGAGGTTGAATAAGTTTCTCTCGTGTACATTGCATGCTTCTCATTTCGCAGGTCTGTTTCTTGGTTGGGTACCATGCTTCAGCTCAATAAGTGACTATTGGGAGGAGGCATTGGTTGTATACTCTTCTTTTTAGGATTATTGGGATTGTTTATGAATGTTGAGCTTGCTTCGTCGGAAGCTTGATATCCTAAAGTGATTCTTCGCTTGGTTTCTTCTCTTCTGGATTCCATACAGATTCGTTGTCCAAAGTAGATGTAGTGGTCCAATTTCTCCAGTTTTGCATCTTCGATTTCGACGGTTAAGTTCTCCTTCTCGATGTGGTTGTTGCACTTAAATTTCATGTTACTGAAGTTCATCGTTGGCCCACTTTCTCACTTTCTTCATTTACTTTATTGACCATTTGTTGGAGGTCGTGCAGGTTCTCTGCGAAAAAGGACGTCTGCAAATATATACTAGCAGATTATATATATATATATATATATATATATATATATCAGTTGAAACCTGCTGTCGTTATGTTTATGCATATTGAACGGAAATCAAGGATTCAATTTAGCATTATAGATACAATGCTGACGGTGTCTTATAAAAATTCTCTCGATAATTTTTTCTTCAAATCATTCCTTTAAGGGCAAAGAAGGACAATTTTTAAGTTGTGCTAAATTTGGTAGAGTTGTGCCAATGCTAAAGGGGCAGTAACAATATATAACAAGTGATAACATAATAAAACCAATTGTTTCGAATAATTGATGAATAATTGAATAAGAGAATGGATATATGTATATTGAACGGAAAGTGAAGGTTCAGTTTAGCATTGTATTCAAACAGATCCCATCCGCGAAAACAGGTTTTTCCCTCAAAGCTTTCTATTCCAAAATTTTGCGCCATATTCGTGCCAAGTTACGCCGATGCTCAAGGGAGGACACAGTAACGAAAAAGGCCACATATACATATACCCACACACACATTTTATATATATATATATATATATATATATATATATATATATATATATATATAGAGAGAGAGAGAGAGAGAGAGAGAGAGAGAGAGGGGAGGGAGAGAGAGATGAATATTTAGTAATCGCCGATGTTTTAAGGGATACGCTGTAACGAATAATTGTTATATATTTATATATATATATATATATATGGAAGAGTGAAGATGGTATATACTAACCGAACCTCTGTGTGGCACAAGGCCTCATGGTAAGGGCACCCAATAACTTTTTTAGGTTCGTACATTAGTGACACTTTGGAAGAGTAGCTTACTGAACATTGGTGCACGTCAAAGTAATATATATACATAAATATGTGTGGCTTTATGCCAGACTTAATCTACATACACTCACACATTATATATATATGAGTGTGTGTGTGTGTGTGTGTGTGTGTGTGTACGTGCGCACGCCTGTATGTTTTGTTAAATTGCTGTAAACTTCACCATCGCCAAGGTTTCACTTTGAGGCCAGCATCAATCGGACGTTTGAGTTGACAGGAAAAAAGACCCTTGTTATTTCAATCAAGAAGTGGACATTTTTTTGCTAAAAGAGCCTTTTGTCATTTCAGTCAAGAAGATAGTGTTTTGTCAGCCAAAGAATTCATACTATGTATTTATGTCTAATATTTCACCAGTGGCTCGAGAGATTAGGATTTAAAATAGGTTACTCTCTTTGGGACATTCTGACCTAAATGTGCAGGTTAGCTGTAACAATTTATCTATTTATATCTAACTAGCTCTTTATGTAAACTTTCATCTCATGGTTAGGATTCATTGAATACATATGTCCAAAACTTATTTATTCTGATCATATTGCGACACAGTAAATGCTAGTAGAAAGAGGAAAATATGAAACCATTAGCTGATTCTTTTTTAACTTGATTTAAATAGTGTTGTAGTTGGAGAATTAGCTCAAAAACGGAATTTATACTATTCAATAGTTCACTGTCATCAGCAACATTTCTAATAAGTGCCTAAACTTAGAAAATGGGTTCCCTGTGATTTGAGTGAAACCAACCAGTAAGAAATAGAAAATAGAAACGCAAATTTCCATAAGATGGAGATGTAAATAATTTTATCGTGGATTGATACGGTAAATTATCTCCCTTTTTAAATGCATTTAAAACCAGTAAGATGGGATTTTCAATGGTCAGTAATCAAGCATTACTGAAAGAATAGGGCTATTATAAATACAGGGTAAATGTAATGCTGATAAAGTTTTCTAATCTATTGAAAATGAAAGATAGGGTTTGTTGGTAGCAAGAATACGACTTTTATACCTACAATGTAAATGCTTTGCTAACGATTGTACAATAGAAATGCAAGAGGAATTCGGAGCTAAAATACCCTCCATCATCATCATCATCGTCATCATCATCATCCTTTTAACGTCAGTCGTTGGACGTACACCTTCCCTTGGATTCACCACAATTCTCTATCATGGGCGTCGCAGAGCCAGTGTTTCCTGAATCTGTCCAGTTCATCTCTCTATCCTGTGTTCTTTGTCGGCCTTGGTTTCTTATGTGATCTCTGAGGATCCATATTGTGAGATGTGATGTCCATCGGTTGTCTTTTATTCTTGCAACATGGCCTGCCCATTACCATTTGAGTTTTTTGATAGATCTATGTCATGGACACCCATTTTCTTCGTAATAGACCGTGCTGTCTTGCCCTTCATACACATCTTTTAATAAAAATGGAAAATGGATTCAACAGACCGATTTCGAATGACATAGTTTGTGTTAATTACACACTGATCCCCTTGGAAAAAGTAAGAATCTCTCTTCCTCAATACTTTACGCCAGAGATCACTCCATTCTGTGATCCTGCACAGCTTTTTACCAAGACCCAGCATGGTAACCAAACCAGTTACTAGGTCCTCGGATAATTTGAATTGGATTTGATGAACGAGATGCTGGATTCGAAGTTTATCGGATTGATCATTAGTTTGCTATACGAGTGTATATCACACAGATTTCTAAATAACTTTAACAGGAACTAAAGAACCTCATTTTTTATCATTTGTTTCGACTTCTGAAGAATCCAGGGCGCGCCACAGGTTCTTCAAACTTTCGTGCAATTCAACGTATATATTGACTTAGAGATAGGTATGGCCCGATCTGTAAAGTTAGTTGTAAACTGATGTAATTTCCTTGTGAATACGAAAATTGTAGATTGTTAAGAAGCATGTGAAGTGCTGTCATAGATCGGAAATCAATTATTAGATTACTTTAGAAAAAGAGGAAAACTGGTCTGGCTAGTCACTCAATAGAAACCGTCAGGTGATCTATGTCTTTAAGCAGTATGCCACGATGGGGATGATCAATTCAAAAAAATTGGGAAAAGAGGTTGTCAATGGATAAGTTCTCTCTCGCTTCTTGTTGGGCAGTAGAAACTAACAAAAGTTCGAGCTTAGGCGTGTATGTTGTCGGACACAAAGTAAGGGATCAATTTAGCAAAAACATACATTGCATATTGAACCCTACACTAAAAAAACTTTGGTGGGGGTTTTTGAAAAGAAAACCTTTTCCTTCTGACATGATAACGCGTAAATGCTTACATTCTCAGCCCTTTAGCACCATTGATGCGGTCTGTACTCGTATATATATATATTTATATATATATCATACGAGTACAGACTGCATCAATATATATATATATATATATATATGTGTGTGTGTGATGCACAGACAGCTGTTTTGTTGTATTACAACACTTTGGACTATCCATTTCCGCATCCAGTACCACGAGGCAGGATTGAAAGCGCTTCAGACCCGGAGGCCGGTATCCTACCTTCTGCTCCACAGACATGGACGGTCAGTAAGGTTGAATTTTAACTAACATATATTATAATTTAGCTTATATACTTAATCCACCAGCGTGCTCTATTCTTATGGAAGACATATATATATATATATATATATATATATATATAGTCAGCCAGTCAGGCCAACTTGAACACTGGAGAAAAATTGTGTTGACAGTTTTGGTTAACGGTTCTTAATGATGTGTCAAAGAGAAAAAAATGTTAAACGTCGAAATCAGACAAGTATTAAATACATATGATCTGGTCACTCCAGGCAATCTCCATCGAATAAAACTCTTGTTAAATCAATACTTCATATCCTCGAAGATATTCCATCGTTCCGTTGAACTTTGGCAATAGCCACTCAGACACGTTGATGACCAGTCCTTGATCTCGATAGCCATCCATCGATACAGATGGATAAATAGATAGATGGATAAATAGATAGATGGATAAATAGATAGATGGATAAATAGATAGATGGATAAATAGATAGATAGATAAACAGAGACGTGAAGAAAGGGAAGGGAAGTGTGAAGCGAGCCGATGTTGTTGATTTAGCTATCGATCTCTGACAACCAATCAGGTTGTCACAGGAACACGAAGGCCGGGCGGGTTACGAGTATTTCGTGACAAATTCGACTTTCGATCTGATTAATCAGTTTTCCTGACGTTTGGTCCGCAGAAAGAAGATACCTTAAAAGTATTGGCATAAGAAGTATTTCAGACGCCATGGCTTGAATGTGTGAGTCCATACGCTAGGTTTCAGACTTGTGTGGTCATCAATCGTTTGGACTACGATAAACAGATATAGACACTAAATACGCATGCGTGGGTTATGACGGATAAACCAATCGTTTGTCAGGTTGAATGTAATCAAAAACCGTCAAAATCAACCAAAGAAACCCAGCCAATAATCACTTCGGGCCTCACCATGAATTTCTTTCTTTTTTTTACTTTTCAGTTAATCTGATTCGTACTTAACGCAACTTTAATCGAGTATTTCCAACGAGGGTACATCTTTCAATTAATTTTCAGACGAATGGATAAGATTCTTTTCGTGAAGATACTGTGGCATGATATTTAGCAAGGTTGTCTTGTAGGACAATAGCTGCCCCTCACAGTAGCTTTGTGCCAGACAAAGCATAATCTTAATGTAGAAGACAGAATCTGTTTTTACTTTGTATATATAGCCATAAAAATCATCCTAAGCAAGAAAGATGAATAAGAGAAATCTAGTGAAAGTATGCATTTTTGACAGCTTTTTTGCTTCATCTAATTGTTTGATTTTTTTGTTTAGTATTTTTTCTTAGATATGCCCACACATCTCTATAAGACTCTTTGCAGTCGGTCAGTCGGTCCCAGTTATGTTGAACTACAGAAATAGAATGGGGTGAATTTTCTACTCTTAAAAAGCCCCAAATGTCAAAAGAAATTGCCAAAAATGGTAATTCACAATTTATATTAAAAATTACGCTTGCAAAATATTTTTCTATTGCTATATTTTACGAGGATGAAAATTAATTGACACAAAAACTACTTGTCTTCCTCCTTTTTTTTTTCTCTCTCATGACATCATAAGCAGTTGGTAGAAAAGATTGATCGGGATAGATTTTCTTTTAACGACATGATACCTCTAAATGACACTGCAGCTCTCCTTCCTTCCTTTTTTGATGTTTAGTGTAAGTGAGACCGAGAGATTCATACATCATCGTCAGTCTTTTATCGTCCGTCCAGGATTTTCCAGATCTCCCTATCATTCAAGTCGTTGTGCCAGTACTTTCCGAACTTATCTAGTTCATCTTGTATTCTGCCGGCCTCGATTTTGCATCTTTGAGTATCCATGTTGTTAGTCGGGGTGTTCAACGATTATCTGCCATTCTTGCAACATGACCAGCTCATAGCGATTGGAGTTTTCTAATGAATTCTTTGGTGTCCCGGACTCTTGTTCTTCCCCTGATATCTTGTGCTCACTCCGTGTGAGTTGGAGCATGATTCTCTCATTTGCACGTCGCTTGGTTCTTAGTTTGAAGGTTGTATCTTGGTTAAGCAGTATATTTCAGATCCATGGGTGAGTATCAAGAGGGTGCATTGACGGTGTATTCTTAATTGAGATGAACGAAAATAGAAATCAAAACTTAAGAATAATAGATTACAATAGTTCATCTACTGAGAATGAACAATAAAATATAATTGCAGTGTTGTCATTATGTTATTTAGTTACACGTATCACTCATGCTAATTACTCAAGATTATTTAACCAATTCCATAAATCGAAATCGGTGACCTATTCGCAAGTTTTCTTTCGGCTGCACAGAAAAAAGGCCATAAATATATGCATCCTATTCTATGTTTGATCGATAGAGATATGGATTTATGTTGATGAAAAGCAGTTCACTGTCTCAGGTCGGCGTTAATATGATTTATGCTATCCGTTCGTTTTATCGATTTCCCTGAACACAGGACTGGGCTGAACAAAATCGAGAAACGTAATTCAAAACAGTCTGAAACTGATGCATACAGATGAATCCAAACAAATGAGGTCAATTCAAACAATCGTTACTCCTGAGCTAATTTATTGGGGAAAATCGTGTTTACCTAGAGATGAGAGTTCAAGTCAATTCTAAATCTCATTCAAACATTAATCGTCTGTTCTCAAACAACATATGGCGTAAGGTCTTACGGTTAAGTCACATTGGAACTATCTATTCTCGTTCGATCAACGAAGTTAAGCAGAGGGGAGCCTGGACAGTACTTAGAAAAGGGGCCGCTTTTGATCGTTAGGTCTACCAAAGAGTAAAATGTTCAAAAATAAAATATTCTGGTATGTGAGTGTTTGTATGTCTGTGCATTTGTGTGTGAGATAAAAAATGATATATTGTTATGAGTAATACAGTCATATTGCCGTCTAATTACCAACTTACTAGCGAAGCTCAGAATTCAACCGAGAACCCCGAAAGAGGTTCAAGAAACGACCCCGGGAATCCGTTTCCCAACCGCCACTCAACAATGCTAAGCCAGTGCCGAAAGGCTACGAAATTCCACCTCCATGACCGGCTTCAAATCTCATGGCCGCTTTGATCCCACGTTTTCAACAAAAGTGACGTATTTTCATCTGCAGCCTCGAATCAAGTGTCGGAATGTTCGGCTTCATGGGTTATTCAAACAACCAGGAGTCAGTGTGAAGTTTTTACCCTTAAATTAGTGATTTGTCCCTTTATAGAGTTTTGCCTGGTGAGATGTCAAAATGTAATAACTGTTTCCTAAGCATAATAATCTCTCAGCAAACGCTGTAGAAAAATGATTAAATCATCAAACCTCTTATACCAGAGTGTAATAAGTTATTTCTATATCAAAGAACTGAAACAGTTCTGAAATTCTTTTTTGGTGGCAAAAAGAGAAAAAACGGTTTTTGGTAGGGAGCCCTTAAAAAGTGCATGAGAGTCCCTAAAACAACGATCGTTTTTTTTTTTGTTGTTATTGTTGTTGTTTATTTACAGCGAAAATATATTGAGATGAATCTTTGCTGCTGATGATCATAACTTCGAAATATAGTTGTTTTTGGCTATGGTAATTTTTCAGTTGATTAATAACTTGATTATCTAATACAGTCAAGAGATTCTTTAAGTCTCTTGGGATACGAACGTTACACAAAATCACCACTTCCAGAATCGCTTAGAGCAAAAAAAAGATAATGTTTATTGTTAAATCATTGAAGAAAGTTGTCAGAATGATTATCCTCAGCATAGTATTTTCCACTCCGCCCTGAAATAATTAAACTAACATATTACGGTCAAATCACGTCGAAAACATCCATTTTCTCCAGAAAATTACTTGCTAAAAACCTTCACTTAGGTCTATTGAATATGCATGCCGAATTTGATAGGGTTGCGCCCATTTTTAGAGGATTTCTAAAGCGTGACAGAAGAACACTGACATATATACAGACAAGCTGAAATACCCATTCAGGATAGGGAAATGCTTAAGGTGTTTAAAAAAAAGACCGATGCTCCCAGGCATGTAGAATAGTTCCCCGTCACCCACGGCTGTAGCAAGAGATTCGAGGGACCGGGAGGCTTGGTTCCTTTAGGAGGCCCCAAGACTTTTAATGACAGTATTAATTGTATAATATCGGTGAAGATGCAGTAGGTGAACTACTATTCAAAGCAGCCTCCTTTTAAGAGAAGTATTTGCTCTCTTTTAACCCGTGACTGGAGGGTAGGCAGTTGTTCCCTTCAATTTGGCTCTTTGAAAGTTCATATATAGATATAACTGTAAGACGGTATTAATATTAAACGCATTGAAAGGTTTCACTTTGGAATTATGGTCACATTGTTAATAGAACAACTCCCCTCAAACCAATATTTCTTTTAATTTCTGTCCAAGCAGATAACTTGGGTTCTTCTCTATGTCTATGCTGGGTAAAAATTTCATGATTGAAAAAAAAAATTGAAACGTTAAGACGTGTGAAAAAGAATTTTCCCTTTGATTCCTTATTGAGAACAAAAACTTCACTTAAGCGCTTCACTTTACAGCAAACCCTTCGAAAAAAAGAGGAAGAAAGATTTTTTCAAAGACCACTTGAAGGAAAGAAAAGTTTACCTTCATTTTTTTACCATTCTGAAGGTGGAAATTTCCCCTCGTTTTTCACACCGTAAAAGAGCTCAATCGTCCAAAACACCTAAAAGCAACTTCTTCTATGCCTTATGAGTACGACTGACAAATTTGGTGGGGTTTTTTTTCTATAGTATATCAGACAATTAGACACCTTTTGTGTATAAAATATATTAGAAAGAGATATATATATATATATATATATATATATATATATATATATATATATATATATATATATAATATAATATATCAATAATATAAAGCCACTTCTGGAATGCAATGGATTTATACGCCTGATGAGGCCCGAAGAGGGCAGAAACGAGCTACTTTGTGTAGCGAATCCACAATCTACGATTTAATATATATATATATATATATGCAAAGAAATTAAAAGAGCAGAACATCTACCGTCATTTTTGACGCTTTGCAGAAAGGAAAACGTATCCATCCATCCTTGACCCCTTATGGGGATGAGAAGTTTTTCTACATTTTTGACCCATTAAAGGATTTATGTATAAACGTGTAAGGTGAGAAACTATGTGTAAGGACTTGTTCTCAGAGCTACATTGCAAATAGAATCCTGCCAAGGTTATTTTTCTAGGAAGATTTTATTTTCAACATAATTGAATAGGCGTCCCATATTCGGTTGAGCTACACCTATGTTTAGGCGCTTTTTATAGCAGACAGACAAACGCACCAACGGATACCTCTAACTTATATATTGAAATGTGTACGAAAATTCGACTGTTGTTTTAGGACAAAGTCAAAAAAATCTAAACCGAAAACACAAACCTGAAAAACGTAGTCCACTACATCTACATAGGACTACAAATTCTGAAACCCTCAAAAGATGAAGGAATTAAGTGCAGAATTACTGTGCGAAAGCAAGATTTTGATGGAGTAGGTCCAACCTTCAAGAACAAAAAAAAAATACCATTAGTCTTAAAAAGAAGAGTCTACAAGAAATGCACCCCCTGTAATCTTCTATGATGCTGAAACATGGAACTTAACCAAAAGACTGACCCTAAAAATGAGAACCATGCAACGTGAAAACGAGAAAATCAATAAGCAATTGGGCTGATCACGTCGCAAGAATGTCAGACAACCGCTGGACATCACAATTCCAAACGTGGGTCCCCAGAACAGGATATCACGATTCCCAACGCAGGTCCCTAGAGCTCATATGCAACACTGTGGCTGGCAATATATATGATGACGTGCCGAACTGAACGAATTCAAGAAGTATTGGCCCTGCAACACCCATGAGAGAGAAAGATCCAGCGAATCCTGGTGAAAGTGATATAGACGGATTCTATAAGAATGATGAAGATGATGATCAGGAAGAAAATAGAATGAACTCTTAGAAGAATGAATCAAAATATATAAGTGAATGAAGTAAAGTCAATCAGTGTATTTGACTTGCTTTGCACAATACTTATATAATTTGATTTCGTCAGGAATATAAACGGGAGTGTTTGAGTGTTTGTTAATTAGAAAATTATTTCATCGTTTTTTTTTCTATGTAGAATAGTATCTGAACTCGAGGTAATCTTTTCGATGTGAATCTGGGTAACAACAGACTTTCAAAGCAATATGTTTATATTAAAGACGCTTTTACTACGACCAATCCCAACGGCAATTCCTGGAGAGGTCTTCCAGAAAACAAATAAAATGTGTTCGGGAGTTTATTTCGAAATTGAACGACAGGTAAAGAAGATTGCTTGTTTGAAATCATTTCTCGAGAGATACAGTCATTTCGTCTCCTGAAACAATTATATTATCTACATACTATGTTTAAAAAAGGGAAGTAAATGATACCTGAGTGAAGAAAGAAACAGGAATGTTATAGAGTGAAATTATACCGCATTCAATTTCCCAAAATAAGACGACAACAATCTTGACAAAAATCAAATTAGATTCCTCCACAGAAATAAACTTCTTTCATTTTATTTCCAAAGTGTTATGAACGAATAGTGAAAAGATATCAATACGGGCACAAACATATAGATATTTACAATGGTTATTATAGTTAAGTTTCACTCATATATATATATATATATATATATATATATATATATATATATATATGTATGTGTGTGTGTGTGTGTGTGTGTGTATGTATGTACGATGGAGTAAACGATTTGATACACAAATACTTAACAATAAAGTAATTGGTAATAGTACTAATGAGGAAAGTATAAATAAACCAGATTGCAATCGTATCCCAAGAAATGGATTCCCTTTGCAATACGAATACCTCAAATCTAATTTTGTATACCAAGCTCAAATACAAACCCAAGAGAAACACTGAAATATCACACAGGAATATCTGAAACCTTTTAAACTAAGATTAATCTACCATATTATTGGACATATCATTAGCAACTTCAATTATACTGTGAGATAAAAAATATTAAAACAAACACAAATATACCAAAACAATAAAACTATGTTAATTATGCTTAAATAAGAACTTTGAAATCTTCACATTTGCTAATACGACCAAAAAGAAAAAAATCAAATAGAAAAAATGAAGTATGGTTAAAGCACTTGGTATACTAAAAATATACCACCATAGCTATCTTATTCCACGTTATAATTTACAATAATAGTTGCAACATTACTATTAACATTATTATTATTTTATACCTCCAGCCACTTTGAGGACAACCCAATCACCTTTTCATGATTATCTCCGAGATGTAAAAGCTGACCAAAAAGGTCATGTAATAGTGAACCTCAACACTAGGAAACAGTAAGAATAAAATATTCTCAGAGGGGAAACATACCGTCATGAGCTGATTTTTCAACAATACACTGATAAGGAATTTTTTTACAATATTTCCTGCTGATTTATAGTTTATATAAACTACCAACAAGCAAAGTAACTTTGATATGTAAATCAGAAAAAAGATAACCAGCAATAACCAATCACTACACAAAAAAAAAAGAAAAGGAAGATATGTATAAAAAGAATAAGAGGAAGCTCCAATACCCTAGGAAAATGGACATACCCCAAAACGTCGTTTAAAGGGATCTAAAATAAATCGAATCGTTCGACTGAAAAAGCTCAAACAGCGCACAATCATAAACGTATTTGTGTAGTTGATCCTTTACTTCATATTTCAAGCTCTATTTTAACTCAACTCAACATTGGTAGTATCGAGCACTTTATGAAATAAACCCATCACACAATTGATATTGCATTATATAATATTATATTACATTGTATTCACTATTTAATTTGTATTAAATGTAGAAAAAAAGCTAGGGCTTGAGTTCGTAAACAAAAGATTTATGAATATTTTCCATATCTATTGTTGATAAATAGATATGAACCAACTAATAATGAATAACGATATGTGCTTCAATGTATTTATTCATAAAAATAAACTCCTTACTCTCAGACAACAGATTATCAGATATAGAAAAATAATTGACATATACATATATATACATAATTACGCTCCCTTATTCAGGGTTGAGCACTCTTTAAGTAAGGTAACTCGCTCATCATAAGCTCATGCAATGCTCTTCCAACTCTTGCATAGATCATTCAGGTGGATGGGGAATTGTGATTAAATAAATATATTGCTTAAATTCAACCGTCCAGTTCAGCGTAGGGCAGAGGTGAAATGCCAGCCTCTGGGTCTGAGTTGAAGGTTTCTATCCTACCTCGTGGTACTAGATGGGGTGTTTATTCGTCGCACTGCAGCAAAATGTGACACAAGATCGAGGCTTAAAGTGGGAAGAATAGCGATGCAAAAGCGTCCACTTGAAGACCTGCTCCTCTAAGTGCAATGGAGCAGTGCTGGGTAAAAGGAACCCCCGCAGCTGGGCCGAGTAATAATAAGAGAGCCGAAGGACGAGTCCAAAGGCCTCCAATGCGCAGCCTTAGTAAAACCTCATTGGCTTACGCACTGCACCGGTGCACTCAGTTTTGACTCCATCCACAACACCCAATCTCGGGCATTGCCGTAGAACGGATACTACATTTTGATCATGCCGAAAAAGCCAGAAAATTGGGGCTGGAGGGTAGAGTGGATAGTCTATTGCCACACAGAAGAGTCGTAATACTACGAAACAGCTCTGTGAATGACTCAATTATTCCATATATATATATATATATATATATATATATATATATATATATATATATATAAGTGAGCCCTGGTTAAAAAGGTAAATCATGTGAATTTTAAAAGAACATCAATATGCAATACATTATGATAATGCTTTGTATAAAAAACTACACCTATGGCATGGGATACATATATATCACAGCTGAAAGGGGTATGTTTTTTGATCAACACTACTGGGGGCGTAATGTTAATACGACGGCTTCGTTTTAAAGTTTTTAAATTCCCGAAACGGTTACATGGTGAACAACCAATGATCCCAACAAGAGAAAATATACAAATAGTGCAATGATAACAAAATATGTAAAACATAATACACTGAAGAAAAATACATAATTACATTTACAAGTGAGAGAAAAAAAAGTTTGTTGGTTTTGGTTTTTTTCGAAGTATTCAGTGTTTAAAGTTGTAGAGCTTTCTAGACTATGTATGTATATATACAAAAGAGAATGAAATATTTTACTCACCTTTGTCGCTTATGAAATATATATATATATATATATATATATATATATATATATATATGTGTGTGTGTGTGTGTAAAAGTGTCCACCACTTACCTGAAAGTAGAAAAAAAAAATCAATTATCAAAATGAACCATTCATAAGGCAAAATGTGAAGTATTCGACCTATCTATCATCCATAAGAGATTGTTTCATTTGTGTAGTTTTCAGGACGGATGCTACTCAAATCGTTTTGTTTAACTATCAACCCTATCTCGATATTCTTTACATCTTTGTTGTGCCATGTATCATATTTATTTGCTCTGGCATCAATTGTCTGTGTTCGAGATCCAGTTTGAAGAAATATCACACATTCAGGCAGGTTGACACTTCCAACTTGGGAGATTCATACAACTAACATTCATCTCAATTTCACGTTGGACCCGTTTAGTAAATTATACGTACTTTGTACTAGGCAAAATCATTAGAACATAGGTACATAGTACAGAGCAAAGACTATTAGTTCACAGGTCATAGTACTAAGCAAAGATCATTAATACACTGGTACTTAGTATCAACAAGAGATTATTAGGACACATTCAATGAAACCAGGTACTTAGTATATAACAATACAAGTACTTAGAGCTAAGGAAAGATTATTAGTACACGGGTACTTAGTATTAGGCACAGGTTAATTCATTATAGTTACTTAATTCTAAGCAGATATACCGAGAGTATAAAACTAATGCATCCTCGTGATAGTCACCTATGGAGCTGAAAAATGGAACTTAACCAAGACATTGACCCGTAAACTGAGAAGCATGCAATATACACGAGAGGGAATCATGCTAAGCATCACATAGAATGACCGTTAGACAGCACAATATATTAGAGAAAAAACAGGAGTCTGAGACATCAAAGAATCTATTAGAAAACTCAAAAAGCAATGGGCTGGTAATGTAGTAAGAATAGCAGAAACTGATGGAAATAACGACTCACTGATACTGAGGCTCGCAGAATACAAGATGGAGCTATGGACTAGACACGTTCAGAAAGTACTGGCTAAGGGACGCCGATGAAAGAGAGATCCGGTGAATTTTTGGGGTGGTGTATGACCAACAATCGACGACAAAAGACCGATGATGATGATGACTTAATACTATGCAAAGACTATTTGTGCACAGCTACTTAGTAGTAAGCACCTGTGTTGTGTACTAAGCAAAAATATTTAGATCACTGGTACTTGGTACTATGCAAAGATAATTCCATCACTAATACTCCGTACGAAGCAAGTGGATATTTTTTACTAGCTGGGTGAATTAAGGTGGTGGATAGGAGATACTTCTTTCAGCAGAATATAAATTTTTGATTGTATTATGTATTTCAGACAGGGGAACAAAGATAATGAAAAACGTCACTCCAGGAGAAATTGTGACCTTATAACTAAGAACGTGACATTCTTTTTCTCTGACATTTAGCTTTTAATTAAACGAACAAAATTGTCTCCTTCGGCGGAGACTTCGAAACAAAAGGGAAAAAACTTGAAAATGCCGACTGCCTTCCCCTGACAGAATAGAGAGTTCCCTATTCAAGAGAACCGCTTGTATCTCTTTTAATTAACAACGCGACTGGACTGACCTTCAAAGCACAATAGATGACTTGTGTTTTGATCTAGGGGTTACTGGTCAGTGCTTCCAATTTAGCGCACTCTGCGCAAAATTTAGCATGTTTCTTATTTTGGCAGTGCAAAAGCCATCAAGTTCGCATTTTTAGCAATTTTAGACGATTTTAACACCTTTTTGTAGTGTTTTGGCCATTTCCAGTGGTTCATGTATTTCTTAGCGTTTTATGACAGTGAAACTAGCACAAAAATATTCTCCAAGTTGGCAACACTGGTGTTAATTGGTCAAGTGGTTAACAGCATGGAGAATGGATTCAGCAGGCCGAGTTTCAACTCCAGTTGAGACGATGTGTCAAAGGTCCTTTTTGGAAAGTATAAAACCATTTCTTCACAGATCCTGAGCAGTGACAGTCGAAGCTGTAGCCCCTTCAAGCAAAGTGGCGAAAAAACTGGTTCCGATTTGATCGAGTACACGCTCTACACAAAATAACACTTCGTGAGTTAAACACGTATCAAGACCTATCTTTTGCACACTACTCTTGCAAGTCATGGGTAGTGAATTCAGTCATGGATTACTGATCATTGTGAACATGTGATGTGCTTAAAGAAAATACTTGCTGAATGTTAGATAATGATATATTTAACACTGCTGTCAGTGATCAGTGATGAAGTCAAGAAAAAGCCATGAATTTGAATGCTGCTTTTTGAACTCAGCAAGATCTTCCCCTTACAAAGACTTTCATGTCCCTATTACCTCCAATATAGCATTGTATAATCCTAAGCTAAGCTTATCAAATACCAAACCTCACTTGATACCTGACTACTGTAGTCTTTCGTCAGGTTGTGCTAAGCTTAGTAAATATCGAGCATCATTCGGTACCTCACTGCTGTGGTCTTTCTAAGCTTACAAATTATCATACCTCACTAGTTACATCACTGCTATGGTCTTTCGTCCGGTTCAGCTAAGCTTACTAAATATCAAAGCTTAGAAGTTATCATACCTCACTAGTTACATCACTGCTATGGTCTTTCGTCCTGTTCAGCTAAGCTTACTAAATATCAAAGCTTAGAAGTTATCATACCTCACTAGTTACATCACTGCTATGGTCTTTCGTCCTGTTCAGCTAAGCTTACTAAATATCAAAGCTTAGAAGTTATCATACCTCACTAGTTACATCACTGCTATGGTCTTTCGTCCTGTTCAGCTAAGCTTACTAAATATCAAAGCTTAGAAGTTATCATACCACACTAGTTACATCACTGCTATGGTCTTTCGTCCTGTTCAGCTAAGCTTACTAAATATCAAAGCTTAGAAGTTATCATACCTCACTAGTTACATTACTGCTATGGTCTTTCGTCCTGTTCAGCTAAGCTTACTAAATATCAAAGCTTACAAATTATCATACCTCACTAGTTACATCACTGCTATGGTCTTTCGTCCTGTTCAGCTAAGCTTACTAAATATCCAAGATTCTCTATTGTTGTGCTGTGTCAACCTAAGTTTGATCATTTTATTGGAGAATTACTGTTGTTTTGAAGATTCACAGAGTTGTAGGAACCACACATAGTACCAAACGCAGTATATACTTTTTTTTTCGATGCATACATTTGATAAGGATTTGTTTGCGAATTAGATTCAATAATAGATTAATAAAAAAAATCATAGAAAGAATACAACAATTATTTTGACGTAAAGTAATAAAAGCTATTCGACGGATAGAAGATTCGTTATTACAAGAGATCTTTGCAACTTTGGCATAGGATTTATTTGTAGAGGTGCCCTCACTTCAATATTAAGAGTCCACCCGTCCGTCTGTCTTTTGTTTGGCTCCATATTATTTCTCAATTTTTTTCTGTTAGATTTACCTTGTATCCTCTGATATGAAGCTTGTTACTTGTTAATCTTCCAATCAGCGTCACGTGGTCTGACATTAATGGCATTGAAACGTTATGCTATAAAATCGATATTCTCAACTGCTTGGTCAGATCTACTTGAAACTGAATAGAAAGGTGTCCCTGGATATGAAGCTTCTTACTCATAAAAATCTTCCACTGGGGGGTCATGGCAATTTCTGCCTTTGGCTTTTATGTTTTTAAATTGATTTGTTTCGTGTTGTTTCGAGTCAGATTTACTTGGAACTAGATAGATGTTCCTTGATGAGATGCTTTTTATCTAAAAGTATCCCCGGATCACGTTATCTGGCAATAATAGGATTTAAACTTTATAGTGGATGTCTCACTGAACTTTCGTTTTTTCTTGTTTCTTTCCTTATTGAGTCGCGAAAATTCCCCTTTTCAACTTAATGAAGCAATTTACAGCCTTTCTTTGGCGTATCCGAATATCCAACACCACTACTTCAACGCTCGGGGATAAAAACATGAATTGCTTATTCGAAAGAATCATATGAAGAGGAATCAATTTTGTCGACATGAGTCTTCATCGCACCTACCTCGTTTCTTTCCTCGAGACTTTTTTTTCTGCCAATGGTTATTCATCAAAATTTATTGCCAAATGCATAAATTAATAATTGAATTTCAGATACAATCTTATAGAAAACCACTTTGCGAATTCATATATCAATTATGTCAAAAACCATACAAGTAAACATACACGGACTTATTTGTATATGTGCACATACATATTTGTATTTCGTACAAATGAAAAGACAAGCACACACACACAGATACATATACATATATATATATATATATATATGTATGTGTGGGTTCGAGTGTGTAAATAAATAGTCGTATATCAATGTATGTGTTCATAATATCAAATGAAAATATATGTATAAAAATATATGTGTGTGTGGATTCGCAAAAGAGTATATACATATATACAAACATATACAAGCACATGTACACGGATGCACAATGCATATATATAAATATACACACAAGTGGGGTGTATTTGCGTATGTCTAGGAGAGCATGTATATGCATTGATACACACACATACATATGTATATATAATGTATTTATTATTGTATCGTTTTTGTATGTATAAATTTATATGCGTATGCAAGTGTGCTTATGTGCCTGCGCATGTGTATGGGTTTATACATATGTGTTTACGTGTGTGTGTGTGTGTGTGTGCGCGTGTGATGCCGCCCAAATGTTCTGAAAGGTTTACCAGCTCGATCAATCTCTTTATCTGTCAAGTTACAGAGCGTTTCCTGTGTCTTGTCTGATATTTCACACATTTCTCGGAATTGATCAACTAAAAAATAAAGGACTTCTTTTCCATTTGGTTCTTCCTTCGAGGAAGCCATATATATATATATATATATATATATATATATATATATATATACACACACACATATATATATATATATATATATATATATATATATATATATATGTGTGTGTGTGTGTGTGTGTTTACGTGAGTGTGCTCAAGAAGATATTTATTCAGCTTAACCAATGTTGGCAAAATGCTGCGATAGTAGAAAATTTACGAAAGATCGGTAAATAAATCGTGTGCAAATACACTTACCATCTATCACTCTTGGTCAGCGAATTTCTGAATTAATTTTTGTCATCAAATAACAATACAATGATTCTGATATGTCTATCATCTGAGCGACCAAGATAATTTTCCAGCATAAATCTATTGGCTTCGCCTTTGCAGCCTTTTGTCAGACTCAAATAAGCAGCTCCCTTTACCACATGCACCTTCCATTCAGCTTCTTGTCTATTATTTTGATCTTGGTCAAAAAATGTTAATTAATTTCCAAGTCTTGCCATTTTCCTTTCAGTGCATAGGAAGCCATATTACGTTGAACTGCATATTAGCTTTTCTTATGCATCTTTTTTTCAGACACGTGTAAGCAGTTTTCTTTATTCCATGCACCCTATAGTTTGGTTCCTTGTGTATTATGTTGACATCATTCAAAAAATGTAGATTAATCTAAAATACTGTCCATGTTCTTCATGGAGTAAAGGCAGCCACTTAACATTAGACTTTATATTCATTATGCTTCAGCAACTTTTTGTCAGACTCATATAAGCAGCTGCCTCAAGGCTATGCATCTTTATTTCCTATCTATTATTCTGTACTCATTCTAAATTGTAGATTAATTGTGATGTATCCATGTTATTTACTGCGCAAAGGCATCGACATCACATTGAATTATATATTGGCTCTGCTTATGTAACATTTTCCAAGAAGCAACCTCCTCTAATAATATTCCTTATCAATAATTTAACCTATTCTTAATAGGAAAATGAGCCCCATATTCATTTTTATATATGTTCAACTATGACTGATCTCATTGTAGCAGCTTCTATTTCCTTAAATCTAGAAGGAGGTCTGATTTCTTCTCTATCGTTCCAAAATACAGTGGCTCAGGATATCATAAAAGCTTTTTTCGGTTTCATTTTTGTTTAATGATGCCTGACATGGGAAAAAAGTGTTTAAAGTTAGTTGCAATGGACGAAACAATATCTGGTATATTAAAACTCATCAAGATGTCTGATTGTTGGGGGTAAGCGTGATTTTATGCAGTTGCAAAGAGCAGAGAGGCATAGATATCACTTGATGTTAATCAGTGGTGTTTTTTGCCTTCTATAATTTCTTTCTTTCGAGATCTTGTCGCCCAGTTAATTAAAATTAGACATGAAATAAAGATTCAATTATTCGATTCGCAATTTTCTTGAGGGGATTAAAAGATTTTAGTTTATTCACACCAGATTCAAAAAAACATCATTTTTAAGAAACTTCACTTCTTGAGCATGTAACAAGATATGTACGCAGAAAAACACTATGTTCAGAAACCTGCCCTGTTTTTTTTAATACCCCCCGAAACATGGTTAAGGTAAAACACCTGACAAACTCCATCATGAAGAATAGAATTACAAATGAAACTAAATTATTTGCGATAGAAACACAAATTTATATATTTTTTTTAAAGCTATAAGACAAAAAGTTGAAATATCACACCAGATTTAGAAGTAGCTTGCTTGACACACGGTCGTGAATGAGTTAAGACTGTATATAGATAAATTATTATATATATATATAGTCGGCTTTGTAAGCTCCACTGTTCCCCATGAATCCCAATAGCGAAGTCTTGAGGATTATTCCACGTAAATGGCCCTACAGTCTAAGGATCCCATTATAGCCAACCCCAATCCTCGTCTGCGAAGCCAAGCCATTCATTTATGACTGGATACCTGTATACATATGGCTGTATGAACTAGTGTCTGTGTCCACTAGGATGAATTGATAAGTCCGTAGCCAGGTACACCTACCACATCAATTTCAATCAGAAATTTTAATCATATAATGTTTGACATACGTATTCACAGATTGAATATCCACAGAGTTAGCCTAATTTTTTTCTTAGATAGATGAATAGATAGATGAATAGATAGATGAATAGATAGATGAATAGATAGATGAATAGATAGATGAATAGATAGATGAATAGATAGATGAATAGATAGATGAATAGATAGATGAATAGATAGATGAATAGATAGATGAATAGATAGATGAATAGATAGATGAATAGATAGATGAATAGATAGATGAATAGATAGATGAATAGATAGATGAATAGATAGATGAATAGATAGATGAATAGATAGATGAATAGATAGATGAATAGATAGATGAATAGATAGATGAATAGATAGATGAATAGATAGATGAATAGATAGATGAATAGATAGATGAATAGATAGATGAATAGATAGATTGATTGAAGAAGAAGAGTGAGAAAGAGATGTTGAAGACTCCACTCTTAACCTTTGATATAAGCAACTACGATGTTTAAAAATCGATTCAATCTGAAATTGCAAATGCATTCTCAGTTTTTTGTTCCTTCTTGCAGATAAAGTATTCCAATTTCAGGCAATACGGCTTAGAATACAAACTCAGGTATTCCTTCGAAAACTTCATTTTCATTGATTGCAAACATCGAGCATCTGTAGACACCGAAGGTGGCAAAGGATTCTTTCCCTTTTTTTTTTTTTTTTTTTTTTAATGCACACGTTTGTACGTCGGTTAATGTGTCTGTGTTCCAGCACTCAGGACATCAGTACTCAACTCATCATCATCAACAGTCTTTTAATGTCCGTTATTGAACATAGACCTTCCCCAGGATTCAACACATTTCTCAATCATGGGCGTTGCGGAGCCAGTATTTCCTGAATTTGTCTAGTTCATTTCTCCATCTTGTGTTTTGTCGCCCTCAGTTTCCCTTGTGATCTCTCGGGATTCAGGTTGTGAGACGTAATGTCCATCGGTTGTCTGCCATTCTTGCAACATGGCCTGCTCATTACCATTTGAGTTGTTTAATAGTTTCTGTGATGTCAAGGACACCCATTTTCTTCCTTATATACTGTGCTGTCTTATGATCTCTTTTCTTCCTTACCCTTTCTAAAAATGTTTTAGCTCGTTTTGGGGGGGAGGGGAGAAGATTTTTTGTGATCTTTTGCAGCCTCATTTCTACTGGTTTATCCATCATCATCAGCCTTGTATTGGACCTCCCCAAAGAATCCTTACATATCTCTATCAGGAGCGTCGCAGGGCCAATACTTTTTGAACCAGTCTAGTCCGTGTTGCCATTTCATATTCTGCTGGCCTCAGTTCCTCATTTAATCTCTGGAGATCAATATTGTTGGTGGTGAAGTCCGGTTTTCTGACATTCTAGCTATATGATCAGCCCATTGCCATTTGAGTTTCTTGGTGGATTCTATGAGGTCTCATTCGCCTGTTTTTCCCTAATATACCGTACCGTCGTATGATCTCAGAGTGATGCTGAGCATGATTCTTTCATTTCTATTGTTATTTGGACTATCCTCATCATGATTGTTTTTCATACAACGTTTCGGCTGTTGTACTCTACGGCCTTCATTAGGTATCATCTGGTAGGTGTGGGGAAGTAACGAAGCGAACCCCTTATATAACCGACGGGGGTTATATTGACCGCACTCCCCTCTTAGCATTAGTATCATTATTATTATTATCTCACATGGACACATAGCGTATTGGTTACATAATCAGACAAAATTACTGCAAGTAATCTGATGGTTCTAGGTTCAATCCCAATGTGAGACAATAATAATACTACTAATGCTAAAAGGGGAATGCGGTCAATATAACCCCCGTCGGTCAAATAAAGGGAAATACTTCCCCACACCTATCAGATGATACCTGATGAAGGCCGTAGAGTACAACGGCCGAAACGTTGTATGAAAAAAAACAAGATGAGGATAGTCCAAATAATAGAAATAATACCTCATCTCAAAAATTCAGAGATATTATTCTTTCATGTAATTGTTGCTCGGTTCACAGTTTGAAAGTCAGTCTCTTGATTTAATCCCATGTTTCAGGTCCATACGTGTTGATGCATTGGTTGTATACCCATCCTTTTGAGAATAAATGAGATTTTTCTTTTTCTTAAAAGTTGAGCTCGCTCTACCGAAGGCTTGCCATCGTAGAGGGATTTTTCGTTAGATTTCATCTTTTGAGGATTCCATGGAGATTCTTTGTCTTAGTTAGATGTAGTGGTCTACTATCTCCAGCTTCGAGTTTTAGATTTTGATTGTTGTTTATTCATTTCTGACACGTTTGTTGTACATGAAATTTGTTTTGTTGAAGTTCATATGAAAGCTAACTTTCTTGCTTTCTTCGTTCTGTCCATCTAGTATTAGTTGGTGGTCCTGAAGGTTATCTGCAAAAAGGACGATGTTGTCTGTGAATCTGACGTTATTTAGGTATTAGCCGTCTATTCTGATTCCTTCGTTTTTTCCTGTCGTTACTTTTGAAAATCATCTCGAGGCAAGCTATAAAGAGTAAAGGTCAGCTGGCATCACTTCGTCCTTTGGAGGAATTCTTTCGGCGATCTGGTCCCTTCCTATTAAGTCTCCATTTTCTTCAAGTACACTAGTTATTTGTTTCTGTTCTGTATGGAGAGTTCTGTTGATCGCTTTTGAAGCCTTGAGCTTTTCCGGCGATTGTTTTGGTTGATTCCTGTCGTATATCTTTTTTTGTCTCCTCTTCACAAAATCCATCTGGAAACATCTAGAAACATCTAGATTCTGGAGAACTTAGATGTTTTCAGAAGTTTTTTTTTTTCACCCCATTTTAAATATTTACCAATGGAAAACACCAATGATGTCATAAATATGATTTATTCTGATCATATAAATTCGTCGATCGATTTTTTTTTTTACATTATTTCAAATTCTGACGCTATGGTTATTCAGTTATTGACTGTAATGGCGAATATCGTGTTATATGACATTTGCTGATACTCGTTATACTAATCTTGAAAAAAATCATTCAAACACAGTATCTATCGTCGAAATAATGGAATTCAACTTCAGCAAACGTTATTCAACATTGCAAAGAAAGCAGCTGAGAAAGGAAAATAAGAAGAGTCTTGTGTCAGCCTTTTAAAGAACAAATCATTTTTATGATGGGTTAGGTGGGTGTTCCAACCACATTATTGAAATGAGGAAACGCTATCCATTGTTTAACTCTTTATACCCTTTCCAATTTGCATCCGAATGAAGTGATAACTTTTAACTACATCAGCTGGTATCAATGTTGCAATTGAAGAATATATCAACCGGAAATATTAATGTATGATTTTCAATTTCCCGTTGTTGGGCGATGAAAATTGAATATTCCACAATGAAGTGGAACGAAAGGGTTTGTGAAACAAGCGCATTCGTATCAAGAGCTAGGCTTGATACAGACAAGTAAAAACTGTGTATATGGTAGGGTTGGAATGAAGTTTTCTATCATGAGCATGATTTGAACAACCAAATGATTGAATCAAACAAGTACTGCTCCCAACTGAAGGCAGCAATACCACAAATTATGCCAAAATCAGTTAGGAGCATAATATTCAATAGGGATTATCACATATTTTGGAGATGATTAGGCTCTAATTGTGACAGTTTTTGATTCATTTGTTATTGACCAGCAGACATTGCCCCTTTGGGTTATAAATCTTTATAGAATTTCCTTCATAGAAGAAATTCAATTCCTTGGAAAACTGCAAAAGGAAGCTATTCCAGTTCTTTACTGCAAAAGATGAACAAGTTTTAGGAGGACAAACTATGAGGTTGTCAGGAAGGTGACATTATATATAGGATCTAAGCGGCAAATATGTTCCATAAAGCAAAGACTGAAAATTGATTTTCAAACGTCTATCTGCTGTTGTTTTTGCTGCTGATGATATATCAAATTTTGATTTTGTTTGCGTTGAAAAATCAATGGGCATATCGGTAATGATTGAATATTCGCCATTTCCACCTATCTAGAAACAGGCCTTCGTGATCAAATTCTTGGGGGAACAGTAGTGTGCTCATTAACCATCACATGGCGGTGGATATATGCATTTATAAAATCTATGAGACCATATAGTAATGATAGTAAACGACAACCGGTTAAACTGTCCTCCTTTTTGGCGTTTATTGGTTCGGAATAACATTCCGTCGAGTTCTTAATAACAGCGTGAATAACAGTCAAATAGATTGAATCAAGAAAGTCTGGAGTTCCAAAATCGATATGGAAAAGTGACTTTAATTCTATCGCCAATATCAACTAAATGTCGGGACCCAGGTGCTGGCTACATCCTACCGAGATAACTAAACCCGATTGTCTGCTTCGATTTGAATCTGTTTCCATAAACTTCGTCCCTTGTTAAATTAATAGGAAGTGGTCTGTATGTGTAATCTTTCCGACGCATAACTTTCTTCTTTACTCAACAACTATATTCATATGCACATACGTGGAGCACTTTTCTATGTAACGCTGCCACATTTGTATATGCAAAGCAAGGAAATATCTTGATCTCGCGCATAAAGATTTTCCACTTTACTATGTATGGAAGGTACAGAACGATATTGAATCACCAGGCGTATGAGAAAAAAGATAGTGAAAAATAGTTTTAAATGATGTTTTAAACGGGAATTCTGAGGACTTGATGTGCTCTGTGTGATAGAAACTTAGTACTAATCTTGTGTCCACCCTAAAATCTCTTCATTTGTTTTTTTCTTGTAATATATATATATACACACACACAAACATTATATATATATATATATATATATATATATATATATATATATGTATATATATATATATATATATATATATATACTACGTCTGTCGTAGTAATTTGCTCATAGAAATCTACCATTTTTCTTTTTGTATTATTTTTTCAAAATTATTATGAAATGCCGAAATGAATTGCCAAGCACAAATACAATTAACTGCCTCTCCAGAAGTCATCTGATATTCATATTAGGGTATTTATTTTTGTATAAAGAGAATATATCTGATCTTCCCGTATAAGGTGACCATCTGATTTTGTACATAAAAACAAGGATATTTATACTTGTATTCCTTATAAGGTGCGATTCTTTTTAATATGAATATCGCCTAATTTTGGGCATTGGATAATCCTTTATTTTTCTAGGTTTTATCATTGCACATAAGGTGATCTATTTTTATATGCTGAAAACCTGAATATATTATTCGTGTATAAATTAATCTTCTATTTTGTACGTAAAAACCATTACTGTAGCCAAAATATGCATTTTTTCTATATATGAGGCGATTTAACTGTTCAGTGGATATATCGTAGTCTTACTGACAGGATAAGACTTTAATTGTACTATGTAAAAGCATTGATTATGATTTTACAATTGAAAATCTGGGAGAAAGGAATTATTGCAATGTTTACTGATTCAAAATAGTCAATTTATTCATAATGTAAATATGTTACAAATGATTTTATTATAAAATGCATGGAAAATCATGTTGTAATGGATAGTCATTGGTCAAAGATTAGTACGAACATTGGTAAGAGAATAGTGCTATTATACGCAAAATAATTTTACTATTTGGATACACATCAGTAAAAAAAAAAAAAAAACGATGGAAACATTGGGCTATTATATGTATTCATCCACCCAAGTATAAACAAAGCATTCAGTTTTTAATGTCACTCTCTACGGACTACTGATTACTTTATATGAATCCTAGTATAAAACATGGTAGGTCTTTTTTTAGCACCTGGAAATTTCATGATATTTTGCTTGATCTAACTTGTAAATTTTGATAAGACATAATGACTCCGAAACAATTACTTGGCGTTCTCTTTCGATTATATATTTTCCATGTATTTTCACTTGAATGTTTTCCTCTATGCCTTGCCCTATAGCAAAATGTTATTCATCAAAGAGAAAATTGGAGAATATTAAAACCCTCATGCCCAAAAGGATTGGTTTGAGAGCTCGCTGTTGTTTATTCCGGTGGACAATCAACTTAGCCGATAGCAACAGCGAAAATATTATATTTTTTTACGACTCACATTTGAAAGAGTTTCTATTGGAATAAGTTGTTCATATTGAAGAGTGGATATATCAAAAATAATCCCCATTCCATCTACATGTCAGTTTGAAGTAGTACAAAGATATATATGTGTGTGTGTCATCCACAGCTGTTTCGATGCATTACATCTCTTCAGTGTGGCTACAAAATTTTCATTATCCCATTCAGTACTGGTTGAAACCTTCGCTTCATACCCAGAGACCGATATCCTACCTCTGGGCTACGGAAATGGACGGTCAGTAAGACTAAATATAAGTGATATATTTATTCACATAGAAATTCCCTGTCCACCAGAGTGCTCTATTCTTGTGGGAGAGCATTGCGTGAGCTTACAATGGACGGGTTACCTCACTTAAAGGGTGCTCAATCCTGAATAGAGGAGCATTTTATATATATATATATATATATATATGTGTGTATGTATGTATGTATGTATGTATGAGAGAGAGAGCGTACCACCGATGGTGGCCGTTTTTCGACATATTTTGAGGTCGATTCAATGCGAACAAAAACCTTGAGTAGGCGACACTGGGGGTTACACCGTGGGTCACTACCCCAGGTGACACCAACCCTAGAAATGCCAAAGACAAAGATAGATTAATCTGTTAATTGAGTGATGGATTCAAAATAACTTATGAGTCCTGACCTCTAAATTCACAGACAAATCTTACTGAGCATCATACAACAACAGCATTTAGATATTGATCTGAATATTTCACTGTTCGATGTATGAGATAATTATTTGCCATTGAATTAAGTGCAATAAAAAGGAAGGTGACTGCATTTGGAAAAATATTAGAGTAATATAAATGCTTTTTATCATGACACAGCAGACATTAATGTACCTACATGCAATATGCTACGAATAACTTCTGGAAATATAGTCACAGCTAGAAAGTTATTCGAACAGACCTCTAGTTCCCACCCTAGCTTTAAAAAAAAAAAATCACTTGATGCCTGCACTTTGGTACACGAAATGTACTCCACATTGAGTGTATCCCCATGATCTCATTCGCTTCGCTGTTTCTGTTCATGTGTCATACTTTTGAGTAGCATTTACTATATTTGAGCTTGATATAAAAAATAAATATCTCATCATTAAAAGTAGTAGCAGCCATTATGAGTCTACTGATGGACAAAGGCATTCCTTATCTCCTCCCATGACGAGCTGCAAATACCCAGACGTGTTTTTTTTTTCAGAAATTTGATGTTAGCCATAACCTCTGAATGATTTCCCTTGTAACAAAGTATTTTTCTCATAATTGCAGCCAAACTCAACAAAGACAAGTATATATTAACAGGACTTCTTTGCAAACATCCATTTATCCGAAAGACATGTTTAGATCAGTTCTGTAGTGAATAATCTCGTCCATGTATTAACTGGGACACCAATTTCAATACATTTCGACACAACCTTGTATATATATATATATATAACAAGAAATGGATATAATCCAACAGAGTGAATAAAATTGCGTTATATCATATACAAACTCTTATTTGAAATGATCTACCGTCGGTACTCGGTTAATGTATCACTTAGCCTAGACAAAGTAAATAGTATAAACAATTGAAGAAAATGGGGCTGCGGCATGAAAAAGACTTCCAACCGATAGGACATCCGTTTCAAGATAGCATTGATCTAACCATTGAGCTGAAGAGTTACCACAGAAGGAAAGGCCCAAATAACTGTTTCAATTCCAAAATACTCTTTTTTTTTTTTAATTCACTGTCAATATCTGCTTCATTCAACTTGAAGCTTCACATGTATGTAAGTAATTCCACGGGTGTGATATATATTGTAGAAAACCTTACAGCTTCAAGTACTGAAGATTGAAAAAAAAAAAAAAAATCTATCTATCTATCTATCTATCTATGAAGACGGCAGATTGAAGTAGGACGAATCGGATTGCAACTAGCCTGCGTGACACATGGTTGTGGATACATGGGAACTCTTCAACTTTACAATATGAAAGGTTTACATGACTAAACATATATATGTACCCATGCACATGTGTGTGCATATATATATATATATATATATGTGTGTGTGTGTATATATTCATACATATATATTAGTTCATTTATATACATATTCATACATATATACATACATACCCAATGTTTGCACTTGATAGATATGCAGAGCATATGCATGAGAATTATATAGAATGTATATATGTGTATGTGATAGATATTCATGATGTATATAAGTTTATGTGAGTGTGTCTGAGAAATTTGCAGGGTTTCTGGTTACCACTGATGAACACTTGTGCATAGTTTTACCATGTTAGGATGTTTGGCCATGTAAGACGTTATTTGTGGGTTTGCGAGTAGAAAGTTTTGAGGTACAACTCTTCATCACGCTAATCAGGAAGCAGCAAATAATTTAGCCAACCAATAAACTGTAATTCCTTCCGCTTGTAAGAGTCAATTCACCGAAGGAACGAAAATACCGTTTATGCTTGAATGATTTCACTGAAGGAGGGGAAAAACACACACACACAAAATTATATATATATATATATATATTATATATATATCAGAATCCTCCCACTAACAATAACCTCACATCCATATCTACCCGCCTCTCAGATACATATAATACTGGGAACTTCGAAGTCACTCAGACCCATAACAACTATTATCTTAATAAGGCATCCCACTTGTACAAATCTGAGCTAACATATTTTCTATCACCTGGAAGGTTAATACATATGAAGTTCCTTAACCTCATCACCTCTCTATCTATACTATCCCTAACCTACCCACACAATCTAATAGCAAACCACTCCCCTCCTACCGTGACTTCCTATGTCACGTCCAAGACTCACTACTATTGCTAATAGACTTCATCACAGACTGAACTTGGTTTCATTCAATAGGATGACTCTAGCAGATAGGATCCTATTTTTGGCTCACAAAGCAAAGCTACTGCTGGTGGACTTATGTTCCTCAGTAAACTTATAACCATTAAATGGTATACACTCACACTGCACACACTACTGAAGATCAGAATATTTCCCGAAACATGTCTACACCATCAATGAAAACATTTACGGATAAATAAACCTAACTTCCATAAACTTTCACTCCTGAGTTCGTCCTACTTCCTATAGTTCCATATACATATACACACACATTATATATATATATATATATATATATATATATATATATATATATATATATATATATATATATATAACGAAACAGCTGTCTTTGAATGACACAATAATTAACGCTCCTCTATTCAGGGTTGAACACCCTTTAAGTGGGGTGACTTGTTCATTGCAAGCTTATGCAATGCTCTTCCATAGGAATACAGCTCTCTGGTGGATGGGGAATCTAAGCTAAAACAAATATATTGCTTAAATTCGGCCTTACTGAACGTCCAGTTCCCTAGCGCAGAGGTACGATATTTGCTTCCGGGTCTGAAACGTAGGTTTCAATCCTGCCTCGTAGTACTGGATGGGATAACGGATAGTCTATAACCACACTGAAGAGTTGTAATACAACGGAACAGTTGTCTGTGGATGACAATATATATATATATATATATATATATATATATATATATATATATATATATATATGTATATCCCTCATTGTTTGATACGCTTTCGGGTAACCAACTTGAGTAAGCCTTGTTCCAAAACAATTAAATGTTATATAGTATTAAAATAACATCCGTATAAAATACATCATGATAATACCCTATATAAAATAACAAAATACATATGATATGTTATTTTGTAGAATCATTGCTGAAAAGGGTGTGGTATTTGATCAATACTGCCAGCTGTGTTGATTAAGCGCGATGATAGTTTTTGCTAAATCCCCAAAACAGTTACATAGTAAGCAACCAATGATTCCATCAAATGAACACTTAGTACCATAATAAAATATACGTGAAACATTGAAAAAGCACTGAAAATTTCATAAACAGAAATTAGAAAATATCTGACTAAAGTGACACCAAATGATTTTTTGAAATTCTTTTAATGAGTTCAGTATATATATATATATATATATATATATATATATATATATAATGTGTGCATGTACGTATATATATATATATATATATACATACATGTGTGTGCGTGTGTGTGTGAGTATATATATGTGTGTGTGTATGAAGAGTTGGTTCCCAAACATGCGATAAACGCCATTAAAGGGATAAATGTGTTTAATTGAATTGCAAATCAAAATCTGGTTTTGAGTATCTCAACCTCATAATTATGTAAGTGCAGTCTATAAAGTTCAAATGAGATAAGTTCGAATCAAGAATTAAATTTTCAGTTCAATACACATTTTTTTCAATGGCACCTATCGTGTTTTTGTACTAGATTCTCCATGTGTGTGTGTATGTGTGTGTGTGTGTTATATACGAGAAGATTTCATTTTAACTGTGAGAAATGTCTAGCTAAGATAATAGATTTTATGATGCAGAAAACCAGAAATGGTTAAGCCAAAAAGGTTGGCAGTACCCCCAAACGGAACAAAGTTGCAATAAATAGTAATAACGACCGGAATAGGGGCTGTTTTTTTGCGATTGGGCAAGTTCCTTTCCGTAATCTTCTATCCCCAGGCGGCTGTTCACTGGAGCGTTGTATCCATATAGTCAGACGTAGACCACAATACCAACACTGAATTGACCGCTTTTTCTTCTACCTCCTTTGGTCTACACAGAAAAACATTGATTGAAAGACAGACAGACAAAAAAGAAATAACGGGGAGAAGGAGAGGTGAATCTACCATACACTAATATTTAGCAAGTTTAAGTTCCATTGGATCTACCGTTTTATGCTTTTATTTATCTATTTGATCTCACCATCTATTGGTGGAACAGCAAATCACTTGGAATTCCCTTTAAAGTATTCCTTGACGAAACTGAGCCATAAGAAATGTAATATGAATGAAGTATATCCGATAAATGTGAGTATATTTCAGAAGATAGATTTGAAGGGAACACATGAGAAGATTCTAACAAATAAATACGCAGTGGTTAGAAAGCTCATTTCACAAACATTATCAGGCACGCTTACACACACACACACACACACACACACATATATATACATGATTAAAAAATGATCTCCTGTCATCACACGGTCAATGTATCACCCGCCAAAAATAACTTGTATGGAATAAACAATCAAAGGGAATAGGGGTACGGCAAGAATTGAACCTAGACCAATGGTAAAGGCATCGCTACGTTCAAATAGCTGCCCTATCAGTTGTAGCTTCGATTTCTGCAGCAACGCTATTTCTAATTGTCTATTCTATTGATGTATTGTCTAGGGTGAGTGATATATTGAGCGTGTGATGACAGGAGATCATCTCAAGATTTTATATAATACGTCGCAACATATGCTTATTCTGTCGGATCATATATATATAAGTTTCTTAGTACACACACACACACACACACTTATATACATATATAGATATATACACACACACACATATATATGTATATATATATATATATATATATATATACACATATACATTCATTCCCTGCTGATTTTAAGATTGGTGATAGACGAAAATAAACATGTTCAGCATTTTATGATTTGTTAAAGAAAGCCATAAACGTAACTCAAACGCCAAAACAAGATTTGTGTTGTTTATGGAGAAATTACTGGGAATTATCGAACAGACAGAAAATGTCAAAAGTGGTTTGCGCTGAATATTACACTGTTGGGTTAACCAAATTCGATAGCAACAAAATATCTTGCTTCCAAACAGTTAATGAATGTTAACACACAAGAATAGGAATAAAAAGCTGGGTAGAATGATAAGTACTCTTCTAAGGTTATCACTAGATCATACTTTAATATGCTACATGATGTCATGTTTGAAAAAAATGAAAGGGAGATAAATCGGGGTAAACTTTTGCTATGAATTCTCAGATCTGAGAAGATGTAAAACCTGTTTGCTGTCGTTACAGTTTACGTCAGATGAGAAAAAAAAAACTTCTTTTCCGATCAAAATTAAATTGCTTTTTCTTTCCCAAAAGCATTGCAGCAAAACGTACGTGTTTGCACAAAACATTTTTCAATGTATTCATCAAATAATACAAATGTAGTGGAAACAAATTCAACCCGGATCTAAGAATTGCTGCATATGATAGTTTCAGTGTAATATGATGCAATTCACACACACACACTATATATATATATATATATATATATATATATATATATATATATATATATATATATATATATGCTTTTACCATTGAGCTAAACAGCAGTCGTTAAAGTGAAGATACAAATAACCGTTTCAACTCCAAATTCTCATCTTTTATATTCACAGCCAACATCTGCTCTATTTTTTTCAACACAACAATCATGTTATTAGGAATGAATATATGAACCAATAGCCTAATCATGAACTGAGTTAAATTCAGAGTTGAAACATTTTGGCTTTCGCATTACCGGCGGCTGTTTTGGCTCAATGGTAAGAGCATTGCTAAGTTGAAGCAGCTAATATATACATATATTTATATATACTCTCCCTTTTTACCTCATTCTGTCTTCATTTCAACTTTCTTTCCATCAATTATTCATTTTCTTCTTTTAAGATTTGCTCTTTTATAATTTGTCCATTCTTTATTTCAGGCATTTCATTCGTAACTTACTCGTTGATCAGCATTTTTATTTCAATTTTTAATTGATTACCCCCAGCAAAGCTTGCTGCGAAAAGACGTTGATCTCATGACAGTTTCTATGACTAATAATACATGTTTGTTCTACCATCCAAACTGTTATCGTTCTGTAAGAGTAAATCACATCAAAGAGCAACTGGTATAACCCATGCTGGGGGTAACACGACAGCAATTCTGTTTCATGGGATTGCTGTGTTTTTTTTTAGTTCTCTTCCTAAGGTTGTAAATGCTTGTCATTTTAAAAGAAATGTTTTATTTAAAACAAGTCATGGCTAGGCAGGGCAATGTTATTATCCAATCGCTGATGGTGTAGTTTCAAAAAAATTGTTTGATAATGAGCGACATTTAACCCTTGAAACAATATCGAGAGATGATATGTAATTACGTTACATACATAATAATCCATACTACTACCGTCACAAGAGAAAAGGAATGTTTCATCTCTCTCACTTTCCCCATAAATACATACATATACATATATATATATGATTTTTGAATGGATGGAGTATATCTGAGATATATCTGAAAAGATTGTTATAGACAATGAGAAACACACATACATACACACATTGTATATATACATACATACATATATACAAATATCTCGAATAGATACATGGGTGCTGTCTATGACAATGGTATACCCTCGTGTCGCTTTATTCAGCTCCGCAGACAATGTGACTGGGACAGAAAGTTGTATATATGATATATATATATATATATTAGTGACAACCTTCCCAAAATCAAATGAGAGCATAGATTTATGAATATTACAGCGTTCTCGTTGATTTATCGTCTGTCAATGGTCTAATCACTTTGTCTTTCATGTCCTTTCGGGTAATGTGCCAACGAGGATGATCAGTCTGTCCAAACAAAACAAGGTCTTGGACATTAAACAAACTAGATTACATCGAGGTTTACACTTACAATGCTCAGATCATCATTGAAAATCATGCACTAGATCAACTGGTCATGGAATTGGACATCATCACCTGGCACAACGTAAATATCAGTGAAACCCACAAAAAGGATAAAACTCCCCACTGCTGGAGGTAAGTTATCGTCTATTCTATTATAAGGTGCAGGGGGATAACGAGATCAGTGGCTTTGGATTTCTGGTCAAAAATAAAATCTCAGGCAACATTATAAGTCCTGACTGCATATCAGGCAGAATGGCTTTGATGGCAGTTGGACTAAGTGGAAGATACGCAATCTAGGTAATCACCGTTTATGTACCATCTTTGGAAAGTTCTTACCTGGAAGAAGTTGTATGAAGACACCAATAAGATAATGGGTCAAGGTAAAGACCAGTTGAACAATACTCATGGGAGACTTGATATCGAAAAAAGCTACAGAAAAAAATGACTTAAGACGAATGCCCAAAGAAATAGAGAATATTTTTAACCTGACACAAGATGGAGAGACAAGGTAGAAAAGTTTTCTGAAATGAGGGAGACTGGGAAAAAGAAACAGGACAATACTTGTAAAGAATAGAGCAATCATTTGCTGGACAATGAAACAGTGGCCACGGAACGAAAACTCCGGGGGGTGAAGCTGAGGTCAACAACGATATGATTTCTTAAATATGCAACAAAAGTTGTTAGCAATATTTAAATTTCTTTGAAAGTAAGCAGAATACGAAGTTATAAATGTTGGATTCTGAATGGGAAAATCCACTTTCAATATATGTGTATGAAGGGAAAATAGCAGTAGTTCTAAATGTTCCCAACCAAGAGTAAATCAGAACGTCAGAAATTTATCAAACTTGAAACTATTGATGGATATATCTATATTTCATGTGGTCTTTGATTTAAGATTGTCTCACTCTTTCTCTGAATAGTGAAGTAGATATTGCATAATGCATGAGAAGAAAAATTATTCACGTTCCCGGGATATAAATACAAGAGCCCGAAATACATACAGATGCGCGTTATGCATGAATGAATTCGGTGATTTAAAACTGATCCAGTCTCTACGTGCCTTGTGAATGTTTGGGTTATAACGCTTCCTTCGTTCTTTGTTGCTTAGACTAGACGTTTTTGTGCCAGAGTATGTGCCAGGAATTCTAATTTGCGAACTGCAAGTGATGTCTCTGCATATTTTTGGAATGTTTTCGTTATTTTTGCCTTTATTAGTCGATTCAAGAAGAGACAGTTTGTTTTGACTGGAACATAGCATCCGGCATATATTACTTTGCACACATCCGAACAATCCCCTTTTCTATAGGTTAGGAATAATGTCAGTCTTATTTTTTTTAAACCTTCGCTTGAGTATTAAACAATCATGTGCAGCTTCATATCAACTTTCTTGCTATTGCAGATATCAAAATATAATCTAGATTCATGTATACCAACGCAGCACCCGTTCCAAACGTTCGTGTTAGGAGTTTACGGTTGTTGGAGCTCATTGTTACGATTCTCATGTAAAATTGTTTCCCATTCATCATACAAAATATAAGGGTCCGGATATTTTGTTCACTTCCCTTCGATGCTGACAATCTACAAATTTTATGTCTGAATTTAGATAATTCTGAAGAGCAGAAGTCAAGGGAGATAATTTATAGATTATGAAGGAAGATCTTGATTTTTATTGTTTTACATTCATCATTCGATCTTCCGAGTACTGTAAAAAAGCTCATGCTCAATACAGAACTGCCTCATGTGCTAATTGATATAACAGGTGATTATTAACTGACACAGAATTTGATATCATGGTACTCTGTGTGAATTTCTCCTGTTGGGATTATCAGTTTTTACTATTTAACACTTTAAGGGGGGGGGGTAAAAACAAAACAGTTATATCAACAAGTCATTTCAACAATATTTGATTTATAAGCTATCAAATAAGTTAGAATTTTATATATGCATGAGAGATGAGGGAGAGAGATGAGGGAGAGAGATGAGGGAGAGAGATGAGGGAGAGAGATGAGGGAGAGAGATGAGGGAGAGAGATGAGGGAGAGAGATGAGGGAGAGAGATGAGGGAGAGAGATGAGGGAGAGAGATGAGGGAGAGAGATGAGGGAGAGAGATGAGGGAGAGAGATGAGGGAGAGAGATGAGGGAGAGAGATGAGGGAGAGAGATGAGGGAGAGAGATGAGGGAGAGAGATGAGGGAGAGAGATGAGGGAGAGAGATGAGGGAGAGAGATGAGGGAGAGAGATGAGGGAGAGAGATGAGGGAGAGAGATGAGGGAGAGAGATGAGGGAGAGAGATGAGGGAGAGAGATGAGGGAGAGAGATGAGGGAGAGAGATGAGGGAGAGAGATGAGGGAGAGAGATGAGGGAGAGAGATGAGGGAGAGAGATGAGGGAGAGAGATGAGGGAGAGAGATGAGGGAGAGAGATGAGGGAGAGAGATGAGGGAGAGAGATGAGGGAGAGAGATGAGGGAGAGAGATGAGGGAGAGAGATGAGGGAGAGAGATGAGGGAGAGAGATGAGGGAGAGAGATGAGGGAGAGAGATGAGGGAGAGAGATGAGGGAGAGAGATGAGGGAGAGAGATGAGGGAGAGAGATGAGGGAGAGAGATGAGGGAGAGAGATGAGGGAGAGAGATGAGGGAGAGAGATGAGGGAGAGAGATGAGGGAGAGAGATGAGGGAGAGAGATGAGGGAGAGAGATGAGGGAGAGAGATGAGGGAGAGAGATGAGGGAGAGAGATGAGGGAGAGAGATGAGGGAGAGAGATGAGGGAGAGAGATGAGGGAGAGAGATGAGGGAGAGAGATGAGGGAGAGAGATGAGGGAGAGAGATGAGGGAGAGAGATGAGGGAGAGAGATGAGGGAGAGAGATGAGGGAGAGAGATGAGGGAGAGAGATGAGGGAGAGAGATGAGGGAGAGAGATGAGGGAGAGAGATGAGGGAGAGAGATGAGGGAGAGAGATGAGGGAGAGAGATGAGGGAGAGAGATGAGGGAGAGAGATGAGGGAGAGAGATGAGGGAGAGAGATGAGGGAGAGAGATGAGGGAGAGAGATGAGGGAGAGAGATGAGGGAGAGAGATGAGGGAGAGAGATGAGGGAGAGAGATGAGGGAGAGAGATGAGGGAGAGAGATGAGGGAGAGAGATGAGGGAGAGAGATGAGGGAGAGAGATGAGGGAGAGAGATGAGGGAGAGAGATGAGGGAGAGAGATGAGGGAGAGAGATGAGGGAGAGAGATGAGGGAGAGAGATGAGGGAGAGAGATGAGGGAGAGAGATGAGGGAGAGAGATGAGGGAGAGAGATGAGGGAGAGAGATGAGGGAGAGAGATGAGGGAGAGAGATGAGGGAGAGAGATGAGGGAGAGAGATGAGGGAGAGAGATGAGGGAGAGAGATGAGGGAGAGAGATGAGGGAGAGAGATGAGGGAGAGAGATGAGGGAGAGAGATGAGGGAGAGAGATGAGGGAGAGAGATGAGGGAGAGAGATGAGGGAGAGAGATGAGGGAGAGAGATGAGGGAGAGAGATGAGGGAGAGAGATGAGGGAGAGAGATGAGGGAGAGAGATGAGGGAGAGAGATGAGGGAGAGAGATGAGGGAGAGAGAGCATTAAGATAAAACCACACAACATTCTGGCTGGTAGTAACACCCAAATGGGCTACTCCAATTAAACACTCAAACATTTGTTTGTTGGCGTTCCATGTTTTATCTCCCATCCCAAACGAACTATCAGGCAGAAGAATGGATTAGAAAACAAATGCTTTGCCCTTTCACTGGTTCTATCAAATTAAATCATCTTTCAGACCGACCAAAACTAAATCTTTCTCTTTTGTTTGCCTAATTCCCCCGAACATTAATCAAAAAAGTATTTGATTTAATATACATCACTCATTTATTCTAATTTTATACGCTCGTTGAAATATTCTGAAATGTTTCTTATCATTTCATCATAGCAAAACTGATAAGTTTCAAAAGGTATCAGGATGTCTAGCCATAGCTTGATTAAATTGTCTAAAAATCTAATTTTGCTGCCTTGATTGACCATTCTAATAACTAAAAGGAACAATTTTAGGTATAAAAATCAATAGATAAGTTAGACTACGGTGCAGGAGAAAAAATGTACATTGTAAAACCGCTTGCTTCAAAATGAATGCCTTGTCTTTCTTTGTAAAACCAAAAGATGTGTAGCTAACCTTTTTTCCCTGTTTGATGTCTTGCATATCCCATAGTGTATCTTTTGGACATCTTCGAAATGGTTGCTTGGGATTTGTATATCTTAGTCTTTCTTCTGTAGCCCTTGCTTGGTGGAATAAAGGTTCTTGCAGGATTCTTAGGTGCCGATTCGGTCTCTCTGTCGGTGTGTCTCTACACTCTTCAAGTATGATAGATATTTTCGACCCATCTGTACTCAGATTGCTTTTGATTCGTCTAGAAACTCTTACATTTTTCAAAAATTCTTTCGATGACTGTCGTCCTGTCGATAGTCACTTATGGAACTGAAACATGAAACCTAACCGAAAGATTCGCTCTCAAACTGAGAAACTTGCAACATGCACATGAGAGGGCCATGATTAACATCACACGGAGAGATCACGAGACTGCACAGTAAAATAAAGAAAAGCAGAATTAAGATATATCGAAATTCATTAGAAAACTCGAACTGCAGTGGGTTCGTCATGTTGCGATAATGTCAGACAACCGCTGGACATCACAACTCACAACGTGAATCTCCAGGGATTATTGGCGAAATTGTAGCTGGAAGAAAATAAGTTGACGTGATGATTCAGACAGGTTGAAGAGTTATTTGAACCAAAACGATTGAAAAGTCGAGCGAATATCCAGCGATGGACATTAAATGATTGATGATGATGAAACCTAACTTCTGGAAATATATCAATTAAACTAGGAAAAAGGATAACATAGCAACAGAAACCTTATAAGATGCAGGAGATATCTTTCACAGAAGACTAATGCAACTGTTCACACGGTGTATAGCAAGAAGAGCGTATCTCAAAATTCTTGTTAAGTCATAGTGATCTTACTCGACGAGAAAGGAGATGATTGCGACCAAGGCAACCACTGCCCTATTAAACTAGTACCTAAATTATATAAACTATTCCTAAAAAAATATTCACAAACTAGTCGGTACTCTAGATAAAAGAATCAACCATGCGAATAATCAGACTTTAGAAGTGACTAATCAGCAATACACTTCTTGCATAGAATAAATCAATAAATTGAGAAGTAATTGGAATGCAATAGTTGATTGTAGAATATGTGAAAGCATTTGACTCGGAAGAAAATACGGCAGTCTTCAACACAATGCAGGAGTAATATGTTGAAGAAAATTACACACAGACCATTAAGGACATAGACGAAAATGGAGCCTCAATAATTGGACTAAATAAATATACAAACAAGATGAAAATAGGAAAAGAGTTGAGACAAGGAGGTACAATATTACTCAAACTGATTACTGTTGAAAGCATATTTTGGAAAATGATGGAAATGAGAATGAATATCGACGGACAATTTTTGAATCACCTGATATTCACCGACGACGTTTCTGCTATGACGACCGAAACACTGGGATAATTGCAAAATACGTTGATCTATTTAATGCGGAAAGTACAACGGTAGGGTTAAAGATGAACAGTAAAAATACAAAAGTAAAGCTCAACGATAAAGATAAAAAGCATTAACCCGAGGACGATGATTCAGATTAGTTCGACAAATTTGTTTATCTAGGTCCGCAAATAGAATCAGAGAAATATAAATATAATATATATAATATATAAATATAATATATATAATATATAAATATAATATATATAAATAAATATAATATATATAAATAAATATAATATATATAAATAAATATAATATATATAAATAAATATAATATATAAATAAATATAATATATATATATATATAAATATATATATATATATAAATATATATATATATATAAATATATATATATATATATAACGAATGCGTTATATCTTTTTAAAACTATTTGAAATGACCATCCTTCGTAACATGGAGAATGAATAAGATGAGAGTCGGATATAAAGCTGTTATTCGGGTCTCCGTCTTTCTGCCTGACTATTTAGCTCAATGGTTTAGAACGTCGCTATTTTGAAGTGACTAATGAATCGGTCTTGGATTCGATTCTTGCCGTAGCTTCATTTTTTATCAATTGTTTATCTTACGTATGCTGTCTAGGCCGAGTGATATATTCTCCATGTAACAAGGGTTGTTTCAAATTATATAACGCGTTCATGAATATACTATCGGATTATATATATATATATATATATATATATATATATATATATATATATATATATATATGTGTGTGTGTGTGTGTTTAGAGGGAGAGAAAGTGAGAGATTGATAGATATGAACAGACTACGATTGTTAGTAGAATATCGTAAAATACATGTGCATGTCTGAAGTGAAATTAAAATATGTAGACGCTATCAGATTGGTAGATAATGAGAGAGAAAAAAATCCTAAATTTATCTTTGTATATACGAACCACTTGCTTGTGCCGTGTTTGGAATAATGTAAGTTCTGATACAATGAGAACACTGGCATTTGGTTCGTGTCTTCCGTGACATTTCCGCTAATACTTTCCTAACGTACAGTGGACATCTGTTGCATTTAGCTGGCTATGCACTACATTCGCTTTCATAATAACAACGAACTCCTCATACAAAATCTCAGCTCAATCCAATACAAACCAAAGTGAAAAGGTAAGGTTGTTTCACTTAGTAAGATCAGTAATTAGTTGAAAAAGTAATGGAAAAAGTTTGTACAAAATTCGTGATTTATTTCCATTAATATTCGGACCATCCTCATCTTTGTTGTTTTTCATACAACGTTTCGGCCGTTGCACTCTACGGCCTTCGTCAGGTAACATCTGGGAGAGTAACGAACTGAACCCTTTATTTATCCGGCGGGGGTATATCGACCGTACTCCCCTCTTTTAGCGTTAGTAGTATTGTTATACTGTCTCACACTAGGGTCGAACCTAGTACCATCAGATTACTTAACAGTAATTTGTCTGATGCTGTAACCACTGCGCTATGTGTCCATGTGGGGCTAATTTTTTGGAGCCTTAAACCTCTGGTGACGGATTTTTTTTTTTTTTTTTTTTTCAGAGTGCAACGGCCGAAACGTTGTATGAAAAATAACAAAGATGAGGATGGTCCGAATATCAATGGAAATAATACCTCATCTCAAAAATTCCGAGGTATACTAAAATTCGTGATGTAACTGTTAATACAATTAAATTATTAACACCTGGACTTTTCTCCAGTCAAATACGATCGCATTCAACGTATTCAACGTATGTGACAAGTTATGTTTCGTTATTGTTTTTTGTTGGTTTTTTGGGGGTTTTTTTTTCTCAGTGAGATTAATATCCCAAAATTCTAATGAAATCTACTATTAGTTGAAAAAATAATCACAGTGGTGACTGGTTTGAAACTTTTTAGCAGTGACTGTCTCCTTAAAATGTAATGAAGCTTCAGAGAAAATGTAAGATTTAGTTTTTGTTGTTTCAAATGCCTTTAATGAATGATTTAAAACAAAATCTGATGTGTAATAAAACATGATCTATCTGACAAAGGTAAAAAAAAGATTAACCATGTGGAAATACGAATTCATTATTGTTTATTCGAATTTATGGTGATAATTTCGACGTGACAGGGCTTCATCAAATCAAAGATGAGTAGAAGATGGCACTAACCCGGGAAAACAGAGGATAGGGAAGAGTGATTCTAATCTACAAGGAGATGTGGAAAAGACCGAGTTGGTATATATCAAGGTTAATGTGAGAAGAAAAAAAAAGAGAGGAAGTTAGGAACATTTCTGAACGTTGATGGTACTATGTAGTCCATATTCATGTGTTTCTTTCTGCTTCAAGTGTATAAAGGTAATTTTGATAGTGGTAGACCATAAATTATAGACGGTGAGCAAAGTAGATAATACCAACAGATATATCAGTCTTACCTATTTTTGTATGTTATTATACTTAATGTAAACACATGCCATAGATATTGAATTATTTCAACAAAATTATCGACTTTAATTGCAGAAATATTAAAATGCAAAAGTAACGATGATATCTCGTATCAACACCCGGGGGGGATTTCAACAGATCCAACAAATAATGGTCTTCACAGTAAAACTAATATTATATACAACAAATATGTCTGAGATAAAGAACGCACGACTGAAATCGAAAATGCAGAGCTGTAAAGAGTGAACCACTACATCTACCTAGGACAGTGGATCTCCATGGGATCCCTAAAAGAAGGAGAAATCAAATGAAGTATCCCTCTAGGTTGGTAAGTTCTGGTAGAGCAAGCTTCAAAAGCCAGAAAATCCTATTAGACCTAAAAAGAAGAGTATGCAAACAATGCAGCCTCCCAATAGTCACCTGAGGGGCTGAATGTGGAAACTAACCAAAGATTAATAAAGAACCATGCAACATGCTCAACATTACATGGAAAAATCACAAGTCAGTACAAGTATTTAGGAAAAGTCAGGGATATCATAGAATCCATTAGAAAGCTCAAATGGCAATGGGACGTCAGACAATCACATGATATCACGACTCATAACATGGATCCCTAGAGATCATATTCGAAACTGTGGCCAGCAAAAAATAAGATGACATTTCGAACTGAAAAAATTCAGAAAGTATTGGCTCAGCGACGCTCACAATAGAGAGGTCTGGTGAACCTTGGGGTCTAAAGGTCTCTGTCTAACGACGGACTCTAAAAGGCTGCTGCTGATGATAATGATAATCCAATGAGTGGAATAGACCAAATGTTGATTTAGTGAATACTGTTAACCCAAACAATAGAATTCTAAATCAATGTGCATTGAATTTGGAGATTATGTAAAAATGAATCGCTATTGTCAAAATACCCAGTTCTAAAAAGTACCCCATGAATAGATAGTATCAATATCATGCTATAAGATTACTTTGATGTTTTCTGTCGTAATAAGGTTTATATCTTTAATTCTATTTCATTTTGAAATATCCTCCATTTTAAATTGATTTCGGAATAGATTTCCTTCATTTTCATTTTTGCAACTGGTAACCCCCTAGCCAGTCGTATCGATTATTGTCATTTTTACACGTGATAATATCAACAATGCAGTCAGATGACTTGTTATCATCGCTGTTGCTGTGACTGTCTCCCCTATAATCATTAATCTGCATCGATGCATTCATCTGATTCTAAAGGTTAAAATGTTATTGCGAAGTTCTGGAGTGTATGTTTTATATTTCCAAGTGGAATATTTGCAAAGACCCGGATGTCCACGTCGGACCATACTCGTTGAAACGGACTCATCCAACATCCTTTCCCTGTTGACCGAGTCATGTTTTGAAAATGTCCGCAGGTTATCGACGCCATTGAATTCTTTTTGTTAATGTAACATGTCCATGACTGAATTTCCAACCTTTCCTTTTTTTATTTTGATATAATATCTACAGAATACTTGTAAAATAATCGATGTGTTCACTGCTATCCCTTCTTTAAACCAGACCTTACTTATTTTTTACTAGTAACTAATACCCCGAAAAGTGAGGATATAACGCCGCCTTTCTCACACGATGTATGTAAACACTTACTTTTCACTATTACGAAATTAAGAGCTAGTATATAATAACTATTTGCAAAAATTTCATCTGTACTCAGATACTCAATCGTTTGACAAAAACATTAAAACTATAAAGTAGACATAGAGAACATATCTCCACCAACCCCATTGTCGTTGAAATACGTGGGATACAAGATAAGCAGCAGTGTAAAACACCACTGCAAATTGCTCAAAAGTTAGGTAATTTTTTCCTCAGCCCATGGTCCACCATCTGATAATGTCAAATTGGAATTCATTAATAGCTTTTGGAAATAGTTTTTAGTAAAACATAAAAGAATATCCAAATTGATTCAATAGAAAATGAGTTCCTTGATCCACCTCTAAATTTAATCGTTTTTCATAAGTCATAATTTCATATATATATTTAGAGCTGATCATGATTATTGGCACCTACTCAAGAGACTGACCCTCAAACTGAGAACGATTCAACGTGTTCATGAGAAAATCATGCTCAACATCATATGAAGAGATTACAAGCCTGCACAGTATATTAAGAGGGGAACAGAGTCCGAGACATTAGAAAACCCATTAGGGAACTCATATGGCAAGGGGCTGGACATGTTACGAGAATGGCAGACAATTGCTGGACATCAAGATGCACAACATGGATTGCCGGAGATCTCTTGCAGAATCAAGGCCGGCAGAATATGAGATTTGGAAACGAACTGGACAGGTTTAGAAAGTATTGGCTCAGCAACACCCACGATAGAGAGGCAAGACAAATCCTGGGGAAGGTCTATGTCAAACGACGGACGATAAAAAACTGACGACGACGACGATGATAATGAGCATCCCTTATTTGTTTTGTATAAACTGTAGTTTCAAAGGAAAAAATTGAGAATTCATTGATATGGAGCTGCTTCTGTGCTTCCGACAGAAATCTTGAATGTATCAAAAGTTCCCTCAGACCAAATGATTAACTAAGTTTTGTAAATAAACATTGGTTACCCGGCATAAGAAAACTTGGTCTGAAAATCATGGGTGATCCAGTATGATAAGACCATGAAGCACGCATGCAAAAGCATTCAAGAATGGTTGAAAAGGAAACTAATAAATCCCTAAACTGGCCAATAATGAGTGGTAAACTCTGTTCAATTTTTATGGAGAGAGCGGGAATATGCAGTCATGTTTTCAATGTGTACGATACACTGCAGGGATCCTGGAATCATTAAAGAGCTTGTACAAATTGCACAGGAAGTGTAGTAGAAACTACCAGCTATTAGGTACAAGAAGCTAAAAGATGGTCATAAAAGTTTTCAAAAGATTCATCATTACCAAACAGTGTGCAATTAAGCATAAAAGAAGGGTCCCGATATTAACGTACAGATAATATTTTCCATACTTTTTTCTTTGAAATTACTACACTTACATCGAGAAAGTTATTTTGTTAACTTACTTTGGACATATTATATATTTTGATGTTACAAATTTCGTAGATTTCCATTTATTTTTGAAGATATCGCACTAGTCATACAATTATCCTTCCCAACATTGTAAAGCTACAATCCAGGGGAGAGAAGATCCCGTATCCACCCAAAAATGTAATTACTTAACACATTGTCAATACTTTGGCAATATATCATTGAAATCCATAGAGAGATTTTGTGATATTGTGCAGAGAGGGGGGGTAGCTACGATATAGGGGGCAGAAGTTTGTTGATTCACTACAAAATACATTCACTTCTTTCATATCCGAATGCCCACCCACCTTCAGAGTTCCATTGAAACTTAAAGAGAACTTTCCGAAAATAGAGGAAAAGATAGAAAGACGACTGAGACTGACACAGGTGAATACATTTACTGTTTCCGATTTCGTTGGAAGCGGTGAAACAATGAATAGTGGGGGGGAAAAAACTAAATGAATTAACTACATCTTGGTGGGGCCAAGATTCCAAACATGTCTACAACGGAGACAGAGTTAAACCACTGAACAGCTGCAGCTAACAACCAAAAATTAAATATGCTTGCTATATATTCTCTCTAAAAACCAGAAAATTTCAAATTCATTGAAAACTGTGGCGGATATTGTGTAGAGTTGATATATAGCTAGGATGTTAGGGAAGAAAAATTGCTGGATCCAACCCGAAATTTATAGACCAACCTCTCATAAAATCTCATCGGAGAACTTTTGGAGATATTGTATGGTGTTGACAGTGCCGTTTGCATATGGACTGAATGAAGGTTTGAGCCTCTATTCCCCCCAAAAGATTACCATCAATTTTATTCTATTTGTAAGAATACGAGCCAGAGGTATATGATAATTTCTAATTAAATTAGGAAAATGTAAAAAAAAAAAAAAAAGAATTTTTCTTCATCTACTGAATAGCATTGTGCTATTTTTACAATAAAGAGCACAAAGAATACATTTTTGTATCGATATGATAAAAAAGAAAGGAAATAACACTAGTTACTGTAGTTACATGATTGTTCTTTTTAAAAAGATTTTCAAATATTTTCTGTCCTACAATCATTGTTATGCAACCCCCAGGAGAAGGTCCCTGACTCTTATTTTGAGAAGCATTGCTCAATTCCATGGTCGTCAATCCTATAATCCAGCCCTGAGCGTGGATGTGGCATAAAGATATAGTAGGAAAGCAAAACATCTCTTGATCTTATCAAAAAATAAATCATATTTTTTCCTGTAGCCCATCACTCAATCTTCCACAAATATGCATTGAAATTCTTTGAAAACTGCCGTGTGCATATTGTAGTGTGGATTTTTAATTATGATGTAGGAGAGGAAAAATCGTTAATTCGTGCAAAAATCCTATCAATCTATTGTTCACAATTTCGCACCCATTAAAAAAACTTTTGAATTCATTGAAATTCAATCAAAACTATTGAGATATTGTGTTTAGTAATGGAGGGACGAATTGACATGAGTGATTTCTTTTTCCCTTTTACGGAATTCGTTGTTTGAATACAAATCTGGCAGAGACAGAAAAAGAATAGCGAAAAATCGTTCTCCTGTCCGGACCAGGATACGAACCATCGTAATCACGGGCACCGCTCGGGATCCAACGGTCAGAGATAACAGACGCTGTAAAAATTATTTGCTTTATTTCGTTCCTAAGGACTTCAAATAGTGTAGAATTCATGTTGAATAGATGCGTAACAACGATACAGGCAGGACAAAATAAAAAATTGAATGATTTCATTCACAAGCCATTGCTCAACCTTCCACCAAATTTAATAGAAATTCGTTTAGGGCTCTGATATACTTTGTGGGCAAACAGAGAGATACGAGTGATGATATATATCTCTTCCAACTTCTAGTTATTGAGTAAGAAAGACGGGCTGAGTTGGGTCAAAACTAACTTTTTTGTATTCTATCGTTCAGCGGAAACATACTTGGAAAATCGTTAGAGATATACTGAAAATAAGGCATTTTTTGCTTACATGAATGTGAGAAAAAAAGTTGTTTGCAATATTCGGCAACCGTATTTTGCATTTGTATAAGTAAGGATTACTAATATTACTCGCATCAGAAAATTCCTTTGCTACAGAAAATCACCACCCTTGTCTATCTAATGTATTTTAGAATAATGGGCTGTCGGTGATTGCAAACCCGATAGTTATATCTCCATTAGTTTCCGAATTATTGAGCTTCAAAAAGCGTGACGAAGGGGTTGACCGGGTCGGATCGTTTTTTGTAAAACTGGATGAATCTTCAAACACATGTTATCGGATGGTAAAAATAGCATGCTTCCGTCTTTGATAGTTTGTAAGATGTGGTGCAGTTCCGTTACCAATACATCATATTAGTGTGATTTCGGTTGCAATAAAAAGTCTTTCTCAGAAAAAGCAGAAATCAAATTGCCCAAGGATTCTTTTCATTTCCTTCCTTCTATCAACCATTAACCTGATGCTATCCGAAAGTTCTAGGAATTATATATATATATATATATATATATATATATATATATATATATGCGCGCGTGCATGTGTGTGGGCTTGTGCAATCATGTGCATGTGTGTCTGTTAGCGCGTATGCGCACGTGTGTGCTAATTATAAAGATAATTTAGTCGGATTTTATTCAGCGAATTTAGCAGCTTTATTTTCACTAACTGAACCACATAACTGCACTTGTCAAACTTCTTCATTCACTTGGTCTGAGGCCGTTCAACTTACAACGGAGAAATATCGGGGCCGAGTAAAATAATTTCCAACTAAAATCTCTTTATAATTATCACATTCTGTTGGTTATAGACTGTCCTTCTACTGATGATAAATATACATATATGAATATATGTATACATACACACACACACATATATATATATATATATATATATATATATATATATATATATATGTGTGTGTGTATGAACAGATGCACACATATACACACACACACACACATATATATATATATATTAGTGTGTGTGTGTGAATATATACGTATTCAGATAAAAGATATGCAGACTGAAAATCATAAGCTTGATTTCATCAGGCATTGTCACTCTATAACTGTTGTTTCATGTGATTAATTGATAAACGTTGCTCTTTAACATGACTACTATCATTCTTGATACATTTTGAACCAATCCTCAAAAGATGAGATTTCTACATTTGATTGGCTCTCAATGATTAAAGGGAGATAACTTCCGGTGACGTGAGGCAGACATGCCAATACGTTGAAATTATCTGGATTTTCGATCATAAATTTTCGATCTATAAATGTTGTTCCGAGTTGATGGAATTGCCTAAATAACAAAATTTACTCATTTTTAGTAAAGAAAAAACAAGTTCGATTTCACTTGATTAGATATATTTTCGATCGTGAAAAAATAATTTTTATATTCTTTTTATGATTATATGAATGTATGATTCAGTTAAAACTACAAATTTATTATTTTTTTTATATAGATAAGTTGGAACTACGTATTATATATTTTTTTGTAAAAAATGAGAAAAATTTCGAATTGATCCATTTATTTGTTTCAAAAAAGGATCAAGCTACGTGCTTAATTTTTTTGTAAAATAATGTTAAAACTAAGAAAAAGAAATCTATTTTTTCGCAAAAAAATTGGAACAACGTACTTACTGATTTTTCTTTGAAAAATGTTAGAACGACGAAATCATTTTTGTGAAAATGTTAAAACCATGTTCATTCATTTTTTTTTTTTTTTGCAAGGAAAATTTCAACTTTACATTCATTTTTTTTTTTTCTGTGAAAAAAAAAAATCAGTTTTGTAAAAAAAATAAAACCACGTACCTACTTATTTTCTGTAAAAGAAGTTGAAAACACTGATTCAGTCACTTTTGTGAAAAAAAAAGGCTGAACTACGTCTTAATGTTTTTGTAAAAAGAAAGTTGAAACTGCGTATTGATTTATTTTTGTAAGAAAAATTAAAACTATGTATTAAATTTCTTCATGAAAAAGTTGTAAGTACGTTTCATTCATTTTTTTTTTTTGGTAAAAATGTTAATACTGTATTTAGTTGAGTTATTTGAGATTTTATTTTTTGTAAAAAAAGTTAAAACAACGTATTTTTTGTAGAAACGTATTTTTAACATCTAAAAAAAAGTTGAACCTACGTATTTTTCCAGTAAAAAAATATCTAGACTAAGTATTTATTCATTTGTCTGTTGAAAGGGTAAAACTACGTATTCATCTGGTTTTAGGAAAATGTTAAATCTATGTTTTTATTGATTTATTTGCAAGAAAAAGTAAGATAAGATTTTTTTTTCGATACGTATTCATTTATATTTTCTTTGTAAAAAAATTGAAACTACGATTTAATTTATTTTTTGGTACGGAGAAGTTAAAACTACCTGTCCATTCATTTTTTGCAAAAAAATAGAATAAAATAAAACTAGGTCTTATGTTTTTCTTTGCTGGTTCGCTTTTTTTTTTTTTTTTTTTTTTTGTAAAAATAAAGTCTAAACTACGCATTTATCCATTTTTTGATTTAAAAAAAAAAATGTTAATACCGCGTAATTATTTATTTTTTGTAAAAAAAAAAGTCCAAACTACGAATTTATCCTTTTTTGTGAAGGGAGTTAAAATACGTATTTATTAATTTTTTGGAAGAAAAAAAAACTGATATTCATTAAATTTTTCGTTGGAAAAAGTTAAAACATTTTTATAATGTTAAAACTACGCATTTATTTATTTTTGAATAGGTAAGTTCAAACTTCGTATTTTTTGTTTTTTGCGAAAATGTTGAAACCATTTATAGACACAGAAAGTGATAGGGAGAGAGAGAAAGAAAGAAATTTAAATCTGTATTCTCACAATGAATCATGTGTGAACATCGCACATAAAATTTTCAATCTATTCATAGATTTAGTCCAAAATCTATTTCGCGAAATCATCTGAAGTAATGGCGAAGAGAATGTACCTGTTGAGGGGAGGTAACTCTTTACTCAAGATTTCTTATTTCATGTTCAACTCGGTGTTCTCCCTCTATTTGAATGGTTGCGAATGCAATAGAACACTTAGAAATCTCTCATTTTTATGTATATATATGTATATATCATCATCAACATTATGGGTCTGTTTTTGGATATAGACCCACTAAAAAAATTCACCAGAACTCTCTATCATGGGCGTTGCAGAACCATCACTTTTTAAAAACTTTTCTAGTTGTCACGTCATCCTTTTTTCTGCCTGCTACAATCTCTCGGAATCTACGTTGTGAGTCGTGATGTCAATTGATTGTCTGTCATTCTTGCTACATGACCAACCAATTGCCATTTGAGTTTTCTAATGGATTCTATGATGTCTCTGACTCATGTTTCCCTTATTTTTTGCTGTTTTAGTGAAAACTGTCAAAAATGACGATCTTATTTATGTATGGATCGGCACTGAGGAGCCTAAAGGTATTTTATTCAGTCATTTATTTCTGATTATTCAAGTTATATATGTCCTAATTTTACGTTTTTCTTTGAAGCCTCCATTCAACTCAAGCTATGATAAGAAATAAAGTCTCAAGTTTAACGTATAACATGCAAGCATGATTATATATATATATATATATATATATATATATATATGCAATGCTCCTCCAACATGGAATAGAGCACTCTGGTGGATGGGAAATTTATGCTTAAATAAGTGTATGTCGCTTAAATTCAACCTTACTGACCGTCCAGTTCTGTGGCGCAGAAGGGAGGATACCAGCCCCCGGGTCTGAAGCTACGGTTTCGGTCCTGCCTCGTGGTACTGAATGGGATAATGTATAGTCTATAACCACATTGAGTAGTTGTAATACAACGAAACAGCTGTCTGTGGATGACATATATATATATATATATATATTGTTAGTCCACAAAAGCCTTTCCCAGTTCCTTTCTTGACGAGCATGACTTCGCCAACCCTACTATATCTTACTGGCAATTTTCTCTATCACGTCTTCCCATCTTAGATCTGGTCTTTTCCTACTGCGCTTACTGCCCCTCGGGCCCCAATCAGTTAGCCTTTTGCTCTGTCCAAGAAATACACACTACCAATGCATAATACCATCAATGGCATGCTCGAGCGAAACCTTGACGCTTACAGAATCCCTTGAAAATAGGATTGCTCAATGGATAATAGAGGGTTCCATGTTAAGAATAACTTGAAGCGACAAAAAAGGTTCAACGTTGATCCAAGAGAAAGGATAGACTTCTTTGGTCTCTACGTGTTAATGGATAAGTATGTGGAGATGCTTGTCCATAATTATTGTGAGGCTTAACCATTTTCCTACGAGGAATTGTCAACTAAAATCGTGTCCTAATCTGCCAACGTAAATTTCTGCAATTTTTAAGTTGGTTTGGCTTGCTGGCTGGCTATGTATATATCATGCGTACAGGCCTCACCGAATAAAGTACAAAATGTACACATTTACTCTTTATCATGTCCGAAAAAAGAAAAGTTTTCTTTTCTGTATTTTTTTTTTTTCTAAATTTGTTCCTGAATAGTTTTCAAGTGGGAGTTTAGTTTACAATTAAAGTTCATGCTAATTTGATCTCTTACTTTATGCATAAATAATGAGGATAATTACAGGAGAAATTTTTGTGAAAGCTAGACTACGGTAAGATTAACTTATAACTTTCCATTATATTAATTGGAGTTGTCTCCCATAGATTGTGAGTTTTTTAAAGTTTTCGTGCAAATATAGTACATAAGGAATGTACGAAATGTACTGTGTTTCATGAATTTTTCCAGGCTACCACCCCCTTCTAGATCTCACATCTCATGTGCCCCTCCCCCATGAAGTCGATCAAAATGATACTGTAATGATAAAATAAAGTTACTTCAAAACTTTCCCTGAATTTAAGTATTGTATAACCAAAATATCTATCCAACAGTACTTGATCAAACAATATAAAATAGGCCTGGTTCGATGGAAACTCAGGTTGCCAACGTTTTTTGACAGTTTGCCTGGCTAAGGACAATCAATTGAAAACATTCACAGAAGGGGTGATCAATGAATAAGTTACTTGTATTGCCTATTGCTTGGACAGTGATCACTTGAAATTCTGAATTTTGAAAAAAGAATTAGACACAACCAAAAGATCAATTTGACTTGAACTTACGATGAAAATCACCCCCCCACACACACACACACCAAAAATAACTATTGGGTGTGGTTGAAAAAAACCACTTATTACCTTCCAAAACACTTCTCCCGCTATCAAAAATAATTAAAAACAGATGGGACATCTTAACATTAAAACCTGATTACAGAGAAATCTTTAAGGGGTTAGGCATCATTTCTTTCTATTGGTCCCACAACATTAATGACACAATCAGCTGTAATACCATAATAAATTATAAAGTTTCTTGTAAAATAAATAAACCCCAAACTTTCAAATTCTACGAATCACGCAACAGCAAATGCCTATGTTTTAATCAGTTCGAACTCAGTCACCCTTTCACCAGTTCTACCATCAAAAATACCTTCAGTATTTACCACAGCTCTAACTGCAGAACGAGCAACATTATCAAATGCGCACAATGCAAAATATAGCACGTAGGGTAATCTGAATGGCATTTCAACATCAGACTCAATAATTACAGACATAGTTAGATTCACCAATTATAACAATTTACTCCCAATAGAATCGCACTTTCGCCTACCAAATTATAATTTTCACAGTAATGCTTAATTCACTATTATCGAGAGGATTGAGAAGATTACAACTCACACGGACACAGAACCATGAAAATAAGTCGATATTACTTCTACCAACTTTTCCCTCTAATGGATTAATAAATTAAATTGAGCAACCTGACACCTAACTCCAGCCCATGATATTATCACCATCAACATAGAATGCCCTAACTGCTCACTAGCCTCAACTAACTCACTCCCATAAGTCAGAAGACTACGATATGCAACAAAAACCATAAAGGGTTTTTCAATATGACTCCGCAGAAATCTCACTCACCTCAGACCCAGGAAATGGGAAATTATAATCACATTGAAAGAATAGATCAAATAAACAAATAAACAAAACTGAATGAATGAAAAAAAATTAAAAGGTATGATTGAGGCTGACTGCTTCCACTATTATGTAAGAATCTTCAATCACTGGTACATTTCTAAATAATATAACTAATCACTATATTTTGAAGGGTGTTTCAAAAGCAGGATTCCTAATCATCAATCCATCCAAGACTAGATCCCCTTATTCTATCACAAATTTTCTCTCCCACCCGTAACGTTCCCATGGCAACCTGTCTCTTGGAGACCTGAACCCTAGGTAACACCCACTCACACAAGCCAGTAACTAATTCCTACAACTACCACTAATTCAATTCCCTGGCCCAAAGCAGCTGAGTGGGGTTGAAATAAAATGCATGATTTTATACAACCATCATCTTCTCTACCAACTCTGATCATGTCAGACCTTTTGGAATAACTATATGTAAGATAACATTTTTTATATATATACATATACATACACATACATATATGTATATACACACACACACACACATATATATATATATATATGTGTGTGTTATCATCCACAGGCAGCTGTTTCGATATATTACATCTCTTCGGTGTGGCTGTAGACTTTCCATTATCCAATCCAGTACTGCAAGGTAGAATTGAAACCTTCACTTCAGACCCGCAGGCAGATATCCTACGGAACTGGACAGTCAGTAAGGCTAAATTTGAGTGATATATATTGTTTTTACAGACAAACACACACACACATATATATATATATAATATATATATACATATATATGTATGTGTGTATATATATACGTTTACTTGTACGAGAACAATAATCAAATCAAGATAATTCTTGTCTGTAATGTTTGATAAAAGATGTGATGAAGATTCACAGCAAAAGTATCGGCGAACACGTACATACACTCACTCATATATATATATATATATATATATACACACACACACAACATTAAAAGTACTGCCTCTATGCATTTTGAAATATGAACTGCAAATGTAATTACACTAGCGTATCTCGTTCAAAACATATATATATATATATATCACAATTATTAATATCCTTGAAGAGCTAATTTTATATTCCCCATTCATGATGTAATTAGGGAATCCATTAATAATGCATATTTGTTTAATGTTTCCAATTTTGTGTAAAATGGCCTCTCGGAAAGACGAAATTAGTTTGGCCCTGTTAATCAAATCTTTGTGACACTAATTACACATACATATGTGTGTGCGAGTTAGACATTATAGCCATGCTGTCAGTCTGAACATAAATATTATAACAGTTATCATAGAAGGGGATTTTTGTGTTGAAAGCTTCGGGATTTTTACTGATATTCGGTTTGATATTTAGAGTAGTGTTAATGTTTATGTATGTATTACAGTAGTATTTCTGTAATCTTTTTTGAAGAGTCATGAACGAAAAATTATGGTATCTATTGAAGCATCAGTCTTTTAACATCTGTCATTGGACAGAAAAGGTGAATCTTACGGAAAGACTATTATGGGCGTCGCTTAGTCAGTACTTAATTTATGTTTATTTTAAGGTATATATTGTCGGCCCCGGGGTCCAGGTTGTCGTGATGTCCAGATATTGACATTCTTGCAACATGATTAGCCAGTTGCCATTGGATTTTTCTAATGGATTTTATGATGTCCCTGACTCCTGTTTTTTCCCCGATTTATTGTGCTGTCTTGTGATCAATCCGTGTTATGTTGAAGATGTTTTTGTTTTTTTCCATGAGTATGTTGCGTGATTGTGAGTTCGAGGGTAAATCTTTTGGTTAGGTTCTATGATTCAGCTCCTGAGGTGACAATTAGGAGCATCTATTAGTTAGTATTCCCTTTTTTTATGACATGCGGGATTTTGTTCTTGACGGCTGGATTTGCTCAACTGGAAGCTTACCATCTTATAGTGCTTATCCGCTTGATTTTTCCCTTTGAGGCTTTGCAGTCCTTTTTAGTAACAGTTGTTTAGTTTAACTAGGTCTGAGTTTACGATCTTTATCCTGGTATGTTTTGTCCTCAAAATATTTGTTGTACATGATAGTGTTTCTCTGAGTTTTTGATACGAGGTATTATTATATCTATTATTGTTCGGGCACATGACGTAGTGGTTAGAGAATCGGACAGAATTACTGCAAGTAATATAATGGTTCTAGGTTCAATCCCAGTGTGAGATAATAAATCGAAAATACATCTACTGCTTAGATGGGAGTGCGGTCTATATACCCCGTCGGTTAAATAAAGGGTTCGGTTCGTTATTTCCCCCCTCACACCTACCAAATGATACCTGATGAAGGCCGTATAGTACAACGGCCGAAACGTTATATGAAAAACTACTAAGATGTTGTACATGATATGTGTTTCACTGGGGTTAATGAGAAGATAACGTTATTAATATGCTATTTTCAGGAAGCTTTTACAATATTTTTGTAGATGTTTCTTAAAGTTAGCTCATTGTGAGAACCGAACTATCGACGGTAGAAATGGTCTGCGAAGCTCGATTGCTATCTGCAAACCCAGAACAAGACGTCATAATTTGGAATCCTCTACCACAGAGAGGCATTCATTTGATACTTGCTGTGCTTTGTATTCCAACAAACACAGCTAAGACCATTCACAGAAAAAGTTTCTCTCTAAAACCCTTTGAACACTGACCTGATCACATAATCATAGAAAGGGCATCCCCACACTGACACACAGGAACACAGACACTCAACATTTAAAGTACCGCCATTATGCATCCGGAAATATGAACTACAAATGTAATTACGTTATCGTATCTTGTTCAATTACTTTTTCCACCATTAAGCAAAGAGTGGGACATGGATGTACAAAAATAGACAGCCGTTTGTGTCCGTGAATTTGGCTTCCATGTTCCTTTTTCCTCAACTTTAGATATAGGGTACTGCTATAGTTACTGAGCCAACTAAAGAAAAATGAGAATATTTCAGAAACTTTTCAAAGACTTCCCTGATATTAAAAGATAATGTTCAATTCTTGACCGAGGCTCCATTCAATATTTTTTTGTGGAAATCATTTTCCAGCTTTTGATTTTTTTTTTCCCCAAATGTTTCTAAACGATGTTCCAGAGTTATGATTTACAAAAACTTATCTTAGTCTGGGCCAAAATCCTTTTGGATGTACCAGTTCTCGAATTCACGCGACGTTTAGCATGGTCAGTACCTAGATGAGTGACTGTCTGGGAATACCACAGGCTCGATGCAATAACAAGATTGTTTTGAAGCCGTGTCAGCCAATGCTCTGCCGCCGATTAACTGTTCCTGGGAGACATATTCGTATCGAGTGACTGGTCTTCATCATTATCATCATTTGCACAAGGCCAAAAGCACGGGTATCATCAGTAATGATAAGGGGGTCCAAGCATACTCAGCGTACAAGGGTTGACTGATTGGCCGCCCAAGCAATAAACACCTCTGAGAATTCACTAATGTTGTGCAGAGGGTGGCCCTATAGGACTTTTGCATCGACCGAACACATGTGTGATCCAGGTATCAAGTACCATTTAGGGTGATTTTCGTTCAGGCTGGATTCATTTTTCACGCCATCAACTTTATTTTAGTTCTTATTACATTTTAATAGCTCATGTGGCTGTGGATATATGAAGAATTTAGTCTCATGTACTTGGGGAAATTTGCTAACCGGAGTCATGGGGAGGCTGACGTAAAAAGTTTACTAATATACATTATTTCTAGTGATGCAGTCTTTGTAAAAATAATAAAAATAAAAAAAAGGAAAAGAAAAGCCCATTAAAACATGTCTTGATTTATTCAACATCTATTATCCCCAATGGAGATGGTGAAGTAAAATTTTTATGAAGCCATCTTTGCTAAAATCTAAAAATCACTACGAATGGTCACTGGCTATTTTCCGCTCTAGAGCGAAACTGACCCATGCAACTAAATACCTGATTCGGAGTTCGGGGTCACATATGTTTCCAAGAAACCAGCATTCTCTAAAAGCCTCCCGGATTGAAACAATCTTGACGAAAGAGCCTCTGCTTTTTCTTTGGTGAGGTTTTGGGCTTGTGTTGGATTGGTCTGCAATCTCGTAAGAGGATTTTGTTGTTATTATGGCAGCAAATGCGTTTCATAGATTGCACCAGCTGTCTGCTGCGAGTTAGAAAAAATATTAGTGGAAGTGTCATTGCAGACATTAACCACATGTCAGTGTTTGGATTGCAACGAGACTTACTTCGCTCAGGGCACAGCATCAATGTATATTTTTGCTTTTCCTTTCGATGCAATTTGATCTGACGGTGTCCATACATCTTCCTTCCAATATAAATAGACACGTACTATATCTTTATATTCAGTTCTTTCATATATATATATATATATATATATATATATATATATATATATAGTCTAGAAAGATTTAGTTGTAAACTAAATATATGATAAAAAAAGCTTTTCAAAAATCTATGTCACTCCAGTCACTCTTTTCCCCAATATCTGTTAACGTAATCGATGTAACTTTTATTTGGGTTTTTTTTTCAGCTTCATACAGAATTCGATATTAATGGTACTATATATGAATCTTTGTTGTTGGGATCATCGGTTGTTGTTATGTAGCAGTTTCGGGAACTTAAAAACAAAACAGTTATATTAACATGGCTCTCGAGCAATGTTGATCAACTTCCATTTCAGCTTTTATTCTGATACACAGCTTATTTCATATTACGGGGAGTTAATTACTTTATACAAGGTATTCTAATTTATTGTGTATGAATCTTATTTTATACTGCATATTTGATTTTTGGAACAGGGCTTACGTGCCTAATCCCCAAAACGCATTTGACGATGCGGGATCAGTAAAGGACACTGCATTATAATGATTTTATATATATATATAAGAGGAGACCTCAACAACTACAGACCTATAAGCCTACTAAACTGCATATACAAACTTTTCACAAAAATCATCTCCAACTAAGTCACAAAAAATACTAGATGGAAAACCAACCACGGGAATAAACTGGCTTCAGAGTACGCTACTCAACCTGCATTCGATAAATCAACTCAAAGAAAAGCAGCAGAAAACAAGCCACCGCTCTCTGTAGAATTTATCGACTTTAAAAAGGCCTTGGACTCAGTGAAAACCCCTGGTAATACCAGTTTACTCAAAGTCTTCTCAGCCTGCCTTGAGATGAACTTCAGAAGCCTAGACTGGGAGAACAAAGGAATCAAAATAGACTGCAAATATCTGATCAACCCCAGATTTCCATAAAGCATTGCTATTTTTGCGGAGAATCTACTCGACCTGCAACTAATGCTAGGTTAACTAAATGAAGAAAACAAGGGAGACGGCCCACACATGAATTTCAGCAGGAAAAATATCATGGGAAATAATCACGTTGGAAATAAGAACACGGATATCAAAATCGAATACGCCAAACTGGATAAAGTAGACCATTACATCTACCCAGGACAACAAATCTCCTGGAGACCCTAAAAAGGAAGAAAAAGAAGCACCCTAGGATGGCTTTCAAAAACAAGATCCCACTATACCTAAAAAAGAGGGGTATACAACCTACGCATCCTCCTTATAGTCACCTGTGGAGCTGAAACATGGAACCTCAACAAGAGACAGAACCGCAAACTGAGAAGCATGCAACGTACACATGAAAGAAATATGCTCAACCTTACATGGAGAGACCACAACAAAGCACAATATATCATGGAGGAAACAGTCCGAGATATCATAGAATCCATTAAAAAACTTTAATGGCAATGGGCAGAACATTTTGAAAGGATGACAGACAGCCGATAGACATCATGACTCACGACAGGGATCCCCAGAGATCACATGCACAACCGAGGCCGGCAGAGAACTAGATGGAGAGACAAACTAGACAAAATTAGAAAGTTCTATGTCTAACGAAAGACGTTAAAAGACCGATGATGATGACAAGCGAGTAAATGAATATACGTAACTTGTTTCTTGCTTCACTTCTTTTAAGTGTTCACTCATCTGAAAATTAAATCTATTATGTCGGTGTCAATCTAAGATAGCATGAAAACCAAGTCATGATATCATATTTTAGTATACTAGTTACATCAAAAACGTTTTCGAGATTATTTCAACCAACATATACGACAAAAGAATTTGAAAAATCTTTTCCACTAACCTTAGACTTAATTTTTCTACGTCGTACACCCTCTCAGTTCAATTAATGTTTTAATTTCTAAATCATAATAGAAATTAGTTCTATTTATTCATTTGAGACGAAACCAAATACCATTCTAGCCGTAGACTATTCCAATAATACGTTTACACATCTGTTACTTGGAATTCCCGGTTCAATCTCCCATCCCGCCAAAATACCTATAAATGTTTCCTTTTTTCAATGATCTTTTACACAGGCAAATCCATCTCTTTTAGTCACCAAATTCCCCTAAGATGTATAAGTATTATTAGTATACTCTTGCATATTCCTATATGAAATGACGGCGTTATTCATGAATGGATCGGTACTGTTGAGCTCAAATTCATTTCATTAGATGATTTATTCTCAATAAATTAGATATTCTGATTATAGCTTTTTTTATAGTCTCAACTTAACTTTAACTGTTTTGAAAGGTGATTGGACTTGAAGCATCATGGCAAAATATCATTTGAGAAAAGTTACCACTGACATTGTGCTGTATAAATAAGAAGTCATCGGGAGAAAATTATTTCATTGGAGATATAACTTATTTCATTATATTTAATTTGAATATCATTTTATCAAAAAATTGCGAAAAAATGTGTCCAAAACTATGCAACGTGCACAAGAGAGAACCATGCTTAATATCAAATTAAGAGATCACCCGACAGCACAGTATATCAGGAGAAAGACAAGTGTCAGGATATCACAGAATCCATAAGAAAATTTGAATGGAAATAGGCTGGTCATTCTGCAAAAATGTCGGACATCACAGCTCACAACATGGATCCTCAGAGATCATATGTGAAATTTTGACGTCAGAGAACACTTGCTCTGTGACGCCCACAAAGGGGAGGCCTTGCGAGTCTCGGTCAAGATCTATGTCCAACTACGGAGGCTTAGTCGGATTTTGATCTTGGCTCGTCAATCCTATTCTCTATGCCGTTATCAGATCGGCCACGCACACCTCTCATGATTAAATTTAGCAGAGAACCAGCCAGGAACAATAGTCCAGAAAACGAGATTCATTCGTCTTAGATATTGTTTTACCTACAATAGTTATATTCACCTGACAAGTGATCTCTTGTTTGTGATTATAAACCCGAAGCAAAAAGAGAAAGAGCTGTTATTTTTACCTCGCGTTGGTGCGTGGGGAGGGGGGGCTCTACAACGATTAGCATTTCCAAGTTTTTATTTATTTTCCCTGTATGCCTCAAGACCTGATAGTTGCTATTATTGTACTCACTCAGCTTTCTCACCAATCGTATTGAGTAAGGGTTAAATGCCACCTTCATGATCTCCTAATAACGTTAGACGAACTGAATGAAGAAAAAATAATTAAGTCGAACAAACGTACAACAAATATATTGAAGACAAGGACACAAGTTCAACCTTCAAGAATAAGAAAATCCCACTTGTTCTAAAAAGAAATGTCTACAACCAATAATTCTCCCATAGTCACCAATGGGGCTGAAACATGGTACCGGAATAGAAAATAAACCTTCAATCTGAGAACCGTGCAACGTTAACAAGAGAGAATCATGCTCAACATAACATTGAGAGATCACAAGACAGCACAATATATTAATGGAAAACAGAGGCTTGAGATATAATAGAATACATTAGATAACTTGAATAGCAATCGGTTGGTCATGTTCCGGAAATGGTAGACAACACGACTCACAACGTAGATCCCCTGATATTATATGCGAAACTGTGGCTGAAAAAATGTAAGATGGCGTGACGAGCTAGAGGAGTTCAGGAAGTGCTGGCTTCGTGACACCAATAACAGAGAGGCGTGGCGAATCTTGTCGAAGGTCTCTGTCCAACCACCAACGCAAATAGCGTGATGATGATTCTCCTTCTCAATACTGCTACCCCTTTTTATTCTGAACATTTACTGGAGCTGCAAAGAATGACGGCATATATGAAATATATAGATATACACACTGAATTCTATAAATGTGCATGATAGATATTTACATTGAAATATGTTTGGAGAATAGCGCTCAGTCGACCACACATGAACTCCTATTATTTCTATTAGAGTTTTCATTTCATTTGTAATTTCTTCCGTTCTTCAAATACGTCATCAGAAGATAAAATTCGATTACTACGTCAGTTGCGCTCTTCGGCATGATAGAATACAAACACACATTGCTAAGTATTGTATTTGTCCATGATTTCAATAAAACCACCATTTTGATGGTTTCGATATTTTCTTGGTTTTTGTAGTTCTTCTTATTTCCTAACCAGGATATTCCTAAGATGTTTGAAGCTCCACAATAATGATTTGACTTCTCTATTTAACGATCTCCTCTGTTCCCCAGTAGCGCTTTGATATTTTCTCAGCTTTTCATACTAATTCACCTCGTACTCTGTTGTCGCATTGTATACAGACATCAAATTTTGACAAAACCATAATAAATTGGTAATCTCCCAGTATACGTGCATGAGATGAAGGAAACGGCTCTTTTTAAAATTAGTGACTATCTCCACATCAAAAGAGAATATCTTGTAATGTCTGAGAATAAATCTAATTGTTAAATTGTTTACAAATGTGCTCCGTTTTTTTAAATTGAGTGGGCGAATAAGTAAAATGTTAAATGTTTATATAGACTTTTTTCCATTCATCTTATACGTCCTCCATTTTTAACATTGACAGATGCTTTGTTTCTAACATTGAGTACGTATGGGACTGAACTTGATTTTATATTCATTTTATTTGTTAAAAAAGGGGAGATTACCAACAAATAAATTCTCCAGTTCGAATTTTATAAAGGCCAGTTGAATTTCACGATATAAGCAGTATAGGGCAAATCATTTTTCATATCCTATACCTGTGACATAGAGATCTACTGTATAACTCAATATTGACTGACATTGGAGGATTTTAACGAGTTTACGCTGTCGTAGAGTCTTAATTAGATGTCAGAATGTGCATGTAGCTAATGAAGATAAACGACCATTTTATTATCTTCTTTCATAAAAGAACGTCGTATTGGATCCGGAGACTAATGATTCAAAAATCAATTATTTTCAACAATAAATATCTATTTTCCAGCATAATCTCCCTCCTTGTCAATGCAGTCAATTCAGCACTGAATAATAATCAAATAGATAAAACATTGTACGTTGAAATTTGAAGATGAATATTCAGCTAACAACTACGCACCTATTGATTCAACATTATATATATATACATATATATATATATATATATATATATATATATATATATATATATATATATATATATACATATATATATGTATATATATGTATGTAAATATATATATAAATATATATATATAGATTGGTATATATATATATATATATATATAAATATATGTGTGTGTGTGTATATATATATATATATATATATATATATGTGTGTGTGAGTGTGTGTGTGTTGAACAGTACTGATGCTAAGAAAAAATGTACAACAAATTACGCCAAGAAGCAACACTATCACCAGACGTGCATATATATATAGATATATATATATATATATATATATATATATATATATATATATATATATATGTGTGTGTATGTGTGTGCGTGTGTGTGTGTGTGTGTGTGTGTGTGTGTGTGTGCGTGTGTGTGTGTATACATAAATACTTGCTGGAATTCCCAGCCTTTCTCAGAGGGGGGAATAATCAATTTTTGAAGTTCATGTTAATTCTATCACAGTTCCTCAGAGTCTAGGTGAGTCGAGAGTTCAAATACTGACGTATTTTTGGAAATGCCAAAATTGACCTGACCTTGATATGACTGATAGATGTCACAAGAGGTTATTTTCGTCTATCCAATATTCATCCTGGTTTTGAATCATCAATGTACATAAATTGCATCTGTACCCCTAAATTGATTTTCGGAAGTCACAAGAGGTCATTGCAACATATCCTATGTTCATCCTGGGCCAGGTTACTGAATTTGAGGCCGTAGGATGTAGCTTTTTGAAATTGCCTACCAAAACTGACCTTGATTTGACCACTAGATTCTACTAAATATTTATTCAAGCTGGTTTGCCTTCTGGCTTAATCGAAGTGGTAAGTTCAAATAGAACAATATTCAAAATATCCAGCTATTCTTGTAATAATGTCAATGCATATGTTGGTAAATTGACCTAAGAATGAATATAGGGTAGACAGCCACGACATCTGGTGATCTCAAGTCGTCAATTTGGGGTCAATATCAAATCGAGTAGCGACGGCTGCACTCTAAAGCTGCAAATTTGCCTACAAGGGTAACTTGACTCTATGATGAATCTTACTCTTATTTCTGGTGACCTCCAAATGTCAATTTATGGTCATGTCAATTTCAGAGGGGGCTAAGTAAATTCATATGAACGGCCGCACATTCCTGAGCCATTTTTTAAAAGCTGGAGAAAAAGAATCCGATTTTTGACGAACTTATGCACGAGATATTTCCGTTATTTTCAGAGTTACAATGCTCTTCCTTTTAAATTTGATGCATGAATACTCTTCCTTATGATTCTGACACATATTGCATTAACAGATCTCAAATGCTAGCAAAATTACAATGCATAATGTGAGATTTTTCCTTTTTTTTTCTACAAACAAAAAAAAACAAGGGCCTCAGTGTTTTTCTGTTTATTCACGCTATAAGTATTTTCAGAAACATTGTTATGCTTATCAAAACGAGTATTCCAACCCAGAAAATATCGAAAATATTGTGGGTGAGAAAATGACACGTGACTTTCACCAGATTTAGAAAAAAATCGGTGATTATGTTCCAGTAACACAACGTACTCATTTGCGGTCAATTGTATTATGCATCAAAATCATAATACAGTGTTCAAGCTTCGAAATAAAATAAAACTGAACTTTAAAACGAAAATAATGCAAACGAATGTTTGCTCCATCCAATTTTCTTAATTTTTCTAAATATGACTCGTTGGACACTTGTCATATATATATATATATATATATATATATATATATATATATATATATATATATATATATATATATATATATATATATATATAATTGGAATAATCAACTGTTAAATCTGGGAAGTGTTGGTTTCCACGGGTGAAAAGTTATAGAGTATTTTAGTTATGATAATTTCTCCAAATTTTCCGTAAGTGTACTCGATGACTTAATGTAGTGAAATCTGAATTTCGAAATAGATTTTATCGTATTACAGTGGAACATCTTGAATATCTTTGCGTTCTTGTTCATTGTCTATTACGGGTCCAACCGGTCATCGTTCATTAAAGGTCAAACTACATTACTTCCTGTGCCTGTGGGCAACGTGCCACTGAATGCGAGCAGACACTATGCAAGCAAAACAGAGTCTTGAACATTAACCAAATTGAACAACATGAAGGTCTACACCTGCAATCTTCAAGACACAGCTGAATACCAAAGACCAGACTATCTGATAATGGAATTGGACATCACCTGGTTTATCGTGGGTATTAGTGAAAACCTCAAAAAAAGGAAAATAAAAACTTTTACAGCTTCAAGTAAATAATCACCCATCTTATTATAAAGAGAGGCATAGGATTTTTAGTCGATAAAAACACGCAACTCTATATGTTTTGACAGCATTTCAGACAGAATAGCTTGGGAAAAAAAGTTAGCTTAAGCAAAAGATACCAACTAAAAGCAATTCATGTGTACGCGCCAAGATCGAAAAGGTCTGGCCATGAGAAGGAAAAGTTTCGTGGCATCGGTGGGTTTGTGGACTGCGAGAATACAAATTACACAATACACATGGGAGACTTCAATGCTAACATAGGTAAAAGGAAAAATGGAGAGAAAGTGTTGGAGAATACGGGACAGGACAGAGGAATGAGAAACGAGACATGCTCGTAAATTCCTCAGAGAGATACACCATCTTCCAAAAAAGTAAATGGACTTGAAAAAGCCTGACTGGAATAAAAAAAAAACATGATTTCGTAATTACCAATATACTTGATAAAGCAAAAAACATTACTGTTTTCAAAGAAGAAAATATAAGGAGTCTTCATAAAATGGTAGCAAGTGGAATAAGAATAGACTTCAAAATGGAAAGGAATGAAAAGATCGTTAAGAAGAAAATATTTCTCTTAAAAATACAGAGATTTACCATCTTCTGGGTAGAGAAATGAATCAGTTTTCAAAACGGCGAGGAACGGAATGATCGTTTAGATGAAAACATTTCCCTTTAAAATACAGAGATTTGCCACTTTTCGCATAGAGAAATGAACTAGTTTTCAAAGCGGAGAGGAATAAGATGATCGTCAAGAGAACAAATCCCTGGGAGATATAGAGTGTTATCACTTTTCAGGTAGAGAAATGAACTAGACTTCAGGACGGAGAGGAATAAAATGATCCTTAAGAAAAAGACATTTCCCGATAAAATAGAGAGAATTACCACTTTCCAGGTAGATATAGGGAATTGATTCGAGTAAAAACCTGGTAAATAAAACTTTGAAAAATCTGCTGATGGAGATTAGAATGAATGAAAACAACAGAACGGAGAAATATTCACAGACAACTTTAAAACTAATTGAAAAAAAAAAAGAAATTTGGTAATTATGACTAAAGAAGACGAAACAAACGGAACAGAATTGATAAACAAAAACATAAGACGATAAAAGAAGCTCCATCGCCTAAATGAATCACCGTAGCCCGCACGTGTACTAGGAACTAATCATCAAAAAAAATACAATAAAAAAAATATTCGAAATATTGATCTTTTATCTAAAATCTAAAATTATCTCAAAAAAAAAATACTTGCACAAGATTTTTAGAAATGTTGGTCTAAAATGACTACAAATATCACTAAAGGCACTTTCCGAAAAGAAAAAAAAAAGGAAAAAAAACTTATGGATTCCGCCTAGGGATGTACTGATGCGCATTTTCATTGTACCCCCTAGAATGTGACCAGGAGCGCCCAGAGAGAGAGAGAGAGAAAGAGAGAGAAAGAGAGAGAAAGGGAGAGAGAGAAAGAGAGAGAGAGAGAGAGGAGACACACACACACGGGCGAGAAAAGAAAAAAGAATCTGTTGCCCTTTAGACTGGTTGGTTGGGCGGACAATTTATGGGGCTACAGTGATTCGATATGGGAGAGCTTGGAACGCATTCGCGCCGAAGACCACACCAGCGAATAGCAGATGCTTGAATTAAAAGATAGAAAAGGCGAAATCAACAAAAGAAAGGATATTATTACATCCAGAGTAACTGAAAAATACTACTGTGTCTCGAAAATAAAATTCCAACCGTTCGACACTTTGATAGAGAACAGCTAAGTTCAAAACATAACAACGAACGAAAATGTTTTTGCACAACAAAATATAAAAAGCACAGACGAAGATGATATAATGACAGATGTTTTAGAAGACAGGGGAGTGGTCTACCACAGAGAACTGGCACAACTATTTACACAATGTTTACGGGAAAAGGATGAGCCCAAATATTTCTGCTTTGGGATGGTGACCCATTTACATAGGGAAAGGGGTGATGAAGACATTGGCAATTGCTGGTCTATTTACTAAAAGATTAGCAAACACCTTGGGTGGAAACTAACCGTGCGAACCAATCAAAAAGATATCGGACTCCAGCAAACCACTTCATCAGGTACACATTGACCATAAAGTGTTTTTAACTCAATAGAACATACGACCCTCTGCAACTCAATCAGAGAATAAGGTATTCATGAGAATTGTATAAAAGTAATTGAGAATGTATACGAACATTACTTTGGTCGGGCTATAAAGCAAGAGAAAGACAATAGAAATAATTCAAGATGGCGTATAATGATCGACTGGAAAGTTTTTGGTGCAGTAGTAAATGTGCTTAAAACGTAAAGTATACAATCAATGCAGAGTATGACGTAGGGTTCCGATATCTGGAAACTTACAAAAATCACTCGAAAATCCAGAATGGTAAAAAGGGCAATGAAAAGGAGCATGTCGAGAATAATTCAAAATAATCAAATAACAAAAGTGGAGATGGGCAAAGCACATACCAAGAAGAATGGATAACGGATGGAGCAAAAAATCAATCAATTAGTACTCGTGGTACTGTAAACGCAGTAAGAAAAGACCTTACACATGATAGAGAAACGAGTTGAAAACGTTTGACAGAGACTAGCACAATAATGTTCGTCAAAGACGGAGACAGAAAAGCCTTTATCCAGCAGTGAACGTCATATATATATATATATATATATATATATATATATATATATATATATATATATATATATATATATTCCTTCAGATTCATCTCTCTATATTAGTGAACAGGCCCTCAGGGCAAGTAAGGCTGGCAGTGCTTACATTGAGAGAAACTCATGAATTATGAAATATTTAACAGTATTAGGTACATAAACAAGAAGATGAATATAAAATAAGATAAATATAAAAAGATAATTGATAGTTATAAAAAGTAGACGATTTCCAGTTCATAGCAAATTTTTCACTTGATGCACTAAATATAGATGATAATTAAATAAATTGCTATTATTTTATTTCAGACATAATTCTCTGAACGCTTCTTTGTCGGGATACATGATAACAGATAATAATGTTTAATAGATGTGGGTGATAGGTTGCTGCAAGTTATAATTGAAAAGGGATTCGACGTACAACAAGTAGGAGGGGGCAGCGCCAAGCACGATGTCTTATTGTTGCTACTTGCTACTCCAGACCTCTCTATCAAGGGTGTCGTGGAGCCGGTACTGTCTGGCCACAGTTTTGCATGTGATTTCTGGGGATCCACAGTATGAGTCGAGATGTCCATCAGTTATCTGACATGCTCACAACATGACTAGAAGATTGCCATTTGAGGTTTTTTCAATGGTTCTTATGATATATCTGACTCCTGCTTAATCTGTGATATATTGTGCAATCTTATGATCTTTCTATGTTGTGCTGAGCAAGATTCTCGATTGTGAACATTGCCTGGTTCTGAGATCATGGGCCGATTTTAGCTTCCATGTTTCAGCTCCATAGGTGACAACGGGGCGATGCATTAGTTGGATATCTCTCTTTTTAGGGTTAATGGGGTTTCCTTGTTCTTGAGATTTAACCTTACCCTACTGAAAGTTTGTCACCCTAGAGTGATTGTTCGCTTGATTTCTTCTTTTTAGGATTTCATGGAGATTTGTTGCCTAAGTAATAGTGTTCAACTTTTTTAAGCTCTACATTTTCAATTCTGATCTTGGCGTCTTTGTCCTTCGGCAAGAATTTAGCGCAAGGCTCTTTAGAATGCGGGGCCCTTATGAATGCTGGGCCCATTGCTTATGCTACGTTTGTTGAATAATCAACCTGTCACTTTTGCAATTTTTTTCCAATATTGAATCTTGAAGAATCTATCATCATCATCATCATTAGTCTTTTAACGTCTATCGTTGGACATAGACCTACCCAAAGATTTGCCACACTTCTCTATCGTGGGCGTCGCAGAACCAGTATTTTGTAAATTTGTCCAGTTCATCTCTTCATCTTGTATTCTGTCGACCTCGGTTTCGCATGTGATCTCTGGGGATCCATGTTGTGAGTCATGATGTCCGTCAGTTGTCTGTCATTGTTGCAACATGACCAGCCCATTGCCATTTTATTTTTCTAATATATTATATAATGGTTCTGACATATAATGAAATAGCTCCAGTCGATGCAGCTTTGGTTACTAAAGCAACCACAGTCACAAAAGCGTCAGGACGAGCCCAACTTATCCCTCTAAGTGCAATTGGACCGTGCTGCCCTAGGACAAACGGGTCCCCTGCAGCTGCACCGAGTATCTATTTATTCATTCTCCCATTAGAGCAAGATGCTATACAAAGTCAGAGGTTTACGTGGGGAAAATAGAAGCAACCCATCAAAAATAGCCGCAGCCGACGCAGCATTGGTTGCTAAAGCAACCACAGTCACGAAAGTGTCAGGACGAGCCCAACATGTTCTTTTAAGTGCAACGGAATGGTGCTACTCCGGGGCCTACCGAGCCCCAGCAGCTGGGCTGAGTACGAGTAGGGGAGCCAAAGGACGAATCCAAAGGCTCCCAATGCGTGCAGTAATGTACAGCCCCAGAATAACCTCATTAGCTGAAGCATTGCACCGGTGCATTCAGGCTTTGATGCTCGCCACAACACAATCTCCGGCCCATTCGGCAGGGAAGTGTCAGTCCTGGTGCCTCGGTCTATGCCTTGGAACAGATACTACACTATCTATGCCAGAAAAAGGTGGGTCTGATCCTGATTCTCAAAGAGGCCCTGGACTTTGTAAAAATTCCCATGGTCATCACCCTATAAGGTGTAGACCATGTATACGTCGAAGAACTGCAATATAATGTCACAGCTAGCCTGTCTCTTGGTTTAGTTACATGTTTCAGCTCCATAAGTGACTAATGGAGATATTTGTATACTCTTCCTTCAAGGATTATTGGGATCAACTTTTTTTTCAAATCTAATACGGTATTCAATATGAAGGGAGTTGTTTGGTTTTGAAATGTGTTTTTATATTTCTGAAAACAAGATCTATAAGTTCAACGATGCACTCACCAACCACAATTGTAGTAGAAAGAAGTTAAAGGGCAAACAGTCTTTCTTTACTCCGTTGATTCTCATACTCGTGAGATATTGCAATGTGGAAATATGTTTTTTAGTATTATTTTCAATGAAAATCATAAATGGACAATCTTAAATGAATACTTTGTAAATTCTGCTACATCACGGCAGATGGTGAGAAAATGGTCGGAATAGCTCTTCTTTTAAAGACATCACACTTCTAATGACATCACACCTCTTCTTTCCTTCCACCCTCTTTCCGTTGTTCGGAGTGACTGGAACCTACCGACAGACCGACCACAAAGAATCTATTTGAGATGTTTGGTCATATCCTAAAGAATCACAAAAAATACACTGGAAATTGTTCAATACCAAATATAAACCTGTTTTTTTTATTTTTTAAAAACACTCTTCATATGATCTTGATAAATTTTAATAAATAATCAGAATGAATTGAATGGTGTTTACACAGTAAATAGGCCAGCCCCTATAGAAATTAGCTCAATTCTTTTATAGAAATTATCAGACTAAGCTAAGAGACATTTAAAACTGCTATGAAGTGGAAGAATGCTTTGTTTAGCAACCTTTCAGTCTTATTTGTGAGAACACTCGGTAGTTTTACTGTGTGTGTTGACTTTTATTGACAATTTATTTCATAAAGTTTGACCGACAGCCTACCATGGGTAATTACGCACGGCACGTGCCTGATTCACACACACACACACACACACATATATATATATATATATATATATATATATATAAATATATATATACATATATATATATATATATATATATGTATATATATACAAATATATCTGTATATGTGTGTGTGTGTGTGTGTGATTTTGTACATGAATAAGATTTTAAGCATATATAATCTTAACGAAACAAACTTTGTTTTGATAGATCTTTTGAACTAAGCTAGAAAAAAATTCATACGTGATAATTATTTTGTAGATTCCATTTTCAAAAGGAAAGAAAAAATCACATATAATTCTAAAAGAAAAAACAACAAATCCTTTAATTAAGAAGAAATACGAATGTTGCATGTGAAAAAAAAAGATGGAAGGTGTAAATCAGAAATAATTGCATCTTCCAGACTTTTTGTTTAAAGTCAGCTATTTACACTGTTCTGTCACACCTTCTTTTCCTCTTTCATGTTCTAGGCTGGTCGGTATGAGAATGTAAGATTTTTTTAGAATGATTATATCAGGTGTGTGCCAAAGTATCCAGCAGGAAACCGGCTTCCCACCGTGTATTCAGTCTCTAGTTTTCAACACTAGGAACTTTTCGATGCATTATATATATATATGCATTATATATATATATGCATTATATATATATATATATATATATATATATATATATATATCATGGAATGCGGGTTTACTACACGAACACGTTGATGCTTCTGCCCAGTTCGGGCTTCTCCACGTGAATTCGCTTAAAGAAACTCAAACAGGACAGAAACATCAATGTGTTCGTGTATCGAAGTCTCATTCCATTATATTTCAAGTTCTACTCTTAACTAACTCAATATTTTCAGTTGAATTTATCGAGCATTTCATGAAACAAACCCATCATACATCGGATATTGTATTATATCAGATTATACTATATTGCATCCCTGATTTGTGTTGTTTTGTATATATATATATATATATATATATATATATATATATATATATATATATATATGACAAGTAAGGAAAAAGGACACTGGCTGGAGATTATTTTATATCTTGAATATTTAGTAGGAAGAGTTTGTGTCCATAGTTATATGTCTCAGCTCTAGGAGATTTTTTCTGATCAGTTTTTCAATGAGACGATCAAGAAAGGGATGAGTTTATTTTAGGGTGAAGGGTATTGGAAATTGGATCTTTTAATGAATCTGTCATCTATGGCTGGCACAGTTTTTTGTTCTTTTTTCTTTTCAAATATCGTGGTATATGGTCAATGCGTAGGAAGTCCTCATAATTAGGGAGTGACGTATGTAGACCTCAATCCATGTTCGCGAATCTACAGGGAATGATAGAGTATACATCCATACATGCACATACATATGAAATAATCTCCAGCCGATGTGGCTTTTCCTTACTCTTCACGTATCTCTTACATTTATTGGACCCTCTTATGGAATGATAGTCTCTCTCTCTCTCTCTCGTTTCTCCCCCCTTCTCTCTCTCTCTCTCTCTCTCTATATATATATATATATATATATATATATATATATATATATATATAGATGGATGAGCGCACTCGACATTATTCGTAGCCAATATATAACCGGATTTCTTACGAAGGTCTGTCGAATCTTTTTTTTTTTTAACTGTGCTTGTTTCTGTACGAAAGAAACTCGGTTAATAGTGTATTCAAACGATTGTTCTTGAGATGGTTTTATTATAGAGATTTTTTAGATATCCGTCTAGCAGTATTCGATATCCAAGACTTTAGAAATTTAAGACCAAAACTTCAATTATTATACAAATTAACATTCGTTTTTGTTAATTCTTGTTTTTTCTCTTTCAGTTTTGAGCATATTGCATTTATAAATCAAGATATGCAAGGTCTTGCATTTTAAAATTCGACAAAGGAATTCCCGAAAGCGCTCGATCTAAAAGAATATTGACATTTCATTCATACACTATCTCTTGACTTATGTTCACTCGTTCAAAAAAGATGAAATTAAGTAGATTGGCTCTCAAAATGATAACCAACGTTCACAGGAGAGAATGATGCGTGGTGTCACGTTTAGGGGTCACAAGACAGCCCCATTATATAAGTGAAAAAACAGAAGTCAGAGATATCAACGAATCCTTTAGAACACTCTAAGGGCAACGGGCAGGTCATGTTGCTTGAACGTCAGACAACCACTTGACATCACAACTTATTACATGAATTCCTAGAGGTCATATGCACAACAGTGACCGAAAGAAAATAAGATGATAAAATGATTTTGACAACTTCAGAAAGTATTGGATACGCGAAGCTCACGTTTGAGAGGTTTGGTGAAACTTGGGGAAGGTCTATGTCCAACGACGATCATGACGATGATTGTCATGCTGGTTTAGCTGGCTATTAAGCGATATTTTGCCATGATCAGGTTCATTCAATAAATACGTATCTTGGCCGTTGATTACTGGAGTACCTGTTGTCGGAAATGAATTTACCGACTTTGTTAATCCATTAACTGCAGATGACAGAAAATTTGGCCATTGCACTTCTATACTGAGATAAATGATAAAAAATATTCTTTTTATTTGAATTGATGGCAACTCAGTTCTATTCTTGAGTTGCAGCTTTTATCTTGCGATGGATAATTTGTAATGGATAACTTCTGATGGATTATCTTGCAATTGACAGAGTTTTTTTCATTTTTCTATTTTGATACGGATAACTATTACTCTTTGTCGCCTTTGACAGTTAATGGGTGATATTTCCGTTGGAACTAAATGATTTGCCATATTAATACAATTTACGCCGGAAAATATATGATAGATATCTTAGTTGCACAATTTGGAACAGATGTCTGAAATTATGAAGATCTGACCAAATGTTTCAATGGCGTTATCAGAAAAATCAATCATTTTCTTGCTTCACAGTTAAATGCTGATTGGTAACCAGAAGGAAATAGAGACAAAGCGACATTGTTTCACCCAACTACACGTTATAATGGATTTCATGTCTTTTTGCCGTGGTTTTTATTCAATCCTCAAGTCTTGTTTATTTTCTACGTTTTTCTGGCTTAAAGAACGACCAGAGAATTATTGTGGTGTATGTTTGTCTGGTGTGAAAACCACCGTCCAATACGGAATGATTTCAGGAACTGTTAATCAACGATGTAGAAAGAATGAATTGCTAATTAGTGCATCGAAACAGACATTCATAGACATTTCGGATGATTCGAATGGCGATCGTCAGGATTCGTAAAAAATACCATTAGTTTCAATTTGTTTAATACTAGCAAAAAATTTCGTTCAGTTCAATGAGAACAATGTAGAATTTCCGACGTTAATGTTCTTGAATCAAATATTTACCGCTTTCTGTCATCTGACTAGTAACTTCATAATTCACCCCCACCCCCGGAAAATTCATCTTTCCCAACAAAGTACAGTTCAAAGTGCCCTTTGCAATCTTCCAAAGAAGTAAGAAAATCAATGAAGTGAATTTTGACAAGACTGGAATAAATGGTAATTGCCAAGTGCCAGTAAATACGGTGGACGAATTAAGACTTCCTGGTCGATTCGTAAAAAGTTTTGATTTGTCAACAAAGAAACGTGTGGTCCAGCGTTATCCTAATGGAATATCACATTTTTTTATCTTAATTAATTCCAGATGATTTTAATAGAACACCGTACTAGTTGTAATAAATTGTCTGTTAGTCCGGGAGACATTTATCTCTGTTATTGAAGACAAACTTAAACGTGCGTCTAATATGTGTAAACATTGTTCAAATGTATGCGATGATAGGCCGTACGATTTGGCCATTATCAACACCAAGGAAAAACGGCGGTCGCTTAGTATATATCGGAACAGTCAAAAGATACTGTCGCCAAAACTGTCAACATAGGTTTATTCAGTTTTTAGGTTGGTCTGGCTGGTTTTGTATTTACAGATGTATCAGTCACACATGCTGCATCAATTGAGCTAGTCAACTGGAAATTTAAACATTCACTCCCTCTTATGTCTAGCAAAATAGGTTCTCTGGTTCTTCAAATCTCCTCTCAAATGGATTTTTAGTGGGTATTAAATTTACAATGTAAGTCTATGCTAAACTGATCCTTAGCTTTTGCCCAACAGCATTCCTGCTTATCTCTTTCTAAAAAGAACTTTTTAGCAATCACTTCCCAACAAGAGGCGATTGAAGAAAATTATTCATTGATCACCTCTCATTCCGATTTTTGAATTGATCACGACCAACATTCTTACTAGAATTGGCATAACCAATTCATCCCGATGGCAGAAACTTCTTTTTCTCATTCGATAGGATCTCAAAATAGACACAACCGATCTTCCAAACTGGATTTAATCAAAGGTAATAGAATTTCGATCAAACTCTGGAGTTGAACAGGATTCGAATCAGGCAACGAAATTAAGTTTGTTTGACAGGATTCATATCATCAGTAAATGGAGACAAAATGTCCGCCAAGAAGATAGGAATAGATTCAGAAAGATTGATGTAAACAAATCGAAACATTAAAAAGAAATAACTAAACAGATACAAATGTATTCAACTAGATAGATAGATAAATAGCTTTTGAGAATCTGAGATACACACATATATATATATATATATATATAGAGAGAGAGAGAGAGAGAGAGGGAGAGAGAGAGGGGGGGAGAGGAAGAGAGAGATGTATTGATGATTATGGACGGAAAGAAATTGATATGATTGGATCGAAATAGAGAGGTATTGATGGTTAAGATGTATTATAAATACGTGAGAAATACGATAGATTGAAGGATGCGAAAGTATTACGGATATATAGATATCTAAAATATGATCGATATTAAAAGCTGAGATCAATCGGCACGCATCAATATATATGAATGACCTCAGCCAATGAACATTTGACCTAACTTGAGATAAGTGCAGCTGCATTAGAAATGTCAAACGTACTCCATTACAATTATTGTGCGGTAAAGAAAGATTGAAGTTCCGTTTGAAATCCTTGATAAAAAAAAATCCAGCATAGCCAGTAATTTGTGATAGATATTATATAAACTTTTACAGGAGTAGTGCCTGATGGTTTTTGCTGGGGATCAGGTGACAGAAAATCATTGAAAGATCTTCCTAGGCCATCGTTCTTATACTAGTTTCTTCCGTGAATCCAGCCGAACATTCTTTGCACCGCTCCAAGTCCGTGCAGCGTGGTGTCACAAGGTGTTGCGACCGCTTGAAGTCAAACGAACCTGCGCCCGTTGAGAAGTGCCGTCGCAAAAGAAATGAGCACAGTGTACGACCCTCTCTAGCCTTGTAATGGAATATTATGCCCCACGTGTAGAAAACTTTGCGATACAAATCTTGGACTGACTCACAGAAAAAAACAAACATCTACGTCACAGCAGCAACGATCCGTGACGAAGGTACAGGAGAAATGAAAGGCCATTGCCGTTCCAGCGGACTACCATAAACTAGACAAAGATAAACTCATCAACTGACCGCAGGTTTCCTCAGTACACCTCCCCCTGGATTTTTCTGCCACATATTTCAAGTTTTTCCCAACTTTTTTCAAGCTTTTTGGGACTGTTCAACGGTTGCCAATAATGATGGGTACTACAAAGTCAGTCTTGAAGGTATCCAACTTTTTAATATGAACGAAAAAACGTGACCAGTCCATTGCCATTTCAGTTTTCAATGCATTCTATGATGTCTCGATATTTTGTGTCATCTTATGATCTCTCAATATTATGTTGATTATGTTTTTCACTGCGCGCTGCATGGTTATCAGTTTAGAGGTCAATCTCTTGGTTAGGTTCCCTGTTCCAGCTCTATAGTTGACTATTTGGAGGATTCATTGGTTTTACATCTTTCCTTATGGGACGAATGGGATTTTCTTATTCTTGAATGTTGAGCTTGCTCTACCGAAGGCTTGCCATCCTAGAGTGATTCTACGGTTGATTTCTTCTCTCGAGGATTTCATGGCGAATTGTTGTCCTAGATAGATATAGTAGTCTGCATTTTTCATCTCTGGGGAACTGGATTCTCTAATGTTTACCTATTAAATTTCAATGATGCAAGGAGGTATGACTCAAGTGAAGAAAACTTGTTGTCTTTGTTATTACTTCATGTTG
>OY735219.1:30360898-30373398 GCA_963457665.1 Thysanoteuthis rhombus
TAGATGCATATATAACTCGTTTAATGAACATACTAAGAAGGGAATTTTTTTTTCTATTTTAGTTCTTTAAAGTGACATATATATATATATATATATATATATATATATATATATATATATATATATATATATATATATATTTATATGTATATATATATATATATATATATATATATATATATATATATATATATATAAACATTTATCTATCAATCTATCTACAGTCTATAGCCACAATGAAGTGTTGTAAAGTTGTAATACAACGAAACAGCTGTCTGTGGATGACACAATTAACTAATTACATATATATTTATATGCATCCATATACATACCTGCATACGGATGAGTGTGTGTGTGTGTGTGTAAATAGTTGACCTGAGATCAAAAAAGCAAAACAAATCTCACGAGCATTGTCCTTGCTCAGTCTGACCTTCTAAGCACAACAAGATGAAAGTTTTTTTTATATCTTAACAGAAACATGTTTCCAAAACCTGGGTAACGTAGGAACTTCTGAATATCTGACTAACAGCTTAGCTGACCCTGTTGACACAGCAATGCTTAAGAAATATCCTATAAAGCTAGGACCAAAGTTAAATCCATGGGAACTGGGCCTGTACTGTAATTTGCCACTGCCCCGTGGGGAAAACATTGCGATGTAAGCAGATATGTTCGTAGGTTGGAGCCGCCCACCAAATCTCTTACAGTAAAATTCTCATGAATGCAAGGGGCCCATCTTGAGAGTATCTCTCGTTCAGTATATTCTGAGTCATGATATAGTGGTTAAGAGTTTGTCGAGGAAGCCGAAAGGTGGTAAGCTGTCACGGTAAGCCATGGAAAACACTTCGATGATAGGATAATGATTCCAAGAATTTATATGGATGAAAGAAATACTGGAAACTTATGCATCAATCTCTTATGGTAATATACATATTTTAGCTAGAAGCATAGGCATCCTTGGCAACGTTTTCTGGATGGGGGATGCAAAAAGATATATTCTGAGGGATGGGCAAAAGGATGTATTAAGTGAGGGTTGACTCTTTATTTCTAAATATAAAATAGATCAGTTCAAATTTTTCAATGGGTTTTGGAACCCCAGTAATTGTATTTCCTGGAAAGCATAGATTGAGGACGAGGAAACGTTTCATTATTCCTGATAGCCAAAAAGGATCCTAAGTTAATTTTGAAAAGTTTCGATTTTGGGTAAAATTAGTAATTCAGAATTCTGATTTTAATCCTGGAATTCGTATCCTTTGGAAGTGTGTTTCCGAGTAGATCATTTACATTGCTTTATTATTGTAAATGAGTAGAGTAAGTGAACAGTTTAATTGAGTTGAAGTGCTTTTCCTAGGTGGGGGTGAAATGCACCCCTTGTACACACCCCTACACGGACACCCGTGTTTGAAGTTGACTAAAAATCAAGAAAAAACAGACAAAATATTTTGATGGTTAAAGAATGATGCAATAAATGTAGGTGGAAAACATTCCAACTAAAAATGACGAAAACTTTCTCATGAAGCTAATATTTTAGTTCGGGAAAGTGTGTTGAAGTGGTTCTTAATGATGTCTGTAAAAGTACAGTTATTCGGTGTAGTTTATTTTTATGAAGATTTTAAAATTATTCTTTGACTTGCATCTTATTTTCAAGCTCCTGCTATTGAGTTCTGTCTTATCAGAGTATGTCACAACAATGACAGATGACCGTGACCATACCAAGATCAGTGACGTCATGTACAAGTACAGGTGACCTACGAAAAAACAGATGATTCACCCAACCCTCCCTCTAAAAGAGTTGGAATGCGACACATTGCTTAAGACTTGCATGGAGAAATGAATTCTGTTATGTTTACCTTTTCAATTTTAATGTTTCAAGGGGGTTTGACCGAAGTGAATCTCAGCTTGTTCCTGTTACTATTTTAATGTTGCTTTATAACACAATTTTAGTTGATCCATATTTCAAAAGCTAGATTTAACTGCCGATATCCATGACTAAAGATTACTTTCGACCAAGGCTTGAACTCGTATCTCGTTCTTCGGTAGATGGTTTTCGCAATCGTTCGGGCATATATATATATATATATATATATATATATATATATATATATATATATATATATATATATATATATATGTGTGTGTGTGTGTGTGTGTGTGTGTGTGTATATATATGTATATATATATATATATATATATATATATATATATATATATATATATATATATATATAGATATATATATTGCTTGCGTGTGTGCACACTTGTGAATTTGTGCGTGTATGCAGGAAGGAATGTTATCTTTGAAAGAGAATTCTGGAAGAGTCAATTATTGAAAAGGTTCCCCTGAGTTATTAATGTTTAAAGACCATTCGTTAAATGAATGTAGTCATGGTTGAGCTTTGCAGTTTACATGATGTTTGTTCATCATTCAATCACTGGTAAAGACGGTGAAATCCATGTATAGCGGAAAAGGCGCCATTACAAGATCAAAATAACAAAGGACGAATAATCAGAAGATGAGATTATCCCCTGGCATGGACAGCAGAATGAAAATAAAGTTGTCTTTTGAAATCCTGGGATGTTTTTGAATATGACAGGCACCTGAAGAAGGCCAGTGACCAAATGACCGAAAGCTGATCACATTAACCAAGGTGAGGACTGCAGTTCAAATAGATCAATTTACAATAAGAAAGGTAGGTTTAGAGGAATGCGATGATGTCTGTGATAAAAACCGAAGGCAGCAAGTATAACTGATATCAGTTATAAGGAATATGGTTCTTATGTGGTTATCATTAAGGAATGGGTAAGATGCTGTGGAAGACAAAGGATTTTGCTTCCACGAGGTTGGGTGTTAGCACCAACGTCACTGGAGATGTTGATGAAGGAAAGGAGATGTATGAAGAGAATGCACACCAAGTACGAACGCAGATGTGAAGATGAAACAAAGTAAAAAGACATTATTTGGATGGATAAATAGAATGTACATCTAATACAGGTACATTAATGACAAATAACGAATGAAAATGAAATATATGTAATGAAGACATTGATACAATCACGTAAAGAGAAGAGAAGAAATAGTGAATGGCAGGAGCTTCGTTATTATTGATAGTACAGGCGTCGGAGTCGGAGCGGAAGTGTCTGAACTGCTCTTGAATCCGTAGGGCTAGGAACGTATCAAAGAATAGTTATGATGACCGGATTCCGTGCGTGTGCAAAACTGCGATGTTACTAAAGTAACTGGGTTGGGGCTATTCTCTAACGCTGGTAGACACTCGACAGACGGACCATGAAAAAGAGAGAATACAGGGACTTTAATCCACGCGTGCTTCCCGAAGTACGGAGAATTAGGAGACAGATCATGGTGACCATCGTGTAGTAAAAAGCATTGCCATATCATTCATAAGAGGTGTATACGCGTTTTGAGCAAGTGGTTGGGACAAAGTTGAGTAACTGTATAGCTGTATGTGAGATGCCTCAACAGTGGCAAACTGAAATGAGCACAGAGATAGTTCACGTTGGAAAAATGGCCAAGTTTGGATTGACCGAGAAGTTAGCGAAATGATATTGATCTTAGGAAGAAAAAGAAAGAAAGAGTAGCTGGCAGCAAGTGCTAGGGCTAAAAGGGTGTAACCAGCTAGAGGTGCCGGAGCCAACGAGAGATTGACCACGCGTGTTCAGGATTTTTCTAGAGGGTCCTCAGAGGAAGTGGCGTTTTTTTATATCTAGCTAAAGGGAAGGTTTCGTATTTTATTCTTAACTAAAAATATAGGGAATGCTACACACTTATTACGAAGATGAAGAAATAATAGAATAAAAACAATTTAAAAGAACAGTAGTCAACTGAGTCACAGTGAGATATGTCAGCAACTCTCCAATAGATAGTGTCAGTGGTGGGGGAGAGATCAACTGGTTTATACTTATTTAACTACTAAACCTGCTAGTTCATACTGATATAAATCTTTGATCGTATTGAATTTCAACATCGTCTTTGAAACAAGTTACTCATATATATAGCACAAAATTATACGAATAGCTCTGATTTAAAAGTAAAAAACGTATTAGGTCAAAAAGGGGAAATTGGTATCATTTTCAATTTTGCAACAAAAATAAGTAGAAATTATCTAGAATGATAAAAAAACACAGTTTCCTCGGTGTATTCATATTTATAAAGCAAAATTATGGAGAAACCTACATCAAAAATATGTTTCCGAAGAAGATGAGCGTGATGGAGGAAACCAGTTTTAATTTTTGGGATTCAGCAACCAAAATATGCACAAATATATCTGAAATAATCGGAATAACTTCTGTAGACCTGTAAATCTGTCTGAGCAAACGTTGTAATAAAAAAAACAAAAAACGAATAAATTGAGCTGTAGGTAGAAGGAATAATCATGAAATTTAAAATGAAAATAATTTTTGCTCTATATAGATATTTACTCAGATTAACTTGGTTTGTAACGAAGCCAGTTTCAGTAAAATAAGGAGGCAGGAATATCGTGATGTCCCGATGCACTAAGAATAGCCTGTTTATCTTGAAAATATGGATTTAAAATACCTGCTTTTACCTGGACTTGAACTTGCATCTGATATGTCTTACTATGTCAGCTTTGTGACTGATCTCAATAATCAAATACTTAGTTAGTACCATTACGCTGGCTAAGGCTTCAGCAAACCCTGATCGTTTCTCTGTATTCGTTCCAGCTAGCTATATATGAAACAGACAAAGGAGTTTTGAAATGCAGGGAGAAATGGATTCATGTCTTTCTAAATATTAGAAAAGATTGAAAACAAAACGTCTCAACCGGAGTTTGATCTCGGCTTGCAGAGTGCAATTTTCGATGCAAATACCCGCTTGGCCACCTCACTTGTCTTAGCAATTGTATTTCGTCCTGAAATAGGTTAAAAAATAACGTGTATTTTGAATGAAATATGGTGCACTTAATGAGTTGAGATGCACACATGCTTCACATATGCACATCTGTCTGCGAAGAAAGGCCAAAAATTCAGACCTCCATCTACTGAAACGAGGCGGAATAGTTGAGAGTATGTTTTAAGAAAGAAGATTTATGGCGGTGTCTTGACCTGACAGAGACTATGTTTGATATTTCCTTAAAATGTCGAGGAAGGATTACCGATCTCGTTTTTTCTTAAGCAATATTATTAAAAAAAAAAAAACAGCCCATCAGACATTATCAAATATTCAGATGTCTCCTGGCATCTTATTAATAAAAGGAAGACATGAATAAATGGCTGTTTTGAGCCTACTGGATAGTAACAAATAAATTTCTATATCTATCTTCTCTTTCTATGTATCTCTCTCTCTCTCTCTCTCTCTCTCTCTATATATATATATATATATATATATATATATATATATATATATATATATATCTTTATATCTATCTATCTATCTATATATATATATATATATATATATATATATATATATATATATATATATATATATATATAATTGATAATTGAGTTGTAATACTACTGTTCCGTTATATTACAACTCTTCAGTGCAGCTATAGACTATCCATTATCTCATCCAATACCACGAGGTAGGATCGAAACTCTCGACCCGTGTGTGTGTGTGTGTGTGGTACTGCTTCTGAGTATTTGAACTAACGGATTTTTTTCCGATTTTAGAGTGAAAAACAGGAACACCACAGATGAAACTTCTCTCCTTAGGAATAGGGTAACAGAAGGCACGCACCAAATATCAGATCCCTTGACAATGATCCTCAAAGTCAGTTCCCATCTTGATAAATGTTCTTCATTTGAACCAGAATTTTAAGTTTTCTCCATCTACAAAAACAGCACCGACAATGTTGTACGAAAAAAAAAAGAGAAGCAAATCACATCAATACTTCAGAACATGCGTTAAATTCCGTCTAATTAATTCAGAGTTAGATACCCAATTCTGATTTTCTTAGAGAACATAACTCCCTTTCCTTTTCTTTTTTAAAATCCTAAAGTTGACCCATGTATCCCTTAACACACCTCTCCTTCCCAATACACCCTTTCACACTTCCTAGATACAAACACATATAACTAAACATACCATAGCTGGACCGCAGCAGCTAATACACACTCTCTCATTTGCATCCGTTTTACCCCCTATTTCACAGACTGACAATCATACTCAAACACAACACAACTTAAACATAGCTGTGAAGAAACACACTCACACATACTTATACTTCACCCACTTTACCTCTCTCATTAAAAGGGAGTCCCAGTATCAGCCCCTCCCTTCTCAAAGCACTCACCATCAATTGGAATTTTATGACACCCATGGAATTTGAATTCAAATCAAGATTAATGAACAAATGACTCGAATTTAACCCCATTTGCTAGACAGTGGAAATTGGAGTCCGGAAACAGAATTATATCAGCCTTCTTAAGACATGTACGAAACCAGTTAAGGCTAATTAAAAATATCATACCTTGGAACAAAAAAAATGGGCTTTCTTTTTTTCCCTTAACCTTCATTATGATTATGCGTGTGCGTATTTCAATAGGTATTCATCAAGTCAAGTTTACTCTGGCATATTACCACAAGACTTGTGAGTCCAGTAAGGATGAAGCTCGTTATGCTGTAGTAATTATCTGGTACGTATGCTCACTAACCGTAATCCTGCGTCAATTCGCCAGCGATAATGTTCAAAAGGTTTTTAAAAATCTGTTGTTCAAAAAGTCTCACGAATTGTATGAATTAATCGACGACTCAACATCAGAATTATTGAAGAAATAATCTCCATCGAAGAAGAAATAGTGTCGGCGCGCATGGGTATCACATATCCTAATGCCCTTCACAATTTGTTTTTGCCACTTGAGCCTAGATCAAAGTAATATCATGAATGGTTATTTCTAAGACCAAAAAACGATTTGAAACCTTCAACTAAAACTCACCAGAACCGTCTGCATAGCTATGTACATGTCACACGTTCAGACCCCATTAAACTATTCGGAGAGCAGAAATTTCAAATATTTACACCCTATTAAGTTTTTTTTACACCACCCTGAAAAGGTCTTTTTACTAAGGGTTCAATTAACAATGTAAGTTAACATTAACTTGGCCCCAGCATTCAAACGTTTCTTTTTTTAAAATTTTATATAATACAGAGTAACTAAGAAGTCCTATTGTTATATTGGGATGAGGCGCAGCAGAATCTTCCAGCCTCTGCTTCTTCCATCTGATGCAGAATTGTGTCGCACCGAACTAAGAATGGTTAATATCATTGAGGTAAAGAAAAGAATGTTAGGAAGATAGGCGAGAAGTCAATTGCTGGGGAAAAAAAGTTCAGAGCGAATGCGGAAAGGAAGGAAGGTGCAGTAAGAAATAAACCAAGAGAAAAGCTGAGAAAAAAATAAGTTGAGGTAAAAACAAGAAATGAAAAACGTTTTGGGGATGAAAGAGACTTTCAAAGGTGTACACCATAAATCAAACTAAGTTTCAATTTTTTAAATTTTTCTCTTGTATTTTTCCCTTTTTGCTGTTGGTTTGATGGGTAAGACAGAAGGAAGGAAACACATTGCGAATATGATTCATAGGTGCGTCTTCTCGAGAAATGCATAAGACCTGTGGGTGAAAGAGCATGTTTGCAAGGTGAACCACGATAAACGGGCGCAAGTGCTTTCACATAGCAGGGTTTGTTTTATTTGAAACTTTTAATTTATATTTTAATTGAAACTTTACGTGCAAATATTCAAGTTCTGCTTTAACGTAATTTGCAAATGACACCAAAATAGTAACAACCGGACCGTTTTTATTCAAATATATATATATATATATATATATATATATATATATATATATATATATATATATATATATAGATAGATAGATAGATAGATAGATAGATAGATAAGAAGGGGCTACTGCAGGAAACAAATCAGGTAGCTGCTTTTACGTAGCCCTGCAGTTAGGCGAAGGTCGAGATAACTGAAATATCCCCAAATTCTTATCTTGTTCATTTACTGTCGCTATGTACTTTATTTTTTCCTCAGTGTCGACAATTTTATCATTAAAAGATGGATATATAATCCGACAGAAATAATTATGAATGCATAATGTTATTTCAAAACTCTGTTAGAAATGATCTCCTGTGATTACACAGAGAAAGTATCATTTGGTTTTGGCGCGGACTGCATAAATAGAATAAACAATTAGAGAGAATGGGCTGTTGTGGGAAACGAACCTACAACCGATTGCTAGCCGCTTCACTGTAGCGATGCTCTCTCCATTGGGCTAAAAAGATCGGATTGTGCGTGTGTGTGTGTGAGAGAGAGCGTGTGTATGTGAATGCAAACATGTTTGGAAAGTATCTACCTATTCTAAGTATCATGAAAACCTGATGCGTTGGCTTCATCAAACTTGGTAACCGATAAAAGGGGACCTTACTGCTTACCTAAACAGACACTCCCCTGAGGCTTACAGACTCGCCGGCGAGACATCATCGAGTACAACCTGAAACTCACGCCAATGACGCATCGTTGTGTACTCTATGGCCGTCGTGTCCGCAATGACTGAGGGTTTAATTTTTCACGCTTTGCACAGGTTTTTTTGGGGGGAGTGTTTTTTCGTGTCAAAACATTGCGGCACATATGTTTGATAGCCGCTGTACAGTACAGATTTAGCCCTTCGCGAACTCTTAGCTTTTCCCAAAGAGAATTCAGACTGTGGCTGCTGATGACGATTCTGAAAGTGCATTTTGCAGATTTTTCCAAAAAGTGGTCCCTAAGGAGATATCCCGGGGGCGGGGTAATAATACAGGTTTCCAATATATTCAAAATGTCTAAATACTCTGCAAGCAGTGAATGTTTCATTTTGAGGTGAGCAGGGTATTGCGGGTCATTTACACCAGTTGACAAACACTCAATCATAGCTTCTACGGATGAATACACAGCTGGGTTTTCAAAGCTAATTTGGTAATAAAAATGACGTTTTCCATTGCAGTTACTAGGGTAGGGGCGTAGTGGTTAATACCACATAATATGGAATCGGCAAACCGAGATAAAAATTCACCTGATACTGTTTATGTTCGATTCTCATTAATATTCTTGGGAAAGCCATGAATCCACTTCTACTTGAACTCTGGCCTATTGCTGAATATATCACTGGCACACCACGATGGTTGACAGGAGGAAACAGTGAATATTTGCACGAATAACTCCCCTCAAGCAACTTACTGCCTAGGCATAGGGGACAGTAAAAATTTGTTAGACCTTTTGACCACCTGGGCAACAAATATTTATATAGACGTGCATATATGTATGAATATGTATATATTTTTTTATGTGTAATCATTTGCAAAGATTCCGTGCCTGGAATGCTTTAAAGATTGATATAGGTAAGTGAGAACTTGGATAAACACCTAACCATGCTGGGCAGTGGCAACAAAATGTTATTATCCTCTTTGTTTATCGAAGAATAAATATGATAAAAAAAGGGGAAAACTATATATATATATATATATGTATATATGTGTGTGTGTGTGTGTGTGTGTGTGTCTATGCAATAAGTAGCTACATTCATATCTTCTCATGAAAAATACATGTGCATTTCCATGCGTACTGCCGCTTAATGGTTGCACAAATACTGTGCTCAAAACCTAGACTCGGTTACTACACTCTAATTGTAGGCAGATGCACCAATCTTTACGTATATTTTCCCATTTTTATAAATAATACGGTAATATGTATATATATATATATATATATATATATATATATATATATATATATATATATATATACACACCCTCGATAAACGTATACACAAGCTCTATATATGTATTTATACCTCTCTCTATATGTTTACATATATATATATATATATATATATATATATATATATATATATATATATATATAAGTATGTATATATAAAGATAACAAATTTGTTTGTCTGTAGTGATGCTGGTGAATAATTTATCATTGTACTAAAACGGGCGCCAATGTATATTTACCAAGTTTATATTAGTTTTGCAAAAGTCGACAAGTGTGAGTTCCCCAAAGACAATCACTACTCGATTTTGACTGTGTTAAACGAAATCTAATTTGATATACTGATGTAAAAACGACAAAGGCATTGAGATAAGAGGCAAACTTATGGTAGTAATACTACTGTACCGGAAGTGTTCATAGGTCACCTTAGCTTACACTCAATTTTTAATTATACATAGATTTTTGAAATCCCATAAATCCATGAATTAGAATATAAACATTAAATGTAAATATTTTATGCGTGATAGTACTGATTCCAATTCTGTACATCCTTCATTTTCTTCCAAACAACTGGCCGATATTGCTACTCTTTCTCAGGGGTGGTTGTAATTCCAACGAATCAGTTCAAGTTCCACGACTTGAAACATTTTGTAGGATGAATTTATTCAAGATCCTCAGAAGAGGAAGAAATCAAGCAAAGAATCATTCTTGGATGGCTAGCCTTCGGCAGAGCAAGCTCAACTTTCAAAAAACAGACGATCCCGATAATCCTAAAAAGAACAGTATATAACCAATGCATTCTCCCAATAGTCACTTATGGAGCTAAAACATGGAACCTTACCAAGAGACAGACCTGCAAAATGAGAAGTATGTAACGCACGCATGAGAAAATCATGCTCGACCTTACATGGAGAGATCACAAGACAACACAGTAAACCAGGAAGAAAACAGGAATCTGAGACATCATAGAAACTATTAAAAAACTCAAATGGCAATGGGCAGGCTATGTTGCAAGAATGAAAGACAACTGATAGACATCACAACTCACAACATGGATCCCTAGGGATCACATGCAAAAGCGAGACCGACAAAATACAAGATGAAGAGATGAACTAGACAAATTCAGAAAGTACTGGCTCCGTGACGTCCATGATAGGGAACTGTGGCAAATCCTTTGAAAGGTCTATGTCCAACAACAGATGTTAAAAGACTGACGATGATGATGATGATGATGATGATCAATCGAAGGACTTTAATTGATGGTATTATTGAAATATTTATGCTTGCATTGCTTTACCGTTATTGCTTGCTTAGTGTCACTCATCTCTGCAACTTGGTAATATCTCCCCTCTACGAAAGTAAATGTTACAAACAGTATTACAAAGACTACCTTCAAAAATTCAATCTCTCAGTATACTTTGCTCATGTCAGTATTCCCTCTTGAGAGTTTTCACCCAAAGTCATAAAATCACCTTTTTAAAGAACATATAGGGTGCCAATATTACCTCTAAAAAATTATGCCGATATTGGGATTACCTTATATGTTTTTTAAAAAGTGATTTTATAATTTTGGGTAAAGGCTCCAAGAGAAAATATCATACACATACAGTATATTGTTAGTAGATAGAGACAATGGATAGGATTTCCTGACGTTACACTCAGTAACACTGGAAACCTTGTCTCAAACCTTGTCTTACTGTTTACCGATTTTTGTTGAATGAATCTAATCAAACCATTAATGCTAGTCTTTGTGAACCCAGTGATCTGCTTACTCACATGAAATAGCACCCCTTGCCAGTCATCCCGAGAACATTAAACTTATTAATTTTTTTCCATGGGCTCCAATTCCAGAAACTTTAGGTGCGTGTGAGTGGGACTGGACCGAATTTAGCTCCCGGGACGGTAGTCAAGAATAAATAATGAAAATGATTCATCTAAGAAACCCAGGCAACTTATTATTATAACTACTTCTAATTGTAAAAGTAACAGAAATTAGATGAAAGAAATACTCCAATAAAATTAATGAAAATGCCTCATCTAAGAAATTCAGACAACTGAAAATAATAGGTCGATTTTTTACGTCAATCAAAATGTAGGATTTTGAATGCTGTTTTCGAGGACAACAAGTGCCAGACATCGGCTAATTTGGCGCAATGCAATCTCCCTGCTCGAATTCCTCGGTATTTGGCCTCACGAAGGACTACGCAATTCTATCAGACTTATTGAATAGGAAAAACACAACAGCAATAAAATTTCCAAATTGTGAACATTAAAATGAACATTCCCAAAAGATTATGTTACACTATAGACTATAGAAATCTTTAATTGCATAAACGCCCACTCGGAAAAATGCAACAGATTCAGCTATTTATTCGCTTCTGCTGCTTTATACTTTCGAATGAAATAAAGTGAAATAAAACCAAGTGATTTGGCATGATTCTTCCCTCCAAAGGCAAAAAAATCTGTATATCAAATGATGAACTATTTTTACTCGCTGATTCTATCTCCGACACTAACAACGAATGAATTTAGGTGGAGCATTCGTCCACTGTGAGTTACTGTAGCAATACTCTTCCAACTCTGGAATGGAGCACTCTGGTGAATGAGGAATTATGTGTAAGTAAATATATCGCTTTATTCTGTCCAACTGACAGTTTAGTTCTGTATAGGGCAGGGTTAGAGCACCTGAGAAAGATTATCATTTGTTGTGTTAAATAAATGCTTTTAACGTCATTATTCTTATTGATATACCAGCATATATATATATA
>OY735219.1:30378398-30395898 GCA_963457665.1 Thysanoteuthis rhombus
AACGAGCAACTTCATCAGATTGGGGTTCAAGTCATTATGCAACGAACAATTATATATATATATATATATATATATATATATATATATATATATATATATATATATATATACATATAAATGTGTGTGTGTGTGTGTGTGTGTGTGTGTGTGTGTGTGTGTGTAATTTGAACTATAGAGTGTTTGACAGATTCAGGAGTGAAAAGGTTTGGAAGTTAGTTTTATTTATCCGTAAATGTTTTCATTGATGATCTAGACATGTTTAAGGGGGTATTCCCATCTTCAATAATGTGTGTTATGTGTTCTGTGTGTGTGTGCGTGTAGTTTAATGGTTATAAGTTTACTGTGGAACATGTCCACCATCAGGAGCTTTGCTGTGTCAGCTAAAAATGGGATCCCATCTGCTAGTGTCTACCCCATGTGTAGGACTTAGTTCAGTTTGTCTATCTATATATATATATGGGTAATAAGTCTCAGAGTTCCCAAGTAGAACGTTAAATCAGGGTTGTCCGTATGTCCAAGGCTAGAGAATCCAATATTCCTCCCTTTTCTCCCATAGCAGAAGAGATGAAGGGATGGATCCATGTCATTCCAAAGGTCATTAGTGCAAAACTGACAGAAACCATTTCCTGATTTTGAACTCGGTTCATGGAGTCCATTCTTGTTGCAGTGATCTGCTCAGCTACTTCACACCTTTATTGATATAAAAGGCGGTAAATATTAAGCTCTCTCTCTATTTCTCTCTCTCTCTCTCTCTCTCTCTCTCTATATATATATATATATATATATATATATATACATATATATATATATACATATATACATATATATATATATATATATATATATCTTTGCATATGCACTCATTTGGGTCCTTTAGCAATAATTCTTTCTGAGAGGGAAGTTACTGATCTCCTGAATCAATACCGACTGCCAGATAAATCGTCATTTTTCAACACTGTTTTTTTTTTCTTAAAATTTCAGTTGTTCAGATCTACCGTAATATCATGACATCTAGGTATCACATGACCGGAAGTCATTTATTTTCCGTTCGCCTCGTTCCAGTGCAGACTTCGCACAAGCAATAGTATCGCGTTCCCCACTTTGAGGCATTAGTATTCAGAGGTGCACAAAGCCATGCTCGAGTCAAATTGGTGTATCTTTGGGTGGGGGCCGGTATATATCAAATCGGGGAGACTTGGAACTCGGATGATTATGTACGTTGGTATCTCAGATTTTAAAACAAACAAATGTACTAAGTACAGAGCTAGAGGCTTGTGAGGTGCCGATTTTGTGAAGGTTGAGAAAGATCTTCCTTGAAAATTGAATTTTATTATGTTGTTTCACATCATGCAGCCGTTTTTGGCATGTGTTTTTTATGATTTCGATTCCGACTAACTGTACAGCAAAAATATAGATACACATGTTTAACTGATTATACCTCAGATTTATTTTAAATTTTCAACGTGATTCGTCATATCATTTTTAATAAGGCTTTCCTTATTTGCATATACCGTCCTCAAAGAAAACCAAAAATTCTTGTATTATGAGTTCGATCTCGGTAAAAAAAAAACGCTGTTCAAGCTTTCATGAACTTCAGACGTGCATTTGGAAATGGATGAAACACTTTCAGGATTTTTCAGAAAGCATGCACCGCCGAAGAACTGACAAGGACCTATTTTGTTGCAAAGGAATGCCAGACCCCAAATTGCCAGTCCGACAAAAACAACCTTGCGGCAAATCAATAATGAAATCTTCGATAATTCTCCATATTTAGAACTCAAGACTTATCTCCCATTCTAGCACTTGAGCATTTTTCCACAATAAAATGTATACCATAAACGAAGCGGGAATGACAGCATTTGAAGATTTCTTTAACTTCAGAACATACTGATTTTCATTGAATTCTTGACACTCGAAGCCCGATGGAAAAAAGTTATTGAAGCGAATGGAGTTTATTTTGATTAATAAACCAGGCTTGTTTACATTTTAGGTATATATATTTTTTTATTTTCCTTCCATAAAAAGCAATTCCACCCGGGACAATAAATAGATTCCAAATTGAAGCATAGGAAGTAACCAGATCTAAATCTAAATACACTAAAAAAAAAGTCCTGATATCTGTTGCATGCGTTAGCTGAGTGATCATTACAAGTCGAGACGAGGACTTTATAACTTTATTTTTATGACTCCCCCTCTGCAGGATTCAAGTTCGCAGAAGCGATACCTTCAACCTATTCGCACTGCTTAGAGTATTCTCAATCTGCTGCTGAGTGCATAGGGAAAATTGTCTTAATAAAGAGTTTTCCACACCCTTTGCTCGTACCGGAAATCAAACCTGACACCTTCTGTGTGTGAGTCAGAAGATCTAACCATCAGACCATCTGAGGGTACCTCTGAAGAATAGATAGGTAGACTGATTGATGATTGTATTGGTATAGCAGATTTCACAACTATACGAATTTATTAGTATACTAATTATTCCTAGTGATCAGTTAGCTTCCATCGTGGCTAAGTCCTACAAGCTTAAGTTATTCAGATGTGACAGCTTGACTTTGACCTGAACCAGTACTGACAAGTGGTGACAAAGATAAAAACGCTCCAGTTTCAATCATTGAGCAGTCTTAAAGCAAACCTTCAAAGGGGTAGACTGATTTTATTGTAAATCAGGTCTAACTATTCCCTCAATAGAAACCGACACGTAACCGCGATTTTTAACAGTTTGCCAAGTTGGGGGTGATAAATTAAAACTTCGGAAAAAAAGTGGATCAATGAATAAGTTACTTCTCTCGACTTCTGTTGGGTAACGGGAACTAAACATATATATATATATATATATATATATATATATATATATATATATATATAATTGAAAGTCTATAGCCACACTGAAGAGATGTAATACATCGAAACAGCTGTGTGGATGACACAGTGATTAATGCTCCTCTATTCAGGGTTGAGCACTCTTCAAGTGAGGTAACTCATCCACTGCAAGCTTATGCAATGCTCTTCTACAGGAATTGAGCACTCTGGTGGATGGGGGATTTCTGTGCATTTTGAATATAACGCTTAAATTCAGCCTTACTACCAGTCCAATTCCGTAGTCCATCGATAGGATACCGGCCTACGGGTCTGAAGTGAAGGATTCAATTCTGCTTCGCGGTACTAGATGGGATAATGGAACGTCTGTAGCCACACTGAAGAGATGTAATACATCGAAACAGCCGTCTGTGGATGACACAATAATATATAAAGAAAAAATACTACCGGACACAATCTAAAGGACCAGTTTAGGATGTATATGGATTGTGAATTAAACGTATTTGAGAAATAATTTTTCTTAGATCCCCCCAAAACATTTTTCCTAATCATGTGGGCTTGTACGGGTGATAGATGCTTAGCCAGTCAACCAGCCAGCAAGACCAACGTGAAAACTGAAGAAACCTATATTACTGTTAACTATGTTAATGCTGACAGTTTTGGTTGATGGTTTCTAATCTTATTCATATTTTCAATATATTACATACATAATTTTTATAGAAGTATCCATGATAATATACATAATATACGAATATATTATGCTGATCTATTAGTTTTGAAGAGGGTCTGACACCAGGCCATAAATTGTAAAGTGCCAAGTAAACTTTGATCTGGTTTGTCAGAGGCTTGTGTGTGCAAGAAACGAGCTTTTACATACAAACATTATAAGTTCAAGTAAATATAAATATATTCTGAGAAATATACGTTTAAGTGCAAGAATACAATAATTACTTATACTTATGAATGCGTTATAGTATTTGAAATGACCACCAGTAATCAAAGGGAGAATGTGTCATCTGGCGTTGACAGCATGAATAGAATAAACAATTAAAGAATATATCCTTCTTATGAATATACAAAACACGAATATCTTTCATCTTCTACATATTGATGATGTTTTACTGGTCGTAAAATGAAATTCTCATCAGCCATGACTAATGCACCTGAAGAGACTCAATTTTAAATGGAAATTACACAATACCCGCTGTATGGAATTTTATACGAAACTATGGTAATGAAGAAAGTTAAAACAACGGTCATTGTTGCTTACTAATATGCATAATGTCTATCGATAATGTATTTATAAGGGCAAAAGAATCAGACATTTTTTATCGTTATAAGTTGAACTTTAGTTGAGCAAATTTCGTCTTACAATGAAAAAAATATACAGCATCTTCCTCAGAGCAACCAAGATACCTGTCATCAAGTTGTAAATACTGCATAGCAAGCAATTACAAAGGTTGGATTGTAGATCCCTCTACATGTGAAATTTTCAAGATCCGTCACCTTCGAACAATCGCCTATTTTACTCTGTGTGAGGACAGTGGTTTTCAAGATATTCAAAGAGTCTGCAAAGCATTCATCAAATAAAAAGTGAAATCAATTTCGTTTATGCTAAAATGCTCCATTCATGTAGGGTTACTCAGTCGGGAGTGGGACGCGATTGAGTGAACTTGTGTACTGTGTGACCAAGCAAATTATCCTTCACGTACTGCACTGGCCTTTTTGGTAAAGCATCGCTTCATACGGGAGAACTAACCTCCTATAGTCTTGATTTGGCTCCCTGGGACTCCTGGCTTTTACCAAAGGGATTTCAGACTGTCGATAAGATCTGTCGATATGTCGATTCCAAAAGAAGATTTTGCAGACTGTTTTGAAAAATAGATGTGACGCAGGGCTAAGTGTGTGAAGTCCCAGGGTGGGGGTACTTTAAAAAAAAATTAGGCGCGATTGCTTAAGGTGGGCTTCTTTTCGTCAAGATGGAATAGCTGGAACTTTTCCTGAAAGAACTTGTAGATATCAAGATGGATGGAGAGAGCTTCCGACCTTATCAGAAGACGTTTGTTTAGCGTATCGCAGTCCGGCACGAGTTTACAAGAATAAGATAATCTGAGAACTCGCATGCAATGATCTACAAGAATAACTCGTTAACCATAACACTACGACGCATGCTCATTCTTTGACTGGCATTTAAAATTCCCATAGCATTAGTGAATTTTTCGTTGAGCACGACCTGTTAGCCTTTAGCGTTCTTGCATATTCCATGGTGAATGTTGTCATTTGATAAGGTCACTGTGCATTTTAGTGTTCCTTTGTCGTTTCGTATATATAAAAAGGGAAATTGGTGAGAAGCGGACCAGAAAAATCCAGTTGTAGATGCAAGCTAATTCTATTAATATATTTGAATTGAAAAAAGAAAAATCCGCTTTGCTGCCTGTGAAATAGGCAGTACGGATATAGGTAGTGATATATGAGAAATATATACGTGAGACACTTTTTCTCTTTCTGATCCAATGAGCCCCAGTCCTAGAACACTGGGGCAACGTAAATCAGCACGAGAGACACAGTGAATCAGCATAAGATTGATTGATTTAAAGACGTCTCTGAATAAAAAAAACTGCTCGTCTTATGATATAATCGTATCATTGAATTGTACCCTACGTTGCAAAATGTGATCCTAAAATCTTTCATTGGCAAAAGTTAAGTACACTGAAGAACCAAAAACTCGATACATACTTCTGTCATAGCAATAGTCTGGAGGAGTAATGGTGCATGGATCCGTCCCAAATTTTAATGATATCTTTTATGGCTCGTTGACCACTGTTCAACAAAATTTCATTGAAAACTGCTCGAGATATCATGTTGACAGACATAAATTTTTGACCATATACTGCGGAGTGGACACATCACATTGAAGCGGTGATATTGCAAGGATTCGTCCTAAAATCTATTTACATCTTCCAAGGCCTATTATGTATCCTTCTTTCAATTATCTTAGAAATTCATAGAAAAAAATTAGAAATATCGTGTGGACAGATATGAGTATATATATAAATGTATAAAAAAAATAGGGAAAAAATTCAAGTAAGATGGAATTCATGGATCTGCCCCAGAATTTAGCCACCCCTCTCTTACTTTATTACACAAAATTCAACAGAATTTCGTTCAAATTATGCTTCCAGAGCATAAGGTAGCGGCCTTACAGCTGTCACTGTATGTATGTGATCTTCTGAGTCTCTTATATATATATATATATATATATATATATATATATATATATATATATATATATATATATATATATAACAATTGATAGCATTGCGTGACAAACTCTGTTTGGTTTCACCTTTTCTGGTTACAAATAATAAAGTGTATTGGACCATCTGGTTTGATGATAACTGGTCGGCAACTATTTGCATGATTATGATAAACAGCCCCCTCTCTCTCATACATATACGTTTATATATATATATATATATATATATATATATATATATATATATATATATATATATATATATATATATATATATATATATATATATATATATGTATGTGTATATGTATATATGATTGCTGAATTAACATATCACAATTTGTAAGCATAAGAATTTAACATTTTGGCCTAATCAGCGAGGCTGGTCGATTGAAACATGGCAGGGTTAATATAATAATCAGGTCCAGGCTTCCCCCGGGGATAATATGATATTGATTCTGTACTACCGGCAGTCAACTTTTGAGTGGGGAAAAAGCCTAAAGTCTTCACATCAGCACCGCCAAGGTAGATGAGGTGGGACTGGTAAGAGAAGATTGTGTTACGTCAATCTTACAGGTTTAGAAGGTCAGCCTTGAATATCGTCATTTGAATTTTTATTTATTTACCAGGACTCCGATGCAGATCTTTTGCACCGCTGGGGAAAACATGACTATCCCAGCTGCGAGGTAGACCACATAGGCAGATCTAGTCTGATTGGCATGTCTTCTTGGTTGGAGACTATATCTAAAGGTCGAACATTTTAAGAAACGAAGTATTCACATCAAAATATACAAGCTCTAACTAAAAATACGCATGTTGATGCATTTTGGTGGTGAAAACACAGACTGGTTATGATATGAAGCATGTCGAATTGATGAAATAACTGAGCGACGTGACAGGAAAGATAAATATCAGATTGACTGAAAAGATCAGGCAAGAAAATAAAGAGGCAGAAGAGTGAAAAAAAGAAATAGAATGAAAAAGGAGCAATGAAATTAAGATTACATATCTTATGGAGAATTTAAAACTTGGAAGAGACATACATTACAGAATGGAAAAAAAGATAAGCATGATATGAAGAAGGAGAAAACTGAGAGGAGGGGGATCTAAAGATAAATACGAAAGTGGGAGACGAAGATGAGAAAGAAAAAAATGGAAAAGAAAGAAAGGACCACGAAGAAGAAGTGAGAGAAAAAAAGACAGAAAACGAACAACAAAAATGAAAACAAAAAGAAGGAACGACAAAAAATTCAATAAGGAAAAATAGAAAAATAAAAATTCAGGAAAAGGAAAGGAAAGAAAAAACGACCAACAAAGACATTATGTGAAAAGAGAAAATAAAAGAAAAAACAAAGGAAGAATAAAGGAAAGTCATATGTAGAATTCTTCTTCATCATCATCATCATCATCATCATCATCATCATCATCATCATCATCATCATCACTCTTTTATCATCATTTGCCAGGGTTCGCCAGACCTCTATCATAAGCGTGGCAGAGCCAATATTTTCTGAACTTGTCTACCCGTCTCACCATGTTACCGGTGTCAGTTTTACATATGATCTCTGGAGATCCAGCGGTTGTCTGATATTTTTGCATCATGACCAGCCCATTGCCATTGAGTTTCCTAATGTATTCCACTGTTTCAGACTCCTTTTTCCCGTAATATAGTGTGCTATCTTATGATCTCTATTTGTGATGTTGATGAAGGTTTTTTTCATCATGTTCACGTTATATGGTTCTCAGTTTTATGGCCACTCTCTTGGTCGGGTTCCATATTTTAGCTCCATAGATGACTATTAGGAGGATACATGGTTGTATACCCTTCTTTTTAATACTAATGGGATTTTTTCATTCTTAAAAGGCCGAGCTAGCTCTCAGAGTGATTCTTTGCTTGATTTATTATTCTCTGAGTATTCTAAGGAGATTTGTTGTCCTGGGAGGATGTGTTGGTCAACCATCTCAAGTTTCGATTTTGATTGTTGTGTTAATTTCTGACGTGTTTGTTGTAAACGACTGTTATTTTGCTCAAGTTCTTGTGAAGACAAACTTTCTTGCTTTCTTTGTTCAGTTCGTGAAGCATTAGTTGGAGGTCGTGGAGGTTCTTTGCGAAAAGAACGATGTCGTCTGCAAATCTGAGATTCTACCGTCCATTCTGATTCTCTCATTGATGAAGAAATATATAAAAAGCGGATGAACATAAAAAAGAAGAAGCAGAAAGCAAAGAAGAGTAGAAGAGAAGAGAAATTTAAAAAAAACCTAAGAAATGAAAGGAACCATTGGACAGAAGGAAAAAGAAAAGAAAAAACATAACAGGAAAAAAAATGAAAGAAAAATAAGGATACATGTACGAAAGAAAACAAAGAAAAAATATATAGTTTGTCGCGTTGACATTCACCAAAACTATCAATTGACCTGTTTTCTGTTTCTACGCATCATTCAAACGAGCCAATTGCTCATGGCTGCTGTGCCCAGTTGGTTTCGCCCGATTCCAGGAGTTCGTTTGAATTTCGGTAAACACAGAAGTATTTTCTTTCTTGGTAGATTTTGTTTAGGTTGGGAAAGCGGGCTGACCTGGATCTAACCACATTTTATTTCCTTTTGGATTTAAATGCCTGACTATTATTCAGACGAACAATTTTCAACCAGTGCGCTGCGGCACATTAGTCCACAGCGAGGAATCTGTAGGTGTGCCGGAGGACAGTGTTCCCAGCATGAATACAAAAATAACATATGAATACGAAGCTCATTGAGTTTTTCAACCTCTAGGAAGAAAAAACAGTGTCGAATCACATTATTTTGTAAACTTTTGATTGAGCAAGTTTGACTTTCAAGAACAGAATAAATCCAATAAGTCCTTAAAAGAAGGGTATACAACCAATGTATCCTCCCAATAGTCACTTATGGAGCTGGAATATGGGACCCAACCAAAAGATTGACCCTCAAACTGAGAACCTTTAAAATACACATGAGAGAATCATGCTCAACCTCATATAGATAGAACATAAGACAACACAGTATATTATAGGGAAACAGGAGTCGAATACACCATTAAAACGATAAGAAAACTAAAAGGGCAATGGGCTGACCATGTTGCAAGAATGACCGGCAACTGCTTAACATCATGACTTACATCAGGAATCCTGCAGAAAGTAAGATGGTGTGACTAATGAGATAAATTAAGAGAGCACTTGCCCTGCGATGCCAAGAGGGGTCTGGCCAATCTTGGGGAATGTTCATGTCCAACGACGGACGCTTAAAGGACGACGACGATGATGATGATGATGATGATGACGATGATTGAATAAACAATTGGATAAATGGGTTGTTTATTAAAGGCCCAAATAGCAGTTCTAAGTATTCTCTCGAATTCTGCCGTGTAGAACCACTGATCACCACTGCAAGCAATAACATCCATGAGAATATGAGAATTATCACACGACTGCCAGCCATAAGATGTGTGAGAATATGAAAATTATCACACGACTACTAAGCCTCATTTTATTATCATGACCAAGTAAGATGAAAAGAAACCTCCACGCAGAGCACTCACATTTATGTGAGAAACCAATTAAATATTTTAAAAGAATATTTGAAATAATTAATTCTCCTTCCTTGAATACTGATGGTGTGCCTCAACCATTTTAGTGCTTGGCTCACTGTGCCGTGAAAGTCACTAATTTAGGTGCTGACCGATATTTGCTTTTGTAACTCCATGTGAAACACATTTCTCAAGTTTCCCAATTTTTCCTGCGGATTGTAAACAGTGAACTAGATCTGAGTGAGTACCGAAGCAAAAGAGGGTTAAGTAAACTTCAAACATACTTCTACAATTTTCTTTAATATTGTGCTAAAGATGGAGATTGGAAATTATGACCTCCCACCGTTTGGCAATTATTAGCAAACTATTTTTGTAGTTCATTATGATCCCCATTCTCTCCTCATATGTACCCAATGTGCGAAATCAAATCTAATTTAGTAATGAATACGTATGAAGTAGAAAGTTGCTATTCATACGACTGTTTCAAATTGAAAATATACTTTTGCCATTGCTAGTTATATCAGGCTTTGCCCATCCATATTCACAAGGAGACACTTGTAGATTTAAGGGGACTTACATCATATATGCACATACGTTACAATAAAGTAAAATGAAACATCCAAAGCTGGCTTACCTGCTTTTCAGTTCTGAGTCCGAAATATGCATTTTATACGAGACTGTAGCTGTTAACAAGCTGCATGTCAATGGTCTTAAAGTTTTGTCTCATCCGTATATACATAAACATGCACGCACACACACACACACACACAAACATACACATATATATATATATATATATATATATATATATATATATATATATATATATATATATATATATGTATATATATATATATATACTGAGGAATGGACATATTTGGTCCAACAGAATGAACTCTGAAGCAGCTACTCTATCGGCGGCAGGTTCGATTCCTGTAACTGTTTATTCTATTCATGTAGTCTAAATTGAGTGATACATTAATCGTGTAACGGCGTTGGATCAAATCTTCGTTTCTATATAATTAACGTGATTTATTATTCATTCTGTTGGACCAAATATGTCTATTCCTTAATATATATATATATATGTATATATGTGTGTGTGTGTGTGTGTGTGTGTGTGTTCATGCGTGTGTGCAATTTTTTAGTAGATGAAATTCTATTTGATATATAGGTTGGCTAAGCTTTCGGGATAGAAAAAAACTTTTGTGAGGCTTGAGCTCCTACCTAAGTGTATACACCTGCATTCAAACCTTGTGTATGTGTACGTGCGAGCGTGTGTACTGCATGTATGTGTATGTATATGCATGCATGTATAGTATGCTGGATTCTCGTTTACAGAACGAAATTGCCCACTGGTCAAGAATAGAATGTTTGTAACGCATTCATCATTGAATATCGCCTCCATTTCAACATGTCAATGAGAACAGCCGTGGCGCGTTCCAAAGGCGAAATCCAGCAAGTTCTTGCTTTTCTGGTTGGATGAATCGAAACCAGGGCTTTGCGATGGGCTGATGCCATCACAGGATCTATTTCGAGGGGCGATATTTCCAAACTTCCGGCTATATTCCCAATAAAAGGTGAGAAAATCCAATGAAAGGCGGAAGTAGTGTAAGCGGAAGAAACTTGAAGGAAAATCGAGATTTCATAGAAATTCGAAAAAGGAATCGACTTCCAAAGGAAGAGAAGAACAGAACTTATAAAGATTGAGAAGCAAGCTGTAGACAAGGTGAATTTAGAGGTGGAAGTTAAAAAAAGGAAAAAAAATTGAAAGAATATCAAAGAGGCAGCGAAACCAAGAGAAAGTGAGAGGTTGACCAATAAGAGAAAAGAAAGGGAATCGAAAATAAAAAAGACAGAGGGAGAGAAAAAGAGTATGTGTATTTGTGCGCGTATATCCAGAGTGATCATAAGAAGAGACTGTCCAGCTTTTCCGACGAAGTTGACTAACCCTATTCAAGTATGGAGTTGTGCTGAGAAGAAAGGGATCTTTTTGATTGAAAAAAAAAGAAGAAAGAAAATGAAAACCGTCAGGCAACCGATATCTTTCGATAGCATGTCATGTTGGTGATGAGCGATTGAAGGATTGGGAAAAGGGGTGATCAATAAATAAGTTACTTCTCTCACCTTTTGTTGAGTAGTGATCATTAACAAAGTCCAAATTTAAAAAAAAAACAAACGTAAATGCTGCCTGACACAAACTTAAGGATCATTTCTGCTTAGACACACATTTCAAATCGGATCCCTCAGTGTGAACCTAGTCAGGGATAGGGTTAAAAAGATTTTCGAGTCATCAACAACAGCAACGACAACCTTTTAGTGTCCGTCGTTGGGCGTAGACTTTACCCATGATTTGCCAGATCTCTCTATTATGGGCGCATCAGAGCTGATACTTTCTTAACTTGTCTATCTCGTCATGCCATCTTACATTTGGCCGGTCTCAGTTCCGAATATGATCTCTGGGAATCTACGTTGGGAGTCGTGATATACATCCTATGTCTGATATTCTGGCAGCATGACCAGTCCATTGCCATTTGAGTTTGCTAATAGATTCTATAATACCTCTGACTCCTGTTTTTTTGTGTTCTTTTTTCTAATGTACTGATTTGTTATGGTAAGTAGCGATCATTAACAAAGTATAAATTTTCACAAAACGAGTGTGAATGCTATCGGACACAAATTAAAGGACCAATTTAGTGTAGATCTGCATTGCAAATTAACCCATAATTAAAAACCTATTCAAGAGGGTATTTTTCCAAAAGTTTTTTGTGACATAATAAGGAGAAAATATTTATATCTTCAGCCTCATAGCAGCTTTGGTGTGGCCAGTCATGTATTACATACCTACGTTAGGAAACTCAAATGGTAATGGGTGGGACATGTTTTGAGAATGACAGACAACCGAAAGAGATCACGACTTACAACATGCACACACAGAGAACACATGCAAAACTGAGGCCGGCAAAATACAAGATGAGGAGATGAATCGGACAAATTCAGAAAATACTGGCTCCGCGACGCCCATTGCAGAGAAATGTGGTGGAGCCTGGGGGTGGTTTATGTCCAACAACAAACGTTAGAAGACTGATAATGACGATGATATGTATATGATTAGATTGGACAGTTCATGTCTGATAGAATGTGATAACTATAGAGACATTTCATTGGAAAACATATTTCGTCCGGCAAACAAAACAAAATGAGTATTGAGCGGAATTCGAACCCACCCCACCTGGAAGCAGCATAAATGCAAATCTGAGCTGCCAACCGACACTCTCGACAAGTGCACTATTTGGTCTCCTGCTCCCCAAAAGGGTCGATAAAAAGGGCATGAAAAAGCAAAAAGAAAGAAATATGGAAATAATCAGAGAGGGAGAGACGGACAGAGACATAGACAGAGAGAGAGAGAGGGGGGGAGGAGGAGAAAAATGGTGTAAAAGAATGAAAAAATTTAAATGAGAGAAACAGGTTATAAGGAAGAAAATATGGTTGAGAAGGAGGAGAGAAATAAAGAGAGATTGGGTAGATTGAAAGAGGAGAAGGAGAGACAAAGATATGTAAAGATAGAGACCAATGTGGACAGAAAAAAATCGAATTTTGAGAGGGAGACAATCAGGAGAGAGCAAACGAAGAAGAGCAAAGGGGGTGAAAGAAAGAAAGATTGGAAGGAACTACAATGTGACACAAAGAGAAAGAGTCAGGGAGACTGAGATAGAGCGAGACACAGAGATAAAGAAAGAAAGTCAAAAGGTCGGATGGATAAAAAGGGGAAGAGGAAGATGAATAAACAGACAGGAGAGAAGTATGAACAAATACGGATAGGCGAGGAACGAGAAAGGGAGAGGGAAACAGAGAGAAGGAAAGGAGAAAGACAAGAAAAACCAAGAGCAGGTCGGTGGATAGGAAGACGGAAAGAGAGATGAAGATATGTACACAATCAGTGACAGAGAGAGAAAAGTGCACAATGAGACGAAAGGGAGAAGGATGGTAAAGAGATAGGAAGGGGTAGGGAGGATAGAAAAAGGGAAAGAGAGATTGAGTACAGGAATACAGAGAAGTGTGAATAGAGATTGTAAATAATATTTGGAAAAATATCAAATGAGAAAGAAAAGCAGAATAAGAAAGAATGAGAAAAAATTGGGACATGGAAAGAGCTAAAAATAAAGAGAAATAGGAAAGCGGGAGAGAGAGGAAAAATTATGAACGGATAGATCGAATGAATATAGTGAGAGAGTTAATGAAACGAAACAAGAACGAAAGAATGGAAAGAAAAAATGGGATACAGAGAAAAAGAGAGAGAAATATACATAGAGAAAGAGAGATCAGCGTTGATGGAAAGAGGATAACCATATAAAGGAGAGGTGTAAGCATAAAGATTGAGACGGAAGATGAAGAAAAAAAAACGGCTTATGATATTGAGTCAGTTCACGCTCCTTCCTTTGATGACATTGATTTATGATAACCAGCCTCACTTACTTGGCAGCTAAACTAAAAATACTATTTCCATTCCTTGACTACTGAAGTACCGAAAGCACTTTCGTCATTATATGCAAACAAACGTTTACCTGAATTGTTACCAGGAAAAGTGATTTTCTTTTTTTAATGAGAAGCAAAAATCTCAGGTAGGCAGAATGTTGATATGCTGAATGGCACGGCAGTTCCTTCCGTTCCGACTGACGGCTTAAGTGTGATGAATCGGGAAATGATATTGGGTTGGTGCCATGCTCTGGGGACAAAGTGCGTCAGCTGGGGACATTCTCTTTAAGCCAGCGACCCGAGTTAAAGTTATGATGACTAATGAGTCTCTCAATAAGTAAGGATTTGAAAAAAAAATTCTCTTGTTGAACGAACGAGAACAGCAGGTAGAATAAATAGGAGGAAGACATTTTTAGTAATCACATTCGTAAAGAGAAAAAATTTTTTTCTATAATCAATCAAACAACGACAACAACAGCAATAATAATAATAATAATAATAATAATAATAATAATAATAATAATAATAATAATAATAATAATAATAATAATAATTATGATAATAATAATAATAAACCACTTGGCAACCGGTGTGAAACTGTAAATCGCAGTATTACTGCGACCTATGAGGAGAGGAGGAGACTTGAAGAGACTTGCTGTCACTCAAACTCCAGCGGTTACCACCAGGCAACTGGTGTGAGATTGCAAATAATAATAATAATTATTATTAAAATAATGATTTGGATCCATTTCTCATTTCATCTTTGGTCCCCACTCTGGCCATTCTGTGAGGGTAAGTGCAAGATCCTTTTACGTAAAATTGAATTTGTATCCGCCCCCCTTCTTGACAAAATTAAATTCTTTCTGGGCGGTATGAACATACTAGCTGTAGCCAAGAGACAAAGCTTAGTGCTTTAGTTTTCAAGTAGTTTGCAAAGGACACTCTACTAAACTGCCAGACGCACACCCATATGCTTTCTCCTTTTGAGAATATAGCTGGTGGAGTTCTGAGGTTACTTCCGAATCACATCAATTTTAACCAATCCACAAAGGTCTGGTGCAACCTCAAAGCACCCCCCCCCCCACCAAAAAAAAAACATGACGGTACAATCAAATCAATTTGCCATTAAAAAAATTGGGCAGAATTCAAGATCTGTGTGTCATAACCAGCAGGCACTCTCTTGTTAGCCACCCGGAAGGACCCAGTCGTCAGGAGGGACCCGGTCGATACCAAGCTACTGTTGTCCAAAACCCCAGCTCGTGCTCCTCTAATGACAACCAGAAGAGACACTGTTGTTGCCGAATGGCAGTTAGCCAGAAAAAGAAGAGAAAATGGACGAGAGAAAAGAACAGGTTAGTAAGGTATTGCTACTTCAGAAGCAAACCATCTGTGCAGTGTTATTGATAACGCATGCTCAAAATATGGAGGGGAGAATTCAACTTAGACGTATCAAGCCAGTGTCTGGCGGATTCAATAGAAGAAACACAGAAAAACAAATTGCTCTCAGAGATTGAAATACAAGAGATCCGCAAAAAGAAGAAGAATCTCAAAACATTACCAACATAGTAAAAGACAAATAAATACTTACTAAGATACTAACTTTGAAAGAAACTATACAAGGAGAAAAAACAACAATGTCAACTCTTAGAGACAAGGACAGGAAGAAACTAAAAGAAGCAACCGAGCATGTCAACTGCCTCATACAGCATATCGAAACAAACAGCCCAACAGACCTCAACCATCAAATTTCAGCTGGGGCAAAAGTGGTAACGGGGCAGTTCATAACACAGGAAAAAAACTCCAAATAATAAGAATAATAGGAGGGGAAAACTCAACTGGGAAACAAGATTTGGAAGACAAACACTCAACTCCAGAGAGATAGAGTACTACCGAGAAATGCATCACACATGAACAGACCACGTGTTAGACTATGGGACAAATACAAGATAAAAACTTAACCCGTGGCAGTGGAAGAGATAAACCAGAGGAAACTAGATAAAGAGGCAAGACTGAAAAGATATAGGCAAAGTGCTGCCCAATATACACAGAATCGCACATTCCAAAACGAAGAAAGTTTTCCAAGATCTGAACGGAGACAGAAGACAGAACATGAAGCCGGATGCCACAGAGACAAATAACTACTGGAACAGCAAATGGGGACACCCAGGAAGACGCAACAAAGCCCTGAAATGGTTGGAGAACATGAAGTGAGAACTCAAGGATATAGACAATGGAGAATCAAAAGTATTGAACGAAACCACATTGAAACGCGCTGTCGAAAAATAGTAAACTGGAGAGTGCAAGGACCAGATGGGATCCGCAGTTATTGGTTCAAGAAATCCACTGCACTATACGACAGGCTCATCCACCAACTCTTAAGTTGTTTAAATGAAGATGAAGTCCAAGAATGGATGACCAGAGGCAGAATCACCCTCATCCAAAAGGACCCTGAAAAGGGGGACCTAGCAAGCAATTGTAGACCAATCACGTACTTGGCACACATGTGGTGAATCTTAACTGGACAAATAGCGGAGAGAAAACATGTATGGAAAGGAGCGGAAGAACAAATAAGATACAGGAGAGGATCCAAGGGGGCAAATGACTTCCTTTACACTGAACATTTGATCTTAAAAGAAGTAAGAAAAAGGAATAAGAACATTGCAATGGGATGAATAGACTATAAAAAATCATTCGACAAGTATCCCACACAACTGGATACTCGAATGCCTAAGAATGTTCAAGTCAACCACCTAATGTACATGGAAGACATAAAACTACTTGCTAAGAACACAGGGGAGCTCGAGACGCTGTTCAACAAAGCGAAAGAATAAAATGATGACATTGGAATGGAGTTTGGAATAGGAAAATGTGCAATTATGGTAATGAATAAAGTAAGGCTCGCAGTGGGAAAAAGAATCGAAGTCCTGGACAGCAAGATAATTAGAACATTGACCACACTAGACCGATACAAATACCTGGGAGTTCTCGAATGTGACAGTATAAAACGGGAAGAAATGGAGGAGAAAATAAAAAGAGAATACCTTAGGAAGATTAAGAAAATATTAGATTACAAACTAAAGAGCCAGAACTTTTAAAAAAAGAATGAGCACATTTGCCGTATCGGTAGTAAGATACACAGGATCATTCCTTGGATGGAAAAATGAAGAACTCCAGTCAATAGGCCAGCAGACAAGGAAGCTTATTACAATGCACACAGCCTTATATCCCAGAGATGGCATGGATAGACTGTACGTGATGAGGGGAAAAGGCAGCAGAGGGCTCATCAGCAAAGGCGAATGTGCCCAGAGAGTCGAAGCAGGTCTACAGAAGTATGCGCAAACAGTGAAAATATCATGAAGAGTGCCCGATGCAGCGAAGCGAACAATAAAAAAAGCATGAAACAATGGACC
>OY735219.1:30403398-30413398 GCA_963457665.1 Thysanoteuthis rhombus
CCTCATTTCGCTGAATGTTTTCCAAATGAATAATAGCCAATGTGTTCTACGGTCATTTTCGGGTGTGCGTTTAGTCATGTTGCCTTTTAGAAAAATATCGTTGAATGCATACTACCACTTAAATTGTGACAATTCCCCAAAAGACCGAGCTTCAAAGATATTGTTGCACTCTAATAATGCTTGGTTGAACTCTCAAAAAACACGGTGACGACCTTATGCTCTTGGCGGCAAACATCTGTTGGCTGTCTTTTCTCAATCGGCTGGAGATTGAATTTCCATAAGACACCTGGTAAGACAAGTTTCTTTGCGTGCGATAAATGTCTTCCTGATTGTTCACATAAGTCCGACTGAAGTGTGTGGTTTTATTTATAGGCAACATGTGAACACCATTCTTTACCCGTTGTTGCGCGTTACTTTTGAAAAAAAAAAGATGATCACAGGGAGTGAAAAAATGCGAGTGTGAAACCCCGTTTACTTATAGCACAGGACATATGAACATTTTCTCAGTTTCGTACACAGTACATATTTGAGAGTAACACACACACACACAAGTACATACACATACACTCACACACATACACATGTTTCGTTTCCACAGTGTCCATTTCTACTAGAATTCTACTAGATTGACTTATATCAACACGATAAACATCTTTATATATATATATATATATATATATATATATATATATATATATATATACATATATATATATACATATATAATTGCCAAAAGTAAATGTACATACACACACCCACCCACATACGTATATATATATATATATATATATATATATATATATATATATATATATATATATATATATATATATATATATATATATATATATATATATATATATATATATATATATATAGAGAGAGAGAGAGAGAGAGAGAGAGAGAGATAGATTGATATAATTGCCTCAAGTGAATAAACACAAGCACAAGCGCACGAACATATATACATGCCTTGGTCAAAAATATTATTCATATATTAATTTATATATGTATATGTGCGTGTGTGTGCATGCGTAAATATACTTAGATAAATCACTAATTTAGAATTACTATATATATATATATATATATATATATATATATATAGATATATAGATATATATATAGATATATATATATAGATATATATATTACATATGTGAAAAAAATTTACAAAGAAACGATGTTAGAAAGACATGCCCGCGCACGTGTAAGCAGTAAAAAGCGTACGATATAGATGTGTGTTGTTTGGGTTAGGGGAGAGGGTAATGATTGTCGGCTGTGTTTACACGGGAAGGCCTTAGACCGATCTTGCTTATCAGGAGGATAAACCCGTTAGGCAACGAATAATGGTTACGAGCCGACGGGGTTCACTGTTGTAAACAGAGAATACGGAGGACAGGCAGCGTGAGTCACTTCCTCACTCATCAGCTGATATTTTTTTCAATCAGATGCCGCAGGCGGGTCCCCGGCGGAAGAGAGCTATCATTTACAACTCAAATACACATCTTTCTAACTGAGCGACCGGGTATGCTTTAATTACAAGCTAAACGCATCATCAACATATTTCCACCATATAAAACGCATTTTCCTTTACAAAATTTCTCTTCAAAAATCACAAGCTGTGGTTCCCGATAGGGGATAGGGGAATCCCCTACAGGGTAGTTTAATTTAGGTAGTCTAAGGGAGGAATAATACTATTAGGTAAAACTGACAGTCGTTGTGAATGTTTATTTCAATTACTTTCGTTTTCTTTCTTGTAGTAACAATTACACAATAACAAGATGATAATAAAATCGAACTGATTCTTATGATAAAACTATCAAAATATACGCAAAATGAAATAGATATTTCAAATCATTTTCAGACTCTAACTAGTTTGGGCTTTTTTTTCGTTACAACAATGACGAATGATATGAACCAGACCAAAAACCAGTTACGTCATGCGCAAATAACAGTGACAGCGTTGCACTCAGAAACTGATGGATTCACTTCCACTTCTAAAGCCCAACTCAGGTCGATTTGTTTTTGTTTTTTTTTTGTTTTTTTTTTTATCTTATTCACAGGAACTACTAATAAAAGAATCGAAATGGGACACATATTAGAATAAATATTGTATGGAGAAATGAATTGTGTTTTGTCTACCTTTTAGATTTTTTTTAGTTAAACAAGAAGGTCTGACCCTAGAGTAGCTAAGGTTGTTTTCACTTGAATGAATGAGAGAAGATTGGTAATCTTAACGACAAAAGTGGGGATGAGCATGAGAATATTGGGAATCACTATATCACTAAGGAAGATGGGAAAAGTCAAAGTAACAGAAAAGTTATTGGGTTGTATTAATAAAAATCGATTTGCTTACGATCAGCGGCTTTAGCTGCAGCCGTTGTAGGAATGGAACAGAAAGTTCTGCTTCATGTTTTTTTTTCTACCGCCAGAATTTACTTTGTTCCTACGTATGTGATTGTTAGTGCAAATCGATAAAGAGTTGAGTAAATTTCATACGAACGTCTTGGACTTCCGTAAAATTCTGCAAAAAGTGGCTTTTTGTATCAGCTTAATGAAACATTTCCACGGTAAAAAGAAAAAGAGCTTCCGAAGTTTTTCAATCGAGCGTTGTATCGAGCAGATTTCGAGATATAAAAATCACCACGTTGAAAATATTCTATCGAAAATATTTAGCAATAAAACATTTCATTGAAAATTATTTAGCAACAAAATATTTCATTGAAAATATCTAGCAACAAAGTATTTCATTGAAAATGTTTAGCGGCAAAGTATTTCATTGAAAATGTTTAGCGGCAAAGTATTTCATTGAAAATGTTTAGCAACAAAGTATCTCATTGAGAATATTTAGCGACAAAATGTATGCCATTCTCTTGAGAAAAGTGGTGTTGTAAGAACTCGAGATTATAGATAAACAGAGAATATGTTTATGCTTTAGCTGTGGGATACGCCAACTGCAAAGTTCAAATAGTAATCCAAGATTTTAATGACACATAAAATGAAAGACTAAATAAAATTGAAATATATATATATATATATATATATATATATATATATATATATATATATACATATATATATATATATATATATATATATATATATATATATATATATATATATATATATATATATATATTATAGCCCGGTTTCAATCGATATCCTAATTTCATTTGCAAGCATTAAGTATGTCTTGTCGTAGATAAGGACAAAGAAATTTTCTTATATTGGATTGACTTATAAGAGCTCTTCGCATTATTTCAATATTTATGGATAAAAACAATTTCCTGTATGACATGCTTATACGCAGAAGCTGGAGGATATATATATATATATATATATATATATATATATATATATATATATATATATATATATATATATATATATTCAAACGTACTATCCTTTTTAAAATATGAAAAGCAATACATATATATCCATACATATGAAGTTCTTTTAATCCTGAGTACTTTTGAAAAGCGTGGAGATACCGTGTAAAGTTCAGTCTATTTCTGTAATGCTATCTTATACGTGCGTGTTCGTGTGTGTGTGTGCATGTGTGCGTGTGCGTGTGCGTGTGTGTATCCGTATCTATGTCTGCAGTGCAGCCCAAGAATTCGGGGTGAAATACCATCAAAAAATTATTCCACCTAACACCTAGTTATTATCATCTCAATCAAATTGTAAAGGGGTGATAAATAGATTTTTTTTTTAATTACGACGTAAGTCGGCAATTCTAAAAACGGCAGAAATTCATGTTAAAGAGAGACTAACAGCGTTCCAACTGAAAAAAAAACCTGGTCTCTTAACAAGGGAGGAGTAATAAGAACGAGAGAAAGAAAAAGAACATATTTCTTTTCAACGTCATATTATGTCATATCATTCATTCTTGGGAAAACATTTCTCGAAAGAGGAAACAGAAGACAAGGAAGGAGGAAAGAATAATGTATTTTCCAATGAGTAAGAAGGTATATAAGAGAATAGAAAACAGATTTTATCCGTTGTTACTAATATTCAATCATACAGCTCAAAATTCATCAAAATAAAAAGAGCTATTGATACATATAAGATTTAAAAGGATATACAACTGGTGTATGTCAACATTCCGTGTCTAATGCCCGCTCCACTTTTTTTTTGTTGATATATCCTGCTAAAATGATGCAGTTCCTATATTTGGGTGCCAAATGCTACGTCCTTCCGGTATCTGACAAACTCATAATAAACGTATCACGTTCCAATTTTCATTGGACTACATCAATAAAGCCAAGAACGGAACTCTGGCATTCTAGAATTTTCATATGATTTGCCCAGGCTTGCACCATACTTATATATCATCTGGTATTGCAACGTTAGGAAAAATAAATGCCAGTACTTTTGTACAATTCGGCATTATGGACTTTTACCATTGTATATCCAAAGGAAGCTTCGAAGAATCCATGGAATTTGCAAAGATCTTCACAAACACCAACAACAGAGATATAGAAATAATCAAACTCTGTAGACGGACGGTACTATTCAACACCTGAAAGCACTGGGCCGCAAAAACTGAAGACTGCAATTTTGATGTTTCTATGGGCAGTTTCAGTTCAGCTGAGATGTCGGACCTGATCTGTTTGTGTATTTGGTATAACCACACCAGAAAACCGAATTCTAAAAATATAGGACAGTACCGAGACGACAGCCAACTAATTGTAGAAAACAATAACAGGCAGAAATGCAAATATATATATATATATATATATATATTACACGTCTGTCCTAGACGTATGAATGAAGATTATGGAAATCTTTCATGGTAACAGATGAACCTATGCACTCAGCAGCTGTATGCAATTTGAACTGTGTGAGAAGATGGGAAAATATTCAAAGTGGGGTCGTAATCCTCTCTTATTCAGACGGATAGCAGCTAACTGAAAAGAAGAGCCACGGGTCGCCTTCAGCAAAGTACATTATTTCGAAAGAGTTCTGTTTCAAGAAACACAGTATACAATATAGCAAAGAGACCATGATTCGCAAAGGGAAAACGGCTTAAAGTCACACAGCCTCCAAAACCTCCATAGCTAGAATGGTCCAATGATGACCAAAGATTTGAACATATCATACGCATCATGCGGTTAAAATACATTGTGTGTATGTATGTACATACATGTTTATATATTGATACGTTTTGGGGGTATCCGACAGAAGCCAGCCCTGTTTCAAAAAAGGTGTATTATTGAATAACGTCCATGTACAATCTAACATGAAAATACCCCATGTTAAATAAAAAAATACATGTATGACGTATTGATGCACGTAAGCAATGTATCAAAATCATAGCTGAAAAGGGGCGTTGATCAACGCAGCTGAGGCACCATGTTGATAAGACGGTTATTTTTTTTAAATCCCCGAAACGGTTACATGATAAACAAATGATAGCTCCTAGAAGAGAAAATTTACTCATCGTACCATAATGACAAAGCCTGTGTGAAACATAAAAATGTTATTATCATTATTATTATTCCACTGTACTATGTATGGTATTATCTAAGCTTTTCTTACATTGAGAAAATAACATATGATGAAAAACGGTAAGTTATCTTACAGTCATTAACGGATAATCAAATCAAAAGTTAACTATATATATATATATATATATATATATATATGTATATATATATATATATATATCAGGGATATGCCGTCTGGGTAGGCAAGGTAGGTACCGCCAACCCGAAGTAAGAATCATAAAGATTTATCATAAAAAATAGAAAGTGTAAGATTTTCTCATCATTCACTAATCAGAACTTTTGTAACTTGATGCACTAAATTTAATGTATACTTCAGTGAATGTCCCATGATTGGTGTTACATTCAAATGTCTTATTCACGGACAAAATGTTTATTATGGGATAGGGGCAGTGTCTTTCATCTCAGGCATGATTTTTTGTACCTTACAAATTCAATATCATCATCATCATCAACAGCAGCTTTTTAGCGTCCTTCGTTGGACATAAAGATTCCGAAAGATTCACTAGAAACTCTCCACCATGGGTGTTGTTTATCTTATTCTTTGCGAACACCTCTTTATATTTCATCGGCTACTTTTCTACATTTGATCTCTGGGGATCAATGTTGTGAGTTGTGATGTCCAGCAGTTATTCTTGCTACATCATTAGCTCATTTTCAAATGAATTCTATAGTATCTCAGACTTCTGATTTCCTCTGATATTGTGCTGTCTTGTGATATTGCAATCTTTTATTGAGCATGATCCTTTAATGGGCATGTTCTCAGATTGATGGTCAATCTTCTGTTTAGGTCGCATGTTTGAGATCTATAGGTGACTATCAGGGGGATGCATTGGTTGTATATCCTTTTTCTTTTTTTTTTTTTTAGATCGAATAGGATTATCTTGTTCTTGAAAGTTGAGCTTGCTTTACCAAAAGCTTGCCATCCAAGAGTTATTTTTTGTTGTTGTTTTTTTTTTTTCAATTGACTATAACATGGAGATTTGTTGTTCTATATGAATGTATTGGACTGCCTTCTCCAGTTCTGCGTTTTCTATTTTGATTTTTGTGTCTTTGTCTTCAACATGTTCGTTGTACATGAAATTTTTTTCGTAAGTTCACGTGGAGACCAAATCTATTGCTTTTTTCATTCAGTTCATCTAGCATTATTTGGAGGTCATGAAATTTCACAGCAAACAGGACAATGTTGTCAGCATATTTGATACGCCTTAGGTATTCAGCGTTGTTGTTTTCGGTGGTTTGGGATCTCTGCTTTCTTTCTTGGTTTCTTCTGAGATTTTACTGATGGTTTTGTCTGCTCTTTGATTTAAACCTATTGGCGACTCCTCGTATAGATGTTGTTGAAATACATGTAATCATGTCAGTCACCGACAGCCTGTAAACAAGGCTAGAAGCCAGAAAAAAGCCGAGGAGAAAAAGCACTTGCAATCCTGCCTTCTTAAGTGAGATAACATCTGTGATTACTTCACTATTCTCAGTCGGTAGCAAAAGAGTAGAAGAGTTTACGCGTTTGTTTTGTCGTCTTCATGTGTTGTTTCCGCTATTTTCTATAATACTACCCCTAGTGTAGCCTAAAATCAGAACTAATTTTTACACCCAATTATAATACTAAACCCAACCAATTTTGAAACAGTTTTTAGACCAAACTTCTCACATTTAACATGATCATCATCATCATCATCATCATCATCATCATCATCATCATCATCAGTCTTTTAACGTCCAGTGTTGGACATAGACCTTCCCCGAGATTCGACCCACTTGTCTGTAGTGGACGTTGTGGAGCCAGTATTTTCTAAATTTGTCCAGTTTATCCCTACATCTTATAGTTTGTCGGCCTCGGTATCGCATGGGATGTCTGGGGATCTTTGTCATGAGTCGTGATGTCCATCATTCTTGCAACATGGCCTACCCATCACCATATAAGTTTTCTAATAGGTTATATGATGTCTCTGACTCCCGTTTTTTTCTTATATACTGCGCTGTCTTGTGATCACTCCAAGTGAGGTTGAGCATCATTCTCACGTGTGTGCGTTGCATGCTTCTCCGTTTGCAGGTTTATCTCTTGGTTAGGTTCCATGTTTTAGCTCCATAAGTGACTATATGGTGGTTACGATACGTTGTTTTAATTGCATCAAAAGTTTAGAATCAAGGATACGAACAATTATTTTTACGATCAAATGTTTATATAATCAAATTGCAATCAAACGTTTGTTTCTTTGAATGAGTAAATTTCGCAAATTAGGCTCTTTTGTTGATTGGTGTGACATTGTAGAAGCCCAAAAAGCAGAAACACCATCGTGTTCGTGAAGCATATCTATCATTTCATCATATCTAAAGCACTAATCCAACTAAATGTTTGAGTATCGAGCATTTTCATGAAATGAACTTACCATATATCATATTAATTCATAATTCATAACTACCAGGAAGCACAGTATCTCCAATATGTAAAACGGAAAAACATAACGAGTAATGACCAACCTCTAAACAAAGAAAGCGAAAAAGAAAGTAAAAAAAGATCCTAATCCCTAGAAAAAAGGCCACACTAGACTTGAGTTTCCTGTATAGGGAATAAAAATAAACTTCATCATTTGCCTAGAGGAGCCCAGACAGGGTTGGAACATAAATGTGTTTGTTTAGCGAATCCTTTACTCCATCATATTTTAAGCTTTACTCTGACACAACCCAATGTTTCATGTTGAATCTACTTTATGAAATGAGCCCATCACACGACGGATATTGTATCATATTGCATTGTATTCTAATTCTTATTACGTTATCTATCTATCTATCAATATATATATATATATGTAACGTGTGGGTGTCTTTGTGTGCCTATTATTGGCCTCTGTCGAGATTGATTATGGGATTAATAGCTCTGTGGTACTATTGCCAAGGCAGATAATGTAGTTATAGAAGAGTGGATTGCTCAAGGGTTGATCACCCACTTTTCACACCGACTGAAACCGAACTCTTATTTCTGAAAGATTATAGCGGGTGTTTAAATAAACAGAAATGATTCATTACTTTTTCAAGATATACGAGTAATGTACCAGTTGGAACAGTGCATTCAAATCTCAAAAAAGATCCAGCTTGATGAACAAAAAAATGAATGTTAGTTCGTTGTATGATAAAAATCGTGGAGTGACGATTGAGGATGATACAACTGAACGGCGAAAACTGAGCTAGACAACTGAGTGTGCGTACAATTGGGTGTGAAACAAGCATCATAGCACTCTGGTAAAAAATTTTGTCAAGATATTTGATGATAGGATTTCTTGAGGACATTGTTGTGATACAATAATAAGCTACTTCAGTCACAATTCGAACTCAGTTCCTTGAGTGTCTGATTATGCTGTATTTCTGTGGCGTTCACTGTTACGCCTGGTCTCACAGAGCAGTTATGAATGATAAGTAAGTTCGCATGTACGTATCATCTGATATTGCATATGTTTGAGTGAATATACACACACACACACACACACACACACACACTCATATATATATATATATATATATATATATATATATATATATATATATATATATATATATATATATATATATATATATATTAGAATGGGGATTTGCTACACGAAAACGTTTATATTTCTACCCTGTCTTCTTCAGGCGAAGGATTAGGTATATTTTAGATTCTTGTTTGAGACATTGTTTGTGGGTGTGTCTTGGTTTCTGATTTATTTGATTTGATTTGTAGTTTGTGTATATCCGATGGTGTATATAAATTACAAGCTGGGGTATGGTGTGACTGTTTACATTTTCTATAAGTGGTTGTTGGCGTGGGTGTGTGTTATTCTTACTTCAATTTCTTGGATTTATTTTCCCATGCTAGGATCCTTATTGTATGACCTCAGTGGGTTGTATAATTATCTTGGGTTTGAACTACTTTCTTATGTTTAAGTTAATCATATTGATCAGATAGTTCTTCGAGGTAGTTTTGTGTATGAGATATCTATGTTTGTTGTCATTGGTATATCTATATGCGGGGTTTTGAGTCAAGTTTGTTAATAGAAATATTGAACGGTGCCTACATGTTAATGCTACTCCGTTTTTTCAGTTTAATAAATCTGGTTAATGTTTCGTTTTTTTTTTTTTTTTTTTTTGTTTTACTGACAAAACAAAGGATTTCGAATCTCTCATTTACGCATAGGGGGCATGGAGTTTCAACTCAACTAGTACACAAAGCTAATTTCTCATCCTTCCCCCAAAACTAAAAAAGACTCCCCCCCCCCCGAAAAAACATCAAACAAAGAGAATTACAGAATAGAAAAAAATGAAGTAGCAGTAAAATACTCATCATCATCATCACTCTTTTAGCGTCTGTCGTTGGACATAGACCTTCCCCAAGATTTGCCACACTTCTCTATCATGGGCATCGCGGAGCCAGTACTTCCTAAACTTGTCTAGCTCGTCTCTCCATCCAATATTCTGCCGGCCTTGGTTTCTCATGTGATCTCTGGGGATCA
>OY735219.1:30415898-30430898 GCA_963457665.1 Thysanoteuthis rhombus
TTTGCATTCTCTCCACGAACCTATTATTCTTCCATGAAACAATTCATCGCAAACATTCAAGATTTGTGAACTTCTTTCAGCATTTGGATCGTTTTCAGGACTTCCCCCTACGCTGGCCACGATAACAGCCGTCCCTGCCCAGGATTCTTATATCACGTTTTTTCTTTGTCTTTTCAAGTTCTTCAAGGTTTCGAATTATCGACAGCACCGGCAAATGATACGCAAACACTTTCCAGAGATCATATTACGTTTAAGACAGTATTAAGACAACAGGATGTGTTGATATGTAGTAAAAATGGATCCTAAATGGAACGAATGAAATATTGAAGGACAGTTTCATGTGCCATTCTTGCAGCTGACTGTATCTAAGCTTAGAGTATTGTAAAATGAAGACTTGTAGTATTGTGTATGTTCACCAGACATTACTACTATAGATTATCATCTTAGCAAGCATATTGACTATCGTATCCGTTATAAAAGGTTCAACAACTGGAAAGTTGTAAGTCGATTTTTTTACTGCATTTGTGACCAGTAAACTTAACGAATTCCATTCTGTATACAAAGATGGCTTTTATCCATGTCACTGAGCCGATAGATTATTTGACGGCCGTGTTTATCTTTGAATAAGAAAACACTAAGCTACTTGTCCGTCTTTATAGTCACTTGTGTCAAATGGTTCGATAACATCTGTGCAATATGCAGTTGACCTTTACAGCTTACTTTACTTTACGTATACACTTTCAATAATTGAACCATTATAAAGAACTGAACCTAGAATTAAGCTCCTCATCTCTTCTTTGCATTGATTTATAGCGGCGCCAAGGTGTTCTATATGAATGAATAATTTTGATAACTGGCTTCTGAGATTAGAGATTTTCTACCGGGACATTGTGACTCTCTGATGTGTGAGAGACGATAGTCGGCAGTGTCGCAATAGTTTTTCAAAATGACGTGCGAAAACAAACAAGGAAGACAGTTTGATCAGAGAGAGGTACTTACACTCAATTTCTAATAAAAGATTGAGGTAGAAAAAGTCAATTTGAATGACTAAATCTTATACGTATTGAAAAGAGAAATAAATTGTATGTATGAATGTCATTGTTAAAATATTATAAACATATTTTTAACAACAAGTAATTGACAACAGATCTGACTTTTCACTCAATAAAAATTGTCACGTGACCAGTGTCTCTTGGCAGTATGACGCGTTGGGAATGATCAAATAAGATAAATTGGAAAACAGATGATCGATGAATAAGTCACTTATCTCGCCTATCGTTGGGCTGTGATCGTTAAGGTAAAAAATAGAATTTTCAGAAAGTCAAGCTGCCTGACACAAACTTAGTCAAACTTGTCAAAGCCTCAACAAATAAACAATTTAGAGAGTGAAACGATTTCCTATATATGATGGGTAAATTAATATTAGAGAAAATATTTGAATCTTCAGCCCTCTGCTTCATTGATGAGGCGTGATAAGTACATACATACATATGTACATGTTTGATAAGTACATATATACATACATACATACATACATACATAGTCAGCCAGATATAAAGACTTGAAAACTGAAAAAACCTTCGGTTCATGGTTTTAGTTAATGTTTTTTAATGAATGTTCATTTTATCTATAGTATTTTGACTATAACTTCAAGTCATTAATATTCCAGGATAAGTTCAGACAACTGAACTCTTTCTTTGAGTTTTTAATGCTGTTGCCGCAACGTTCCAGCCGATCCTTTCTAAGTCCAGATTCTATAATTCTGATTAGATGCATCAGTATCAAAATTTTAACGGACAAACGTACTCGTTTTTAGTGTAAATGATGTCTTCACCATGATGTTTCCATTCTAGTCTATTTTCTTCAACTTTGTAGAAACGTTATTAAAATTTCAAAATAATTGTTCAGGCAATCGAACGCCTTCTTTAAGGTATTGAGGCTGTCTCCAGGTTCTGGTCGATCTATTCTTCAACCTTTCAAAAGCGAATAATCCGTATGAAAAAGGGGGAACAAATCATTCCTACCATCATTTCACCGAGAAATAAGGTTTGATTTGTCTCATCAAATACACTTGACAAAGGCTGAAAAAGGAATCGGTCGGAACTCTGAGATAACCCTAACAAAACCTTGGTCTATATTGTCTCTGGCACGTCTCGTTAGTGACTTGAAATCGTCTTGATCTTACATCTTATAGAATCTTACTCGATCGCTAAGTCAAACAATCATTAGTTGGGGGCTAAACATGGAATCTGACCAAGAGATCTCGCGAGATCACATGCAGAGCCGAAGCCGGCAGAATATAAGATCGAGAGATGAGCTAGACAAATTCAGGAAATACTGGTTCCGTGACGCCCATGATAGAGAAGTATGGCGAATCCTGGGGAAAGTCTATGTCCTATGACGTACGTTAAAAGACTGATGATGATGATGATGATGATGATGATGATGATGTCCACCAATTGAAATAAGAGAGTACAGCCTCTATTAGACAGCCAAGTTCAAACAGTCTCAAAGTACATTTCAGGAACTGTCAACCAGAACTGTAGATAAAATTGTCAATGTAGGTTTCTTCGAATTTCCAGTTGTTCTAGCTGAATGATTATGCATTAAGTCTTGCTTTGTGCATTATTTTCCATTTCAGATAATTTGAAATATTTCAAGATGGATATTCAAATTTGCAAGTATAAAAACCGCGAATATTGAGGGCTGGTTGTATATGTTTGGTCGCGCAGACAAACCATACAAATGTATGCATCTATCCGTATAAAGATAGGTGAGTGTTGTGTTGCAGGACCTTCCCCGAGACCTTTACAGTGCTTACATCTATTTGTATCTATATTTCTCTTCATATATATCACTCTTTAAGTGAGATAACTCATCCACTGTAAGCTTATGCATGCTCTTCTATAGGAATTGAGCACTCTGGTGGATGATGGATTTCTGTGTAATTTAAATATAACGCTTAAATTCAGTTCCGTAGTCCAGAGGTAGGATATCGGCCTGCGGGTCTGAAGTGAAGGTCTCAATTCTGCCTCGCGGTACTGGATGGGATTATAGAAAGTCTATAGCCACACTGAAGAGATGTAATACATCGAAACAGCTATCCGTGGATGACACAATATATGTATATATATGTATAAGCCATTTTTACCCAATTCATCTCTGTTTTCTTCCTTTCTTTCAATCCCTCTTTCTTTCATCTTTTCGAAGCTAATTTCTTTTTACATTTTTCTCTCCTTCTTCCAGTCCTACTTTCTTTCTCCCTACCTTTCAGTCCTACTTGCTCTCTTTCTGTCCTACTATCTTTCTTTCTTCTTTCCTCCTCTTCTTTCGTTTCATGACGAGTACACTGCCGTTCCTAACGGTATAATAAGCTCAAACCGGTACTTGTTCTTACCATTGCGACACGGCACGCTTGGGTAGCGACACCAGTTACAGGGTACACGTCGACACAGCGAACTTTTCCTTCTTTCAAAGAAAGCTGGAGCCGTGGAAATTCCACGGTGTAGTTTCGTCACACACGAAAAGAACAGCCGGACACAAAAATAGACCTTAAAATAAACTGGACCACACTAAAAACCTTTAGGGACAGATTTTGAAGAGAAAAAAAGAAACGATTTTAGATGTAATAGACAGTAAATGCTTATATTATCAGCCTTGTAGCTCACTGATGTGACCTGTAGGTGTGATATATAGATACATGTAAACCCAGTCAGCCAGATGAATCAATGTAATACGAAAGAAACATACGTTGAGAGTTTTGGTTGACAATTTCTTATAGATATGTTGGAAAAGTATATAAATATATATGCACGTACTGATAGGACAGTTTACAGAGTTGCATACATTAACGGCTTAAAAATTTCCCGGAAAAAATTGGCCATGAATCTGATTTGTTTTAACTAAGTTTAATTACATATGGAACAAAGCCACGAGCATAAGTCAACAAGCGATCATCGAATTCAGTTTAGTAGTTAAGGTTTGAGAAACCTAATAGCCACAGCTCCACAGCTAAGCACTGAACAAGTTTAGGGAAGGGACCGATGGAACTTAATCTTACTTGCTCCGTTTTTAACTGAGCGCAAATAAAAAGTTCTGCTCAGTAGACTTCAAGAATGAAAATGGGAGAAGTCTACCTATGATTAACAATTCTATCCGGAGAGTATTCAGCCATTTTGAATATCTCTAGAACCGATTGCATGGACTTTATGTAACTTGGCAAACAGTCAGAGGAACCATTACTGTGCATGCATAAATATATACTCTCCCAATGAGCTTACTCAATTGGCGGTGTGACGCCATTCAGTAAGTTTGTCAACTACCTGACCGTCTTATTTGCAATGACAGAGTCTGTCAATTATTTACGGTTCGTACAGGATTTTTGGTAGGATATGACCTCACTACGGCGTTTTTACTCTACTACAGTCCAGATATTGCTCCTATGCAGATACTAGTTTTTCCCAAAGAGGTTCCAGAACGTGGGCGAGATTGAGGAGAGCATGGTGAAATCGTCAGAGGACTTGGCAGACTGTTTGAGTGATGATGGGATAAGTGTGTGAAGTCACCAGTGAAATACTTTGATGGGGGTTATGATACCATTGTGACCAATTAATATACCGGGTATTCACCCAGCGTGTACATTCAAAATGGATTATGTTCCAACAACTTTGAATAAGAAAATAAAAACGAAGATCTTGGAAATAATATATATATATATATATATATATATATATATATATATATATATATATATATATATATATATATATATATATATATATTTATAAACAACATGATTTTTAAGTTTTTTTTGAATTCTTCGAGAAACGACTATTTGATTTATGAACAACTGCTTAATAAATCTTTTTTTTTTTAGATAGAAAAATTTTCAATCTAATTCCTCTGCTTATGGTATTTACGATACAGTTTGGTCGGCACATATTCCACTTATTACCAAGTGACAAACTATCAATCATTTTTGAGTTGTCCTTCCGTTCTAACTGGAGTCTAGCAAGCAGTCTGTGATGCAATATATTAATAGATTATAATTCACTGCTTGAACCATAGTCACTGACTTGGGTTTCTTCTCTTCCATTCACCCTCATACACACACACACACACACACACACACACATACGCTCACACTCTCCCCCCTCTCTCTCAATATATATATATATATATATATATATATATATATATATATATATATATATATATATATACATTCACTCACTCACATACACACATGTGTATAACTTTATAGAAGTGATACGAAAAGCGAGTCACGTTTGTTGTTCTACTTAATAATCACTCATTGTCAAATACATTTTTGGGGTAACTACGTGGGTAAGCCCCGTGTTATAGAAAATTAAATGATTTATAGTATAAAGTATCATCCATATGCATCATACTAATACCCAAAAATACAGTACATGTAATATGACATAAGCTATATATTAAAATCATAGCTGAAGGGGAGGTTGTGTGTGATCAACACTGCTAGAGAGCCATGTTATTACAACTATTTTGTTTCCAAACCCGCGTAACCGTTACTTGGTAAACAACTGATTATTCCGACAAGAAAAATTAAAACATAATACCATGATATCAAAGACTGTGTGAAAAAAACGAAAAACACAGGAAAAAATTACATAAATTACATTAACGAACGTTGGAAAATGAGTGACTGAAATAACATGAATGTTCGGGAGGAAGTTATTTTCATGTCTAAAGCTGTAAAACTCTCTGGACAAAATGGGATTAAAAATAGACAAAAAGAAGACAGAAATGATGTCCAATGACAAAGTCTCCAAAAAATCCGTATGAATAGACAGTGAAACCTCAGAAAAAGTCAAGGCATACATAACTCAAAGTCAAAGGAAGACCAAGGAAAAAATGACAATGCATAACGATTGGTTTGAAGGATTTATTCTAAGTAGAAATACAGGAAAGGAAATTGCCAATATTCTTAAAACGTATGCGTAATCAATGCATGGTACCCACTATGACGTACGCGTGCGAAACCTGGAAACTTACAAAAATACTCGAAAACAATTCAGAAGCGCACAGAAGGCAATGACTAAAAGCAATGCTTTAGGAATTTTTCTTAGCGGTGGAAAAAGATCAACATCGAAAAGAGACAGGACCCTGTACAAGTTTTTAAGGAACAAAAATGGAGACGGACAGGACACATATCAAAAAGATGGAGGATAAAAGGTCAAGTAAAGGGCTAATCGTTAGACAGTATGTGCAGTTGGAGCTAAACGGCCCGGTGGAAAGGGAAAGGTCCAATTAACTGCTTTGTCCTTTCGACTGGGCGGTTTAGCTCAATGGTACGAGCAACGCTATGTTAAAGCAGCTACCAAAGCGGTAGCAGGCTCGATCCCTGCCGCAACCCCATCTTCTCTAATTATTTATCCTATTTACGTTGTTTAGGTCAAGTGACACACTCTTTATGTTATAGCGGGAGGTTATTTCAAATTTTAAAAAAAGTCATAACATATTCATAAATATTGTCGGATTGTTTATCCATTTCTTAAAATGTAATTGTCTACGTTGAGAAACAATTGTGCAGATGAGGACAGTGAATGAACAAAATTGACAAATTGGGGATATAGCTGTTATTTTAACCTTTACGCCGGACTACTTAGTTCAATGGTGAAAGCAATGCAACATTGAGACGACTATATGCATTCATTCCTTCTAACTAATCTCTCTTTCCTTGTAAATACATTCATATAATCACATAGACCGAATATTATACGATGAAAATAGAAAAACATCTGATTTATCTATATATAATACTTTGGCTTCGCCCACCAAGATTTAGATTTAACCGAGTTGGGCTTCTAAGACCTCAAGGTAGGCTACTGGAACCATTTAGCTTACTGATTTACTGAACCACTTAATCGTCAAAAATATTAATAATGGCATCGCAAAAATGTTCTTGCGGATGTTTTGTGTCAATTAATAAACGAACTGATTTCAAAAATCAAATAACTCGATCGATATGCTGTTTTATTCGTTCGATTTTTATAGCAGATGTGAAATAAAAAAGTAATACACTGACAATAATGCTCACAAATTCTATCCATAACATATTCACGGATCACGTGATTTTTCGTTGTTTAATTTCTTTACAGACGTCTCCAGTTTCTGTCAATTGTTTTTAATCTTGCCTCTTCCTACATTTTATCGGCTGTCAAGTGAATTCCCATGTTTCTCAGAAGGCATTTTTTCTTTTAAAACTGGTTCTAAAATAACGCTTCACAGTTTGGTCAACCAAATGCAACAGTCATTACATTTTCCTTTGCAAGAGTCTACAATTACCAAGAGACTATGCATTGACCAAAAGTTGGAGAGTAGTTAAAATGACGGCTGAGCGGTCGTAGGAATCATGATAAAACAGACGACATAAATATATGGTGTAAAGCAGACGGCGATGACATTAATAAAATGCTATTATTTGCCTGGCAAGTAGAGTTAGAGGAGAATGGGGAGAATTGAATTATTTGCTTGATGCTTCAAGAGATGTTTGCATTTTCTACGTTGGTTGCAGTAAGGTGGGCAAGGAGAATCCATCGATTTATTGATCAATAGATTCTTAAAAGACTTCGTGCCTACCCACTTTTTGGTTGCCATAAAGTAAATTGATTTAAAATGTCGCCATATCACGTATATTAAAACGGAGAGTTCTATGAATAATGTAGCTATAAAGCTGAACTGGACTTTTACTTGTTGCTGCTCGTGGAGAATTTGCAGATGTGAATTTCTCTTTCTGTTAGTGCTTATGCTAGTTCGGCAGTATTTTTTTTTCAAGGGATGTGACCCTAACCCGAAGATGAAACGTTTCTTTCAAACAAAAACCCTAACCCTGACCTCTGCATGAACACAACTATAGAACATGGATTGTTAGACCCGTGTCTGTTGCATACACTTAGGTTGACCTAGGAGGACTTCATTTCAAAATGTGTAATAACTAGTGTGTTTGTATAGACACTGATTGTTTGAACTAACAAGATGTCGTTAAGGTGTTGTTTGGTAAGCGTCTAACCCCCCTTAGATTACCCATCATACCATATATATATATATATATATATATATATATATATATATATATATATATATATATATATATATATATATATATATCAGGGATTTTCCACATGATATTACATATTTTATTCATCTATTAAGTTAAAATAGCCGCCATCGGGGTGATGGGTCATGCACGAGTATCAAATAATATTCAGCTAATGAGATACATTAACATATCTTTGGATTTCCAGAAAGGGGTTATTGTATTATTAGATATGAAGCACTTTTTAGGTTTTTCCTTACAAAGAGTATTTTCTTTGTTTTGGTCATTCATTTCTACCGTTATACAATTGTTTGGATATAGTCAATGATATTACTACCCTCTACTCCATATCTTCAAGCTGTACTTTTTTCAACTGCCTAGTAATATCTCAAATTATTTGAATGCTCACATGACTCATTTCTATTGTTACTTCTTAATATGTATTTTGTTCATATGTATGATTTTTTCTCGAGAAACTGCTGCATAAGACGGAGATATAGAAGCTCTGTCCTGAAAGTATTCTTGCCTTCCTGATTATCCCGAGACCCAGTTGCATGACTGACATAAATTGGCCACCAATCTGAGGGGCCCGTACATTCTGCTCATACGTGAAGAGAAATTTACAAGTCGGTAAGGAGACGCTATTGAATGCACGCGTACACAGTATGATCATGGCTCCAAAATTAACATTGAAGTCTTTCTTCACGTCTAGTGCATGTTTTGTTATTGTTTTTTTTTTTGTTGTTGTTGTTTTTTTTTTTTTTCTTGTCTTTTGTTCGTTTTTCTAGTGGGGTACTAAACGACAAATTACCAGATTTGCTAACCGCCTACACATTCCATATTTAACACCCTTTGACTTCTGGCAATCTCAAAGATATTTTAGGGCATAGACGCGTTTAAAGAGAATGCGAAGTGGCTGTTAATTGCGATCAAGAAAAAGAACTTTGCTAAGTGTTTTGGAAGGTACAAAAGGCATTGTGATAAATAGTTGGTCCAAAGGGGAGTACTTTGTAGTTGCCATTGTCATAGAGGGGTTTGTAATGATTAAATTGTCATAGTATACATTTAGTAACTTATAAAAGTATTAAGAGACTCTTTTACTTGACTACGACTTTTCGTACGATAGCTAATGAATGACAACCCAATGGTAGCATCTAAGCAAAACTATTAAAGGACAGAAAAACTGATGTCTCATTATGGGCTGAGTGAATACTGTCAAATGCATGGAATCAAAAGGGGGGCTTCTATCGAAAAGTTAATTTTGAGTAGAATAAAATCCAATATCGCTTTTTGAAGTTATCAATTCGGGAGATAGTTTGTACATTGATCGCTGGTCTTCTGGATCTATTTTCCATTTCAATATATATATATATACATACATACCTATATATATACATACATACATATAAATATATATATATATATATATATATATATATATATATATATATATATATACACACAAATATATATACATATATATACATATATACATATATATATATACATATATATACATATACATACATATATAAACATATATATATATATATACATATTTGTATATTTATGTGTGTGCATGTGTGTGTGTGGTGTGCATGTGCATGTGTATGTATGTGCGTGAGATAATTTGGTGACTACCGCTGATCAATGCTTAGTATGCTACTGTCGCAGGATACTGCAAATTAGTTCAATTCCAACAGGGTGGCTTTTTGAAAATGCCATCTTCCCAACCCTATGTATTACAATTTTGTCTTACACAAGATTAAAAAATGTTTAGTAGTAAGTTCAGCTTCGTCTGGGACTATGTCGCAGTAAATGCTCGATCTCACTACAGCGTTATTACTTGCTTGCTAACCACTGCTTTGCGAGGCGATGCCCCCAAGATGGAGCTTCAAGAATCACTAATTGAGAGAAAAATGTGATTTTATAAAAATTCTCTACTGCCCAGCTTGCATAACTCGGCAGAATCTACAGAACCGATGGACTAAAAATAACCACTTTCTGCTCCTAGACCAGATTTAAATAGTCTTTTGATGAAATTATATTCACTTCACATATGCAATATTATCCCGTACGACTTGTTCTCTTATGAGATTCGTGCGGATTTCCGGCCAAAAAGATCCTTACATGCTTTTCTCCTCGTAAACATGATGCACAAAAACCGGTTTCTTTAAAAATAGAGGGAAAAAATGGATGAGTTGACCAGCTGGCTTACGAGGAACGGAAAGAAAAGAGTTGGATATTTCCTTAACATTGAATAGACTAAACTATCTCATTTTATAGAGAGCAACGCATTCAGTTGATGAAGTATAGATAAAAATTGTTCTCCCAGTAACAGATTTTTGAGTAAACAGTATTTGAAAAAATAAACATTGCTTCGGCTTTTTTTTTTTATCAGGGAAATACAAGTCGGGAAGAATGTTCGTAAAGTAGTATTTACGACGCCATAACATCGCAATTTTTAGCAAACCACCCGTATTCCATATATATATATATATATATATATATATATATATATATATATATATATATGCATGTATGTATACCAGAACACATAAATCGGAAAGTCTACGGGGGAAATTGTAAAGATAGATAGGAAGTGATTGAGATAGGTGAAGTAATAGCCAAAAATACTCGAACAGATTGAGATAGATAAATAGATAGATAGATAGATAGATATAAGCAGGCTGAGATAGACAGACATGAAATAATATATGTCCCTGTGCATAGGTGAGCCGATTGCATGCAAGCAAGCACACACACACACAACATATATATATATATATATATATATATATATATAGCGTTGTATTATATTGAAACTCTAATTCAAAACGATCTCCAGTCAGTACACTGCAATTACATCCCTTAACCTGGACATCGTAAATTGATTAAACGATCATCATATATATATATATATATATATATATATATATATATATATATATATATATATATATATAATCTAGAAATATTTACTTATTTTAACACAAAATATATAAAAACACTTTTTTTCAAAAGATTTATGTCATTTCAGTCTGTTAATGCAACTTTCTTTAGTTTTCAATATTCAAAATTCAATATCATGGTACCATATGTGAATTTTCCTTGTTTGAAACGTCAGCCATTTCCCATGTAACCCTTCCGGGGGTTTAAAACAAAACTATTATACTGACATAGCACCACTGCAGCGTTGATCAAACATTACCTCCTCTTCAGCTATGATTCTGATATATAGCCTAAGTCATTCTACAAGTGGATTGTTATATTATATAGGGTATTATCATGATGTATTGTTCATGGACGTTATTTTATGCTATACACATTTTTTTTTTCAAACACAGGGCTTACTTACGTAGGTTACCCAAAAAAACTTATTTGATGAAGAGAGATCAATACGTACAACAGAGATTACTTATTTTCCATATCTCTCCTTTTCAGTGTTCCCCCATGTAAATATCAAAACCGTTGTGTCAGTTTTAATGTCAGACTGGATGTAAACCAACTTGTGATATAATCTCTAAGAATACTAGTTACTCCGAAAAACTTTTTCGAGTTGATTTTCTACCAAAATATTCAACCGAAAAATATGACATTTTTTTTTCCACTCGCCTTAAACTTGATTTTTCCACATCACTTCCATCAATATCATATAGTTCAGACGGAACCAAACAACTTTCTAGCCTGTATGATCACCTGAATTAGCTGTACCATTATAATACTTATACATTTGTTACCTGACATTCCCTCTTCAACCTCTCGACCTGCCCAACTACCTATCAGTTGGACAAATAGACCAGAGCCAAATGTTCCCCCCTCCTGATTTCTGCCAATGCAATGATCTTCCGTGTCGTGTCCAAAAATCTTACCAATTTTGCCGCCTAGATTGACCATTCTCATAACTAAAGAAACGATTTCCGATATACAGTCAATAAATCAAAGTGCAGCTCATGCTATCTTTTAATAATCCGATGATATAGTTCCGTAAAATATATATGAAGGAATACAACTCATTTTAAATGACATACGTACGCTACGGAACAGAAATGAGTTTTGTTTGTCAAACAATTTATTGACAAATGTTCCATTTTCGATTTCGGTATCTAAATCTAGGAAGGTTAATTGCATTCCGTTGTGTTAAAACTTCAGTATACTTCGGGTATACAGCACGATACGCTTTTTCTATTTCTCCTCCGGTATAAAGAGAACATATCATCAATAAAACTGGTACAACTTAAAAATGCACGTACTCCCTATATACTAGCTCCGATTCGACATAGGTCAACATTAATATAAATCTATGTATCTGCAGATACATTTTCACCCAATAGGGTGCAGGATCGAACCCTACAGGGTTACTTATAATCTGATGGAATAATTCATTACTTTTTTAAAAAGTTATTTTCACAAATATGATGAGCAATCACTTTACGGATAGAACATGTGAAGTCTTGTCTTTTTTTTAAACTTGCACTATATATATATATATATATATATATATATATATATATATATATATATATATATATATATATATATATATATATATATAAATAATTGGGGTCACCATAGTGTGTAAGCTTTTTCTCTAAAATTCATTTATATCTACTAAAGCAATAGAAGCGCCAATTGCTCAGAGGTTAAAAGTTCTGAAAATGGAACTGGTTGTAAAAATTCCGCCTAAGAAAGTTTAAATTAGAAACCGATACCAAAATTCTCAACAAGGGTTTCTAGATTTGTCATGCTAGCTGGCTGAATGGCTATGTATATGTAAGTAACGCATAGAAACGTTCACTCATCATGTATTGGAAAACTTATTCGTTTTGTTTTTGAAAATTCAAAGAAGACCAGACCACTAAGTATGTCCCTGTTTTCCCAGAATATAGAAAATGTAGATTTTTTTCATGAAATGGTTACAACTAAGTTCGGAGGTGAGTCGGAAACATGATTTTTCAAGATATTGGCGAAACTTTCTACTTTTCGATCAATTTCTGATAGTCTGCTTTTCATCAATTTCTGGAAAAATCTAACTCAATAACTACAATTTTAAACAAGAAAATAACAGACTGTTCGAGAACTTTGACCTTGCAAATGCATTTTGACAACATTCGTCAACCGTTGTTTCTGTAAAAAAAAAACTATTTATTTCCAATTGAATTTCAAACTGGTCCTCTTAAAAACCTCCAGAACAAAATGCAATATGATTCATTGTTGAATGAAAAGGTTATCTTAAATATATAAATTTAGAGTTGTGTTTGTCTGTCACGCCATAAAAAAAATATTCAGCTCAACCAAATTTGACGTACTGACTCATGGACATGCGAGCAGGAGGTTTAGAAATAAAAAAATATTGTGAAATACACATTTTTGAGGATTTCAGAGTAGGGGTTCTATTTACAATGTAACTCCAATACCAAAATGGGAAGTTACTTTCTATCAATAAATGAATTTTCTTATCTTATATGTTTATACATACATACTTTATTGGGTAAAAAAGGGAATGACACTGCCCCCTCAAGGTGTAGGAAGTGAAAGGATGATTTTTACTCCCTACAAAGTTTCAAAAGTGACGTTCTTTTTTTAATTTCTTCTCTCATACATAAATATCATTTTTGTCGTGTATCATATTACATATTTCTTATATATATATATATATATATATATATATATCTTATATGATTATCTTTCACGCTGTAATTTTAAAAAAATCGGTGCAGTTCAATGGAATTCGCCATACACACTTAAAAGACAAGTGGTAGATTTAGAAGAAAATTGTGTTGACGGGAGAATTTTGCTCCTTTTAAGTGGTCAAAAGAGAACTGGAGACATTTTTGGGATTAAGAAGTCAAAAGTGTAATGAAAGGTTTCCCCTCTTCAGGGTTTCAAAAGTGAAAAGAGACCCCCCCCCTTTTTTCAGGTGTCAAAACTGCAAAACAGACGTTGTTTCGCCCTCAAGGAGTCAGAGGTGAAGAGAAGGAATTCCTCAATAAGGGAACAATAGTGAAGAATTTTTCTTTTAAATGTCAGAGAATTTTAATTTTTTTTCACACCTGAAATACCTTAGCCGTCATAGACAGATATTGTATATAAAACTCTGAGAGTTTTGGTGGGGAGTTAGATTTACAATGTTACCTTAATGCTTAAGTGGAACCTCGCTTCTAATCTAATATTGAATTTTGAAACACCACCTCCTTTAGGAGTCAATACTGAGTGACTTTTTCCTTACAGGAGGCATCTTTGAATAGTGGTTCACCAACTATAATTCTACTAATACTATACAATAAATACTCTCACCAGATGTTAGAGAGGGCCCTTTGAAGAACCTTAACCTCCGAGGTCCTTGAATCTGTCGCTACTGCTCTGAGTGGAGGGAAGCCATTTTACATTGACAAGAGCTTTAATCTGTTTTTACTCTTTAAATACTTTAAGCGGCGTAAACAGGTAATTATCATATATAAATATATATGTGTGTGTGTGTGGAAAGAGTATACGTTTGCTCAAATATTGTGTGGTCTGCTTCCGTTGATTTCCCTCTTTCACTTCCTTTTTCTTTACGGCTCTATAACTTTTGTCTCGAGAAATTCTGTTAAAGGAATAACGCGACGTAATGTGAAGTAAACAGAAAAATGTTACTCTTCCTTCATCTACTCTATATATCGTATCTTCCTATCTATACTAATGCCACGGATGGATTAAAGAGAAGTATATGTCTCTCTAACTAGTCTCTTTTGGGGTCACTTGATTCCGTACAAACGCTGTTAACCGATTTAAAAACTGGTTTTAACTTAACATCTTCCCCAGTCCTCGAGCAGTCGTCTTTCGTTGCAGTTAAAAAATGTACTTTACTGTGAATATTTTGAAGACAAAGGTATCAAATTTCCTGCCAAACGTGTAGAGATAGTTAAGCTAGCTTTATT
>OY735219.1:30435898-30448398 GCA_963457665.1 Thysanoteuthis rhombus
ACATAAATCCCTCATCCACCAGAGTTCAATCCCTATAGAAGAGCATTGCATAAGCTTACAGTGGACGAGTTACCTCACTCAACCCTGAATAGAGGAGCGTTAGATATTGTGTCATCCACACACACACACACACACACACATATATATATATATATATATATATATATATATATATATATATATATATATATATATATATTAAAATAATGAAATCCGTTCATGGTCAACAGAACATTAAACACCAAGCTCACTGCAATGTCTGGGGAAAGTCGATGTCAAACGACAGGCGTTAAAAGACTGATGATGATGATGATGATGATAACTGCAATGCAAATCTCTATTATATAACGTAAATGAAATGCAACTTGTTTCCATGAATTTCATACATACCGACATTTTTGACGGCCCGAATAAACTAGTAGATAAATGAAAAGTAATGACAGAAATGACATAAGCCATAAGTAAATAACTGAGATATTGTTCATGCCAACAGTCAACAAACATCTATACAAACAAAACAGAAATAAAAGTGCCGATCCCACTTCCAGCGCTCTCTCCACGAACAGATCATAAAACTTCGAGATTCTCGACCCTATAACAACAAACACCGTTTCTATCAAACGATAAACGGCCCATAAAGATAAGAAGTTCTCTCCTTCAACAACCCTTTCATTTGAAAGTTTACAGTCGCGTTCTCCGCTCTCGTTATTCCTTCCTCACCTCACAAATATAACGCCAGGTGATGCCAAGCAGCGCACACTTCTTTTTAATGTACAGGATGAAATGTGCAATAATGAGTTCAAACGAGCATCTTTTAGCGTCGACTCTTTCGTATATCAACCCCCAAGCTGTTTAAGATTAACATGGAGCGAGGCAAGGAGAGTAATGCCAGTCTACAACACTAATTTTGCAACCCTACTGCTATATATATAGATAGATTGATATATAGATAGATAGATAGATAGATAGATAGATATAGATGTACCCTAATTCCAAGGCCACCCCAAAGGATCTACTGGACTGAAATACGAACATTTACTCCTTATCATGTCAAGGAGAAAAAAAGTTTCATTTCGTTTTTTTGAAAATTCCAATTTGCAATGCAAGTTTATGCTTAATTGATTCCCAATTAGTGTTTATCAGCGCTCATGCTTAGTTTTTCTTGTTGTTGCTGTTGTTTAATGAATTCGAAATTGTTATCGTGATCAATGTCCACTGAAAAGTGGGAGAAGTTATTCGTTAATTGATCACCTTTTACCCAATTCTTTAATCGATCACCTCTAACACGAAATGCTACCGATAGATATAGGTTGCATGATGGTTTTTATTCGTGACTAACCAGACCTGGGCTTTTTACATCGATTTTGTAAAATTACTGGATTGTTTGCATCATCTCATAGTAAGACGAATGTGGTATTGATGAAAACATGGTGGAAATACATCAGTGATGAAATATTCATTAAAAAGCGTGAATTGTGAATTTATATTAATTCTTTTTGCTTGATTTAAATATCTAATATGGAATATGAAATGTGTAAAATGGTATCGGTCTTGCATATCGATTTTCAAATGTCTGCTTTGTATTGCTTGAGGAGTATGTTCAAGTTTCGACTCTCTTATACATTAATCTCACCGTCTGAGATGATTAACTTGGATTGAAGTGAGAAACATATTGGATAACGTAAAAAGTTCGTTCAGTTAATCGAGAAAAAATAAAAGACACGTTTTATGTTCGACGTCAACTTTATTGAACAGCAACTTTACGGTGTATAGTTTTGAGGACGGTCATAAAAATTCAACGCGTTTTTCGTGGCCCATGTCGTTTATGTTGTTAACACAACGTTTTGGCTGATCCAATGTTATAGGCGTTGCTATCGTTTGAGAGAGAGAGAAAAATTCTGTTCACCACCATAACATTTGGATAGTATAGCTGTAGAAAGCCGTAGAATGAATTGGCTGAAACTTCGTGTTAACAGCATAAACAAGAAGAGGATCAATCATCTGAAACACTGATTGGTCCCCTTGTCCGTTTGTTTCACTATCTGCTGCCACCTTTTGATCAATTCCCTCTTCCCAGACTTTTTTCTTATCCCCTATTAAATTTAGTTACCTTTTGCAGTTGTCCAAGGATCTGCTGTTTTTTTTTTGTTTGTTTTTTCATTAAAATTTCATAAAGACTGTAAGAGATAGTAATCCAAAATTGCAATATCTAGTAGATACGGTGGTTGAGTGAAAACTCTCCAGTCAAACTGTCACATTGTCCCCCAGCAAAGACTACCAGAAATACCTGGTGTAACAATACATATAAATATCATTAAAGACATGAGAAGAACTGAAACTTCTTAAATCTTATCTGTATTGAAATCTGAACTATTTGCTATTTAAATTTAATAAAGACAAAAACTGCAAGATGCCAATGTTCTATTCTCGAGTTAAATTCATTTTGCAGCAAATCAACATATTTACAGACTTGAGCCGTCGTAGAAAATTGCACGGATAACTCCCGCTGTGAATGAAGGTCTATTGTCAAATATTTATAGAGTGATTATCTCCTTTAGCCAAAATCGATGGCCAGACGCATGGGGTAATTTAATTCTTCTGTTCTCAGTTTAAAGCGCTATTTTTAATCTAACGTGTTTGTCTCATCGGAGGTTTAGACAAATAGCATAATGATTAAACAAACGAAAATACGTTATTTTCCTTTATCATTCTAATCCCGGAATAGACAGAAATATTTCGAATTCAAGTTTTGGGCTAGTCGTGTTGCAAGAAGTGCAGATAACAGCTGGACATCACAACTCACAGCGTGGATCCCCGGAGATCATGTGAGCTACCGTGACCGGCAAAAAATAAGATGGTGGGACGAGCTAGACAAGTTCAGAAAGTATTTGCTCGGCGACGCCCATGATAATGAAATCTGACGAATCATTTGGGTTAATTTAAGGTTAAGAATGCAAAAAAAGCCTCTGGCCAGCAGTGGAACTAATGGCTTTTGCTGCTGCTGCTGCTGTTGTTGTTGATGATGATGATGATGATGATGATGATACTTCATGTGTAATCTATTTCTTAGACTGTGCACTTGATATATTTTAAATTCATCTTTGGATTAGTCTTGTTGTAAGAATATCAGAAAACCGCAGGATATCTCAACTTACGACGTGGATTCCCGGATATCATATGCGGAACTCAGGCAGGCCAAAGAGGAAGACAGCTTGACGGACTACACAAGTTCAGAAAGTATTTCTCAACTCTCTTCAACTATTCTCATGATAGAGTGGCCTGGATTATCTTCAGGAAAGTTCAATAAGTTCTACGACGGGGAAAGGCTACTGCTGTTGCTATTACTGCTGCTGATGATGATAATGATGATGATACTACACGTCATCAATTTGTTAAAGTGAATACCATTTAGTGAAATATGTATTATCTCTATCATATCTGATTCAAGCCTGTTGTTATTGCTGTTATCATAAAAACCTGATGATGTCGAATTTCCAGGCATTAAACAGTTTTCAAAAGTTTACAAAGATTTGTTCGTTTTTTCATTACATTTTTACAAATATTGATCAAGTGCAATCACTCACACTCTCATACAATTAATGGTAATACTGGATTGGGAACATGTATGGTTGGTTATAGTAATTGTTGAAGCCAGCCAGTCAGAAAATGATACGCTCAAATTGTGCTGGGATCACTTTCTCTTATGCCATAACCTATCAAATAGTATATGAAATATGAACAAATCTGTCCCATCTCTGGTGTCAGGTCACTCACAAAAACAAAAGGTGGTAAAGTCCACAATACAATATTTCAAAGTAACAGCTGACAAAAAGAGAAAACGTAAGCATTGGAAACATATTTTTCAATCGAAACAAACGATAGGAGAATTTCTAATGTTTCATGCATCGATCAGACAATCAAGGCTGATATTCAGAGAGAGTAGTAAGCAATATATTGAATCACTTATTTCCTTTGTAAAAATATATAAGTTGATAAAACAGTACCCAGTGATCTCCTGCCATTCTTACGAACTGAGTATTACGTACAGAACAGATTAGACTGGTACAACACAATCTGAAATGGCGTTGATATCGACTCAGCTATGGAGATTGCACCATTGTCCATACTTATTGACTCAATCGATCTCAGGTTGTCCGGTCGAATTGATTAGGCAAGAGATTGAAGCCATGGCGTTATTACTTTTCAACCAGACGCCGGTGATAGGATATTTTCAAATATAAGTGTATATAGATGTGTTTGTTGGCTGTTGCAAAACCAGATTAGTATTTGATTGGACTTGAAGGACTGATTCCAAAAGTACAATAGCCACCCACCTCATCTACCAACAGTATACTCTAAGACCGCAAAAGGATGCATGAAACTGCGAATTCAATACATACTATGTTTTCCTATACATACATGATGATGAACTTTAATTTATAGTTAAGCTCAACAAAAGAAGGAGATTATATATTGCTACACAATCGTTTAAATCATAATAATGTATAGTGAGTGAGGGAATTAAATGAGAGTTGTGACGATGGGGTGGTTGTTTGGGTGTTTGCTTTACCGTCGGGCTGGTTAGCCCATTGGTCAAGAGTGACGCTATGTGGAGGCGCAGGTTCGATTTCTGAAGCGGCCCCATATTTCTTAAAACTTTTATTCTATTATACTGTCAAAGCCAAGCCGATGACTCATTCTTGGTAAACCATTTCAAATAATATAACGCGCAAATATATATATATATATATATACATATATATATATACATATGTATATATATATATATATGTATAAATATATATATATATATATATATTAAATATATATATATATATCAAATATATATATATATATATATGTGTGTGTGTGTGTGTGTATACATATATAAAAGATAAACTACGTTACGATCAATAAAAAATATATTAATGATAAAATACGTAATAATACATATAAACTTATTTGAAATGATCTCACATCGATACACAGTTAATATAACAATGGATTTAGACACTGTAGATAGAAAATGAGGCTGATGCAGAAATTATACCTGTCACCAATAGGGTAGCTGCTTCAACGTAGCTATGCTCTCACCATTGAGCTAAACAGCCGCCAGTAATGCAATGCAAAGGCCAGATAACTGCTTTCATCCCAAATTCTCATCTCGTTTATTCTCGGTCAAACCAAATGTGCATATATATATATATATATATATATATATATATATATATATATATATATATATATATATATATATATATATATATATATATATATATATATATATCTGGTTATCCCCAGTCTAGATCTATGCACTTCTTTAGCCATTGTTTCCATTTCTCTAGGCCCCTATAGTGTATATTTTTACAGCAAAACATAGTGATAATGGAAAGTATGAAGAGAAATTTGAAAATATTGAGGCTGAGTTAGAGTTTTGTCGTTCTTGTCAAAGAGTCACGAGCTGGATTGATGGTAACTACTGCTGCATTAAAGCTACTCAGTTGATTGACCTGAGATCGCAAATAAACTTCAATTTTCAACGTCGCAGAAAATCTTTTTTTTACCAAATGATGACTATGAAAAAAGTGATTGCGATCATTACTCCAAAACAACGCCCTGCAAATAGCAGTTTTTTCATAGAGTGTGGTTTTGAAATAATCTGCCTTAAATTCTTTCTTATTTATTCACCCAGAAATATTCAAAAAATGTATCACATTTTTTTTGTAAATATATCGCTTTTTATCCAATTGAAAGGACCTCACCTGACAATTGAATTGAATTGGAAAAAAGATGAAAAAAAAAAAACGAGTACATAATTCCTCGAGCGAACACATATTATTTTGAATGGGAAAAATATCTCTTGTTTGCTGAGTGTTGTTTTTAAAGATTTTGTTCTCATCGTTTGTTTCGTTTGTAAAAAAAAAAAATCTCTCCGTCTATTCTATTTCAAAATCATTTGAGACGTGATTTGCATTGCATTTGCGTCATTTTTACATAGTTGCAAAATATGTATTCAATCCAGAATAGTTTTTTCATTGTAAACAGAGCACTCTCACAAATTGACGAAGGGAGTCTCAAATCGAAAAACATAAATGATAGGACAGGTGGTAGTGGACATGCAGTGTGTGTTTGCTCGATAGTCATGCGCACCCGAGTACCCCTACGGGTAGATAGAGAGATAGATAGATAGATAGATAGATAGATAGATAAAAAGTATATAATTTCTAATTGATTAGTAATTTCTAAAAATAAAAATAAAATGATTTGGTTGTGTTTACATCGACAAATAGAATAAGTGTGAAGAGTCATATCATATTCTTGGACAGATGTAACTTCATATAGCAACACCTTGGTAGTGTATGTGATTTGTTGATGACGCTTGTTATATTAGAAACAATAGGGTAACAAAGGCTAAGGCAGCTGCGTATGTACGTATAATACCTATCAGTCCGAAGGGGCAGCCAGTAAGGAAAGTAGGGATAGCATCGAACAGGCTCCAACAGGGCTCCCCGGGTCTCAGGAGATATTCTTTCTTTTGTTCTTACAATTAGTCGTGAAGACGATTTGTTGTCGAGGATTAAAAGAATTTTGAGTTAGACTGTCTGCGCATTTTCTTTCACCTGTCATCTGTACGCATTCTAACAATTGCGTCTCGATACAGATTATTGATTTTACTAAAAAGAGAGAAAACACATGAGCCCATTTGCGTATTAACATCTAAGCTTAGGAAGATATTGTAACGATATTCATACTCCAGACTATATAAGTATTCTAAAAAAAAAATTGGTATAACAAAATCAACAATTATTTAAAAGGAAACAATACGTATCTATTCATGTTCTCTTTTATTCAAGCTTTAACCAGCTCTTATTCTCTAACTGGCGTAGCCTTCTTGCTTCGCGCATAATTACCGAAAGAGAAATACACCACGCCATTTCTCAGAATATTTCAATGCTCATGCATTGAGAGAAATCGGTTTACCAGAGTTTTCTTTTTTAAGCTTCCTGGCAAAATATAGAACTGCGATTTAAGTAGTTCTGGGTTCGGCTAAGAATCCAAAATTTTATTTTATTCTTATTTGTTTATTCTTTTTCTCTTTGGTTCTGTTTTTCTTTCTGCCTGACAAAATTGATTGATTTTGCAGACGCAAGAACCTCTTGATTTAGAAACTGGCAGAAGAATGGAATGTTGGCACCCTTCAATAAAGGGAGAATGGAAAACAAGGATTTCCTTTTCTGTGGTAACGATTATGAGAACATGTATCTGACCTCATGATGGTGTTGAGTCTCGCTTAAGTGTATACATCTATTATGTTCAGCTTTGTTTCGTTCAAAACAACAAACACGTCTTGTTAGTCACTGAATAGAAACCGTCACGGGACCAATGTCTTTTGGCAGCATGTCATTTGGGAATGATGAGTTAAAAAATGGGAAGTAGGGGTGATTAATTGAAGAATTACTTCTCTTGGATTTTGTTAGGCAGTGATCGCTAACTAGTCTCTATTTTCAGAAAATAAGAGCTAATGCTGCCGGGCACAATCTAAGGATTAATTTTAGGAGATATTTATATTGAAAATTGCCCCCTCTAAAACCTATTAAAGGGAGGTTTCCCCCCAAAAGGTTTTTGTAGCATATCAAGGAGTTCAAATTACTGCCGATATGCGCGGCATGTATTCGCAGTATATACGTACATAGTCAGTCAGAGCAACATAATCATTGAAAAAACCCATGTTGACAGATTTAGGGGAGATTCTTAATCGTCTGGCAATCAGTGAGAATCGAACTAGCAATACCAATGGACGAACCATCGCTCTACGGTAGATGCCCTATCCAACTCAAGTGGGATTATTTCCAAAAACGAAGATTTGTGTGGCACATGGTGACCACATGACTAGCTGGGTCCAACATTGCCAAGTCTTCCGATGGAAACTATAATGGATACCAGTGCAGCCGAGAAAATGGCCAAGGACGAAAAATTCCCGCTGTGAAATTGTGGATAACACGTGACAATCTTCTTTGCTGGGGGAAATGAAGTAAATGAGCTGAATTGAAAAATATATCTAGCTTTTCATCTTTGTGTCAACAAAGGGAGTGAGGGCACTTTTTTTCAAACACGAAACGTTACTGAAGCATGAAGTTGAAAAATGGCTAACAAGTTTCTGCGGGAAGATCTGCTACTCTCCATATCTCATCATCCTTCTTCTTTGTTTCTTCTGCCCAATCTAAACTCGTCTGTCAAAGTAAATACCATTCCCTCTTTCTTGGTTAAATCAACCCCACCTATCAGAAGCTGTGGCCGACTCCGTGACAACCCTGGTACCATCTGACCAATTAGGGCCCACAACAGAATCCTCTAGCATACCCTGTTACTGCCTGACCTCATTTAGTTACAAATTGTTAGGCACTCGATGTAAATCGAAGTCAGTGCAAGAACAATATTCTGCTAGACGAGCTTTCTAGCCATCGCGCTACAATAGGCGCCTTAACTTGTTTATTCACTAATTTTAGCTCAAAATGCTGCTTAATGAAAGAGAGCGAGGACATTGAGAATCTAATGGAAGAGTTCTGCTAAATGATACAATACAACACTCATTTACTTGCTTTCTTACCTTATTCAAGTCGTGGTCGCAGATTGGTGTGCTTTGATTTTCGCAGCTATTTTGAATTGATAATGAGGTCACATGACCATTGGATTTGCCATGAATTAAGTTCATATCTTATAACCTTTAAAATGATATGACCTCCGAGGGTCACTTTGAAATGAGAAAACCTGAATCCATCCATAGTGGCCTTGCTTTGTAACACTTGAAAATCCAAACGTAATTAAGTTAGGTGTGGATATTTACAAAGTTTGAATTAGTCTGGTATAGGTAACAATAGAGGGAACACTCAGCGAGGATTGAAATTACTGCAATATCAAATGTCCTGCGAGATGATCTCTCTATTATTCTACGGCTGGCTATCTACCATTTGAGCGTATATATTCCCAACGTTTTGCCTAATGAGTTATGGAACAAAAATAGCCGAGCGCTTACTAGTACTGACCATCAACCCAGCGCCAACGCCCTGACTTGACTTTCAATAACATATTCATCAAGCCAGGAAATAGGAGGACGAACCTCAGTGAAACCAACTATGTATCTACGGCAAGCATGTGAAAGAAGGCTGACTGAACAAATTAAAACAGAGAATTACGCAAGGAGGAACAGGAGAGAGTCATGCATGATATCATGTACAGAGATCACAGCGCAGATTCCAAGAAATCACAAATGAAATTGTGGCCAGCAGAAAATTATATGGCCTGGCAACCAACAAAGTCCAAAAAGGACAGGATTAATGAAGCCCACGATCAAGAAGTGTGACGAATCTTGAGGAAGGTTTTTGTCAAACGTCGAACGTTAAAAGACTGCTGCTGACGACGACGATGATGATGATGATGGTAGTGGTTTTCAGGAGTACAACCACTTTTTTCAGCCTCCCTACAAAGCTGCTCTCTCACTGGAGGAGTGGTTGACCAAATATAGCATGTATAACATCGCAGGAAAATATGAAAAACATATAAAAAAGGAACAAAGTCGTCCAATGAAAGTCAGATTGAGAGAAACAAAAGAAAGCTGTATCCAAAGAGGAAGTAAAAGGTCTTGTATAGTAGACCACATAAAGAAATAGAAGAGTTTATATCATTTTCCCTACGATAAATAAAATCGAAAGCTAGTAGGATAGAAAATAGATAGAACGGATGTACAGGCCCCAGGGTCGAATGTATGTCAGGTTAGTGTGGATTTCTTCGCTAAACTAAAGGGATTTTAGCACCAATAAAAAATCCGGCATTACCTATGCTACAAGAGTTGCAAAGAATGGAATCGCTTGTATTGTGCATGTTCCTGGGAACGGACTGGTTTGATCTGTATATTTACCACTGCTTCTTTTATTTCTCTCACTATATGTGCAAAACAAAGACCCCTTCTCTTTTTTTTCAGATTGATCACCTGACGAATACAGAGGAATGGATTAATTGAAACGATGTGGTAACAATTTCAATGACAAAAAAGTACGAGCTCAACAATCCGAACTACTTGTTGAATGGTAATGTCTCTCTTCAAAATTGTAGGAGATATTTCATACGGTATGTACCCCGAAAGAAAAGCCATAGAATGGAATGGTTAAAAAACTGTGCCAACAACAAAAGCTCCAGAAAATTAGTTCAGTAGTCTGAACTACTCATTGAATAATAATGTCTCTTTTAACACTGGCCATTTGAAAAAAATGTTTGGTACTGTATTTTTAAAAACGTTATTAACATTTGAATAGATTTTTTTTCAGGATTTTATTGTTTGTGCTGGAAAGGAAAATGAATACAATTTGTCTTTAAAAAAGAAAAACTGAATTTCATAATAAAACGTAAAATTTGGTCGTTTGTAATTCAATTGTTATATTCATTGGAAAAAAAAACATCGTTTTTTTTTTGCTTTTTAACTTTAACAGATTGAAAAATTTGAAAAATTTGAAACTTTAAATTTTTTTTAAAAAGTTATTTTTTTCAGTTATTTTTCAAAAGAAGTTTATTGCTTCTTTAATATTTAATTCCATTAATACTCTATCAAACACTCATGATATACCATGACTTTCTTCATGAGGAATAATGAAAATATCTTTCTTTTCTAGTCTGGCTGTATCTCTCATCACTTCGACAGGGGGTCAAACGGTAGTACTTGTAACATGATATTGACATTGTTTCTCGTGACTATTTAGAGTTCACTAGCCGACTGCTGTTACTTAAAGGTAAGGAGCACAGCATGAGTGATTATCTGCACATATCAGATTTTGAGCGATGTATTATCTTTTAAACTTAAGTGGACGATTGTGATACTTATCGGCATCCGTACTTGAGACATCATCCAAAGAAGAAAAATGCATAGAATTTTTACTTGTCAGTAAAGATCGACTTCGAGGAAAGATCACTCTAAAAAAGTCAATGGTTAGAGTTTTTTTTTTCTTTTCATTGAAGTTAGAACTAATTAATAACTTAACATCTTGAACTGCACTGTCGTGAAGAACAGCAGTATTTTACTCAACTTGACTTTTTTTATAAGAATTCGTGTAAGGAATCTATACGGAGCTCCCTAAACTAATTTGTTCAAACAGTTAAAAGGATGTATTTCTGTATGGTTTCATCTCCAATATGCGTGAAAATTATCACGGTTCAGGTATATTAAGTCATCAAAAAGTTAATGAGGGTATAAAGGCAAATTAGATTGGAAACACTGTTTTCAAATCGTTTTTAAATAAGTGCTGAAAATTTGATAAAGATCCAATTATTATTTGATTTGTAGTAGAATTTTTAAATCGTTTTTTGCCGCTCGAAAATACAAATTAGGTATTTTTTCGCCCCCCACCCAATTACTTGAAAACAACCAAATTCAACGTAGTTGATGTAAACCTGTTTTTATTTCACCTTTAAACAAAACTTAGCTCTTTTTTCTTTTTTAGTAAAAACTATAAAAACATTTGAAACGAGATTTTTTTTTTAATAACGATTTCAAAATAGGGTGTCAATGATTGCTAATTCTCAAAATTACAGAAGATATTTTTAATATTTATTGTATTTCTCAAGAGGGTCGTGGAATTGATCATCCGAAACGTTTTGTTAACAGTAAAAGGAACAAAAAGTATTTGCTCAATTATCTGAACTTGGAGTTAAAATAGCTCTCAACAAAATCACAGATGATATTTTCCATACGGAATATACAGTTGGAAAAGATCGCGGATCTGATACGTTGCAATAACATCATAAGCAACAAATGAGTTCTATAGTCCAAACAACATTTCGAATGAAAAAAGATTTGTATAGTATATTGAGGCTCAAATCTACTCCATCAACAATGTTTGGACAAACAATGCGCTACTGCAGGCATCCTGAGTGGATTGCATAGTAATTCTGATTCAAATAGTCAGAGACAGTTGCCAAATATACCACCAGGTGGCGTGGGCGTGTGAAGATTGGAAAACTGATTAAAAGTTGCTCTTTAATGTATGTTATCATTCCAATCTAAATTGATGTTGTTTATATTCCTGTTCGTAGTGAGAGGTGCATAATTAACGGTGCGTATGCGTGTGTGCATGTTTTCATATATAATTCAAAGTATAGGTGTGATATAGCTTTAATAGCAGAAACTGCAGATAATTCACAAAACATCTTGAGTTATCTAAAAAGAGAAAGCCAAAAAACAGAATCAGCGATGAACAGAACGAGTGCAAAAGCTATTTCCATTAATAAAGCCCTGAAAAAGGCCATGAGAGCAAAGGGTGATGCCGCAGAAGAAGTTAAAAAATATAGCGAGATAATGAAATAAACCTGGAGAAAACATGAAAATGGAATAAGACGGCATAGAAAGATTGGCTAGAAAGCATTTTGTATAAAGAACGACGCTCTAAAAAGCAAATGGTCGATCTGCTTAAAATGTGGTGTATAAAAGCAATGCATAATACCAGCAATGAAGC
>OY735219.1:30450898-30453398 GCA_963457665.1 Thysanoteuthis rhombus
AACATGCACATGAAAGAATCATGCTCAACCTCACATGGAGAGATCACAGGACAGCACAGTATATAAGGAAGAAAATGGGAGTCAGAGTCATCAGAGAATCTGTTAGAAAACTTGAATGGCAATGGGCAGGCCATATGGCAAGAATGACTGACAACCGATGGACATCACGACTCACATCATGGATACCCAGAGTGCACATGCAAAACCAAGGCCGACGGAATACGAGATGGAGAGATGAACAAAGCAAATTTAGAAAATACTAGCCCCGCGACGCCCACGATAGAGAAGTGAGGCGAATCCTGGGGAAGGTCTATGTCCAACGACAGACGTCAAAAGACTGATGATGATGATGATGATGATAATGATGATGATATGCCCTTCGCGAAGTGACGAGCGAAAGCAAAAGCAGACATTATGGATCGGACTCTGAAATTCTGTCTCAAAGGTCATCTTATCTCAATCTCTGTAAGTATCCATTTCGCCGTAAATACAGTGGAAGGGTCTCAACAACTTTTGTATCTCACTTATACTTCAGTCCTCTGTTGTGTCTCTGCTGTCCGAGTCAACGTCACTCGCTTTTCGCTCAAACCCCACGCATGATATAATAATTAAAGATAATTAAAGATCATTTTCAGTCACGCTACTGATGGATCCCCTCCGTAGGACTTCCTCCGCTTGTTACTTCCGGTAGTTATTTTAATTTCCGCCTCATAATTGTCATACCCAAGAGAGTACGCCATTTTAAGTACATAGAGTGTAATCTCACATGAAAACCTGGGCGAGTACTGAAAAATTATACTGCATCTTGAGTATTCATAACTCCTTATTGGCTTAGGAAAGAAAAAAAAAGTTTTGATGAACTACTTGTTGATTGGACAGAATTTTCTTTTACAATTCTGAGTTAATGATTAATACTGTTTACAGAAGGCACTCTTAGGAAGACAATGTTGATCGGCAAAAACATATTGTTTCGTTTCCCATATAGCTACGATTACAGTTTCCTTCCCCAAATCAATCCAGACGGTTATCAAATGTGTTCATAATCTTTGCTGCAACATATCCGGTAGAGAGTTCCACGTATTTACAGATCGGACAGAATAAGCCTTTTGTTTTATGGTAGTCAGCTCAAGTACAAGTATAATTTTGTGGGAGATTAGGATAAGACAAGCCTGACCGCTGCAGGGTTCAGTCTCTACTCCTACTCATATTTCAACTGAAGATTATTCTTATTGCGTGGGGGGGGGGATAAAGTCACCTCTAACTTGGAATTCGACAAAATTAGAATTAGAAGAGCAATTCCTGTGAGAAGTCCAGAAAATGAAGACGACGAAACCAAGGTAAAACAGCAACAACAGATTTTATTTGATAGACGATCTTCAGCAGTGCCCAAATGTCAACAGTCCTATTTGAATTGTTTGCGTCATTATGAAAATTACAAATTGTCATGATAGGTCGTTCAAGTTTCTTGACGAGTTGATGGTTTTTACTGATTATCGAAGTCACTTTCAGAGCGACAATGTTAATCAGCAAAAATCTATTGTTTCGTTTCCCCATGAAGCAACGCTTTCACTTTCCTTGTACACTTTGTCTCTGATCTCTGTCAGATCTGACTAAACATGACACCATCACTCTGGATCAATAGATACAGAAGGGTGTATAGTCTGATTCAGGATTTAACGAGTCTTGCAGAAGACATAGAGATTGATTTTACACGAAATGATTAAAAAAATATCACTATTTAAAGATATTGAATTTCGTACTTATATGCACGAATGGAAAAATGGTGTGAATTGATTATGTTTATGCATGGGAAATATATATATATATATATATATATATATATATATATATATATATATATATATATATATATATATATTTGAAATTCTCGAAACGGATAGATGGTAAACAACTGATTATCCCAACAAAATATACATTGATACAAATGTATGATAACTAAGTGTACGTGAAATGGCGAAAGAAATAGGAAAGAAAATTACAGAAAGTGCATTCAAAGATAACTGATATATATAACACAATTTTTTTCAATCAATGTTTAAAGCGTTCCAAAATATACATATATATATATATATATATATATATATATATATATATATATATAAGAAAGGGATATACATGATTTGACAAAATGATTATAAATTGTGTTATATTATACATAAACTGATTTGAAATGATCTCCTGTCATTACACGGTTGATATATCACTCATCCTAGAATAAACAGCCAGAGAAAAAGGGGCTGCTACAAGAATCGAAACTTCAACCGATAGGGTGGTTGCTTCAAATGATACATTTTTTAACATTACCGTCGTGTTGAAAAGAAACGGGTATCGCGAGAATCGATAAGGTGATCATTTCGGGTGAAAACAGGTATTTTGGCCTTTGCATTTGTGTGTACCAATAATCACAGAAGATTAGAGAGAAACAACAGCACACTCTGCAAGGAACTCTTGAAGAATAGACTTACCATGAAACACTTAT